>CAUJNA010003754.1:197500-215000 GCA_963377175.1 Effrenium voratum | reverse complement strand
TTTCATCAATCCCAATTGGTGCAGGGACTTTTTATCAGCCACAGTATTGTTGGGATTGTCCACCGTTGGGTTTGGGGAGGGCCAGAAGGGGTTTTGAGCCCCACCCAGTTTGACAACACAGCTTTCCATGTATTTGTGTATCTCCTAAGATAGTGGCACCCCCACATTTTCCTTTAACACTACCCAAAACGGGGGATCCCCTAAAAGGATATTCCGCTTTTTGGGGCGCTGTTTGGGGTTCCATGTTGGTCAGAGCCCCTGTTAGAATTGCCGCAAAAGCAACAGCTATGTTCTGGGTTCATGAAAGCTAGCTCCTTTCCTTTTTTTTTTGTCCGGGGGGGGGCTCAAAGAACTTGTACAGATTCCGAGGGATGTTTGATTGGGAAGTGCCTAATTCGCTGCCTAATCGGCAGCTTTCATGATTTCCATGTCTCGTCCGGTCCTGTGGACAAAGTGTTGGGTGTTGTTTCCCTTTGAACGAGAGGGGGGGGGGGATTTTGACGTTACCCCAACGGACCCAGGCTTTTGTCACCTCTGCGGTTCAGGGTGCAAAAAAAGTCGATGGGTTTGACGCGCTACGGGCTGTCAGTGAGTCTCCGCCTGGTGATTTCCTCAGGCAGTTTTCCAGTACCCGCCCATCTACGGGTTAGCAAATTCCTTTCTATTGAAGATTGATCTGTCATTTACGGTTGGGGTCAATTTAACCACCAGAGGTCTGAAGGATGTTTGTGACCCATTTTTTTGGTTTTTATGTTTGCCGCATTTGTCAAAGCTGAGGCCGGAGACTTGTTCGGCTGTGGTGGTCAAAAATCGGGTACCCCAAACTGGCTTGCCTGATCGGTGAAGGGAAACATGGACATACTAAAACTTGCGGTCCAATTCCTGGTGGTGTAAATTTGACCCATACCCATTGCGCGTCAAATAAACTAACTGCAGACCGAAGGATGTTTGAAACCCATTTTGGGTGCCTGTGTTTGCCCCACATTTGTCAGCCAGAAGCTGACTCTGGGCACATATTTGGCAGTGGGTTAAAATCAGGTGTACCCAAAATGGCTTGTCCCATCGGTAACTGGACACATGGACACTAAAACCTTCAGTCCAATCCCTGGTGGTTTTACTTGTGACCCACACTCATTTCATTTTGACACCCCATACCCCATACCTATTTCGCCCCATACCCATTTCGCCCCCACTTCGCCCATTTTTTTCGGGTGTACCCAAAATGGCTTGCCCTGGCAAATGGAAATCCATTTCGCCCTGGTAAATGGCTTGCCCGATCGGCAAGTGGAAACCATTTCGCCCCATTTTTGTTTGCCCTGGTAAATGGAAACCCAGTTCGTCCTGGTACATGGCTTGCCCACTTCTTGGGTTTGGTTCGCCCTGGTAAATGGTTTGTTTTGGTCCCATACCCATTTCGCCCCATACCCATGTCGCCCCCATTTCGCCCCCCCCCCCCCCCCCCAATGTCGCTCATTTGTTTTTTGTTCTGATATTGTCTTTGGTTCTGACCCCATACCCCATACCCATGTCGCCCCCATTTCGCCCATTTCGCTCCATTTTGGCACCATTTCGCCTTCATTTGGTAAATCGCTTGCCCTGGCAAGTATTTCTCTTTTGGTTGCAGGACATTTCGCCCGTGCGCCCAGTGGTTTTTGCCCGTTTCACCCCTAGGTTGTTTTGCCCTGGTAAATGGAAACCCATACCCATTTCACCCCATGCCCAGTTCGCCCATTTCGCCCATATCTTTTTCGGTAGGACTGGATGTACGACATGAAGAAGGACGACGCCAAGCAGAACGCCGCCGCCGGCTGCTCCATGGCCCAGAGCCCCGGGCTCCGCCGCCAGCCGCCCCCAAAACGGGGGGGGAAGGAAGCCGCGGCGCGCCGGGCGGGCGGCGGATTGATTTTTTTTTGGGTGTGTTTTCCTCCATTTTTGTGGCCCCCATTTTTTGCGGCCTCCATTTTTTGTCCGGCCTCCATTTTTTGTCCGGCCTCCATTTTTTGTGGCCTCCATTTTTGGCCTCCATGTTTTTTTTCACGGAGTTCCACACGAGTTGAACAGAACTCCTTCGCTAAAAAAGGGGGCGTTTTTATTATTATTGAGGTTTTAAATTTCTTTGCGGAATTCCTGCACGGAAAAGGGGGGGGTCGTTTTGACGCAACCAGAGGTTTAATCATGAATTAGTACTCAGAATTCCTTCACGGAAAAAAAAGGCCCTTTTATTGAGGTTTTACATTTCTTTGCGGAATTCCTTCGCTCAAAGAGGGCATTGTGGACGCAACCCGAGGTTTATCCCACAGAAGTGCTCAGAATTCCTTAGCGCTCAGACTTCCTGCACTCAAAGGGGGCGCTTCTATTCAACCAGAGGATTAAAGATGAACGCGGACTCCACCGGAGGGTCCGTGTTTTTGAGGACGTTTGTGTTCCAGGACAGAGATAGAAGAGTGCAAGGGTCTGATGTCCGGCCAGTGCTTTTCGGGGTACGGATCAGAAAACTTCCAGATCAGGAACCCCCAGCCGGTTCCTGCCACTGCACATGGGTGGGCGGGTACTACGGATTTATGTCTAGATCATGGGTGTCCTTTTGAGGTGAGTTTGGTCAGACATAGATGGCACTGGTTTAGATTGGTTATATTCCATTTACCCGAGCTTTCCAAAAGCACCTATGGTCTAGAATACATGTTATTTGCCAAGATTGTGGATTCCACCAAGTGTTGCACTCTTCTGGCACTTTTCAAGCAAGAATGCACGGGTGGATTCGGCGTCCAAAACGAACGGTAGATTACGAATCATGTTTGTATGCATTTAGCCCCGTGTATCATATACTACCTAGATAACATGTTTTGTTAAGGCCCCCCCCCAAAATGGTGCTTGGCCTTTTGGTTTCCCTTTAAACCCACAAGCCATGAGCAGTCCGAAAAACAAGGCCGCCACACCGACTCGCACATATTTTTTTCTCGCGGCCGATTTTTGATCGTTCAGAGGTGGGCACGGTGACCAATTGCGACGACTGCCAGGAGCCAAAAAGATCAGAGCTCGGCCCAGCGAGAAAGTGCCCGACCTCTCAGCCGTTTCTTTTTTGGTTGGGAGGGTTGCCCTACTAAAATAGACAATCTGCAAAAAAAGGTACCCTTATTCGAGCCTCTCTACTGGAGGACCTAGTCACAGAAACCGGCGCTGGATAGTTGAGATGCCAAGGCGGTTGTAGTGGAAAAGTAATTCGAACGAACTTTCGGGCCGCGATTTTACACTAAATTGGTTTCATCAGTCGAACATCATGTGCGGCGCTATTTAGCCTCTTGTTCCTTTTTTTTGGGCAGTTGTTGGTTGCATTTAAAGAGAAGGCAAACGGATACCAGCGTGTTTCGGGGGGTCTGTATCTCATTTAGAGACCAACCCACTCCAAACAAGGACATCATGTTGAGCAACGGTCGACATTTTCCAGCGTCTACTGTGGATGACATGAGGCACACTCAAAAGAGTTTGGAATAATAGGGGTTTACTCATCGAAATCCCATGTCAGCTGGCGACGCAACACACATTGACTTTGGCTTACACGCGGTTTGGTCACAATGTTCGGTATGTTTTGTTTCAGAGGGCAGGGCAACTCACCGAATTTGGGACTCCACCTCCCTGGTTCTTTCCTGCTTTCTTTGTAAGCCCACCCACAAAAGGTGGTCCTTAACTTCTTATATACAAATATGCAATGTACACTATAATTCCTATGTACATATAAATATGTACATACACATATTGCATTGTATTATATGTATTCCGTTCTGCCATGTTACGTTATGTTATGCGATATCACACCTGGTCATGTCATTTCATATTGCTATCCTATATTGGAGTGTATTATCATATATCATACTGTGTTCCCCTATGTTCTATTATGATATTTTGCATTGTGCCATATCGTATGATATGATATGCTATGATATGATGTGATATGCTATCATACCATATCATAGCATGGTAATCATCACGTATCACATCAGTTCATTTGATGGCATTATATGGTGTTGCACTCTATAGCATACTGCATCATATCACGTTATGTTCTGCTACGTTGTATTATATTGCACATTGTTACAACATATCACATTACATGGCATTCTATTGTATTGCAATATTATATGTCATATTCTATTATAATAGGTTGTGTGTTACATTCTCACATCTAGTATGATGGCATGCTAGAATACAGGTTTATCATATGGCTATTATCATACTATGATTATTATTATTATCGTTATACAATATCATACTATAGTACATTGAAGTATTGTGTCGTATTCCATTGCACTTCGTATGTGTGTATATATATATACATATATATATATATAGCATTGTATGATATGATATGCTATGACATGTTGTGATAAGCAATGCCATGATGTGATGTGGCATGACATGTTGTGATATGGCATTTACATGATGTTACATCGTATGAAATTGCAAATGCTGCGCACTGAAGAGCAATGCGGGCTTCACTCGAGCGGGGGGGGCCGTACGAGGTGGCAGGAATGAGCTGGGCTGGGCATGAAGGGCTCAGCAGCCAGGGAGGCACAGACCCCGGCTCACGCGCGGGAAACTGGCTGGCTTAGGGAACAGCGTTGGGACTGAATCTGGAGCCACGGGGGGAAAGCAGGTTGTAAATCGGGTTGGGAGGGGAACGGGCCCAGTCGCTGACTTCATTGCTGCAGCTTCATTCTTATTCTTGAGGCTCCTTGCGGCAAGCTGCCCAGGTGGCGCCAATGACACTCGGCCCAGGTGGCCCTCGTTGGGTGTTTGGATTGGTGTCCTGGCTCTTGTAGAGACACTAGCTGGGAAAGCTCTCGATTTGTCGGGTTTCCTTCAGTACATTTATGCCAGACAGGCGTGTCATTTTGCAGCCACGACCATGGCAGGATCCCGAGAGTTAGTTCTCCACAGTCCTGCAGTTTTGACGGTGATGCGCTGACATGCGCTAGGATGTTGCTTCGCACCCCCCTCCAAAAAAAAGAGCAGAAACAGAAAAGAACATAGGTCACATGTTGTTTCGACCCCTCCGCAAAAAATGAAACAGAAAAAGAAAAGGCAAGAAAATAGAAACTCTCGGCTGCTGTGTGTTTGACCCGAACTCACCGGTGCGCCTGCTCCAGGAGCTGGGCTACTGCGAGGTCCTGTGGGCCCGGCGCCTGGCTCGCGCGAAATTGTTACTCTGAGTTGACAACGATACCCACCAACTAGCAGACAATCAAACAATGTAAACAAAGAAACGAGCGAAATCAAGCAAGGAAGCAAACAAACAAACAATCCAACAAAAAACTAAACGAACAAATAAACCAAACAAACAAAAAAGCAAAAAAAACAAGCAGGGATGCGGGGGAAGGTTCAACCCTCCCTGCTTTTGCCGTATCCCAGCTAATTTATTTTCCCAACCGAAGAGAAACTCATTTGACCATGCCTCCCACGCATGGGACATAAATCGCCCAAGAAAGGCCGACTATGAGGTTTGGTCATCCAGTTGGGTTTCTTCCTTGATGGCGGCATCGTGGGCAAAACATGAGTCACAATCAAAACCCGGGCAACCCAACCATATTCTTTACATGTCTCTGGGTCGACCATTTTAATACCGGGTTTTGAATGTGACCCACATGGGCATTTCGGGGCTCACTGGATTTCAGCCACGAAACGGGACATCCCATCGCTCACTGTTCTGCCTATGTGCGAAACATTTTCGGACCGAGCTCACCTACGGGAGGTAAGACGAGCGGTTCCGATGAAGAAGGGCCTGTTCCTGAGGGTTCCCTATTGGTTGGTGACTCGCCTGTATGGGTGCGCATGTATGTGTGTGTGTGTGTGTGTGCGAGTTGATATTTGTGCTTTGAGGCCCTCTACGCACTGTACGAGGGCGATTTGCGAGAAGCGAATCAGCGGCCAGAACAAAGCAAAGATCGACTCGCTTACCGCCTCCAACAAACCTTGTTGCGAATTGGTTTCTTTAAATATACACCCTGGATGTGGTGTGACTTTGGGCAGTGATAGTGGAGGTATATGCAAGATTGCCGTTGGGGCCGTTTCTAAAAAATAATCAGAAGTTATGTAGGAAGTGAGAATCAGAAATTCAGGTAACTTCCAAGTCCAAAGTCAAGGGGAAATGAATGTCGACTGTGGCAAATCCGCTGACACATTTTTTGGGTTTTGGGCCCAGCTACCCCACTGGAGCATAATCCCGAAGGGTAGCTTTGGGTTGCGCAGAACCTTCCCGTGGCTCCCGATCTGAATCCATTTTGGATTTGGGTATGGGTCAAATTAACCACCAGGGAATTGGACCGCAGGTTTTAGTCCGTCATTGTTTCCATTCACCGATCGGGCAAGGCATTTTGGGGTTGCGGTGAGCGATGAGCTTCATAGCTCCCTCCGAGGTGAACGGCATGGAGGGCCGCTACCGCATCACCACCTCCTGGCAGACGGCCAGCGATTTGCGGCGACACCCGGATTGGCGCGGCTCCCAGCGTTGGGATTACCGCCGCCTTTGGTTTGGGGTCAAAACCAATCCATCCTTGGGCCAGATGTTCGCATTTTTCTGTACAAATGAGAATTCAGGAAGATGTCAGCGTTTTTTGTTTTCTTTTGTTTCACTGTACAAGTTGGAAGTCAGGATCCCCTCCCTCTTGGTTCGGTTGTTTCACATTGTGTCTGTCTGGGTTCAAGGGACACCGAGGAGTCCCTTGATTAGAAGGAATGCCCCAATCAACTCACAAATTGGTTTGCCACCAGTCCATGTGAGTGTGTGTGTCAGCATAGGGGTTTGATTTGACCCCCCCCATAAACCAAGGTGAAAAGGGCACCGAGCCTCGAAGAATCTGCCAGCCCGTTTTCTTTGTCCGGGTTGCCTTGAATTGCTCCTCATGGGTGGATGGTTTGCCTTTGGTTTCCCTTTGGATAGCAGCGGGTAGCACCTCCATCCTGACCAAGGCTGCATGGGCCAGGGTTGCTGCTTGGGCCTTTCCAAACTATCAACACCCGTTTAGAAGCTTGGTTTTCCACGTGTTGCCATTGCCCGCTTTCCCCCGCCAAGCCAAATGCCCGCCTTTGGAATTTCCACCGAGCCCTCCATTTGCCTAAGAACTCTTTTTTTGTTCCTTGTTGGTCTTAAAAAAGGAATTCAGCACTAGCTGGACATATTCTCTCTCTTTTTCCTGGGGCCTTCACCCAACGGAAGAGACCAGCTGCTCTCCTTTGGTTTCCCCAAACCCACGGGCGCGGGCGCGCGCGGCGCCGAGGTACGCGGTGTGCGTGGAGGCGACGGTGCTGATGTTCGGCCCAGGCCCTGGAGATGTCCCCGTGGAGCTTCTCAAAGGAAGCCACCCCGTCGGATGTTTTTTTTTGGGGTTCCCCTCATTCCCCTCATTCCCAGACAGGACTTGGTCCCCTAGCACCAGTTGAATGGTTTCTAGGTCCCAGCGAAAGGGCGCCCTTTCTCTCACCCCTGTTTTTGGTTGGGAGATTCGGTTCCCCTACTAAATTCGACGACGGAAAAAAAGGGTACCCTTGTTCTAACCTCTCTACTGGAGGACCTAGGTGTGGGCCAGGATTGGCACAGCAGCTACGCTGGGCTTGGCTCACCTTCCATTTGCCAGGGTTCCATTTTGGACCTCTGTTTTGGGTTCCACAACCCAAATTGACAGAGAAGGTCAACTTGACAAAGCGGCCCACCCCCCTTGCTTCACAGAGAATGATGAGCCCTTCAACCACACTCCCTCCTTTTCCTGGACGTATTTCACTTTGTCCGAAGACCCGCCTTAGTTGCGAACTGCAAAGGTCCCGGGGTTCTACCGCTGGTTCCCCCTCTACCCACCCTACCCGTCCGCCCGTCCGCCCACATAACACAACGCAACTCAACGCAACGCAACGCAACGCAACGCAACGCAACGCGCACGCACGCACGCACACACGCACGCACGCACGCATGCACGCACGCGCACCACACACCACACTCCATACTCCACACTCCACACACCGCACACCTTTGTGGGTTCCAAGGTACCTATCACCTGAACCTTTTCGTGGCCTTTGTGGCGATGATCGCACGAAGCCTCAGTCGGCTGACTGTCGTACACGCCTTCAGGTCAATCCAGGCGGCCCCCTGGCGTAACTTCAGGATTTGGCGCCGTTTTTTGCCCATGGCGGAGACTTCACCCAGCCCGGAAAATCCAGCCTCGGAAAGTCCAGGTGGCAAACCGGAGTGGGGGGAGGGGGGGGGGTTGTTGCGACAATGTCTGCACCAATTGTGGCCAGTTTTCCCAGTCTGGGGCTCCTTCCAACGTCAACTTCCGTTTGGTTAAGAATAGTTTGTATTTTCCCCTGTTGGTTTTAAAGGGAATCTATCCCTACTGGAATTATTCTATTTTTTCCCAGGGGGGCGGAAACGCAAATGGAGGTCAACTAGGTTGATGGAAACCGTTTGCTCGATTGATGTAGTGGTTGTTTCAGATTTGCAGAAGGACCGCGTGGCCACTGGTTGAACCTCTTTTCAGGTCCAAAGCTGGTTGTCCCTTCATCTATGACCCATTCGCACGACTTGTGGACATTTTTTGGCCGCTTTCCCCGGTTTTCCTATGAAACCACCAAAAGCAGGCGCGGCCTCAAAAGAAGACTGGCCACGCACGCCCGAAGAGTGTTTCAGCACAAGTTGAGGCCACAGGATTGTCCTGCAGAGGAGGCAAAAAGGCAGACCATTTTCCGGACCCCCACGAACGAAATTCCAGAGCAGCTCAGAGATCTGTACGCAGACCCTTTTGGCAGGTTGTTTTTTTTAGGGTTCCTCCATGACTCACCTTGGCTGCTCGTCCCGGGATCCAATCTCATTGTAAGAGGCGACATCTCTTTTTGCCTCGACCGATGATCCACTCACGAACCTTTTCGTGTGTGTGTGTGTTTTCTTCCTGGAGCAGCGGTTGCTTCCGGACCTCTGTGCTCAAGCCCCGCATTCCAAGACCTATACCCCGGCAATGTTGTCTGTTGCGCATGATGTTTGAATTGGCAAGCCTTTGACCACATTTCATGGCTGGTCTTTGGTGTGAGCCTAGCCCCTTGGACCTTGGTACTACATGGCTGTGGGTCAAAACCGTTTTGGATCCCATTTTGGTTGGTAGGTGAATTCACCACCCATTTTAGTACCTACTTTAGTGGTTGGATTGAATCGCATGTTCACTGGGGGCCAACCGATTTGGATTTCGACCCATGGCCACACGGCCTTTCCGTTGAACCTGCCAAACATAAACCGAAGCTTTGCTCAGGGGGCTTTGAAAGAGCCACTCAAAGCCCTAGATGAAGTAGCCAACATAAAGAGCTTTGGGGCCCTGCGATTGCAGGCCTGCGGAGTAATTACCTTGCACGCTCGTGTTTTTGTTTTTTTTTTTTTAAGCATTTTTGTTTTACACAAATAGGTGTTGCCATTTCTTGTGGATCACCTTACCAGGTTTTGATCGCGTGACCTTTAGGCGACCCCGACTTGGCTGCTTAACCCGTGTCAGGTTGCAGTCAACCAACCAACCAACCAACCAACCAACCAACCACCCAGCCAGCCAACCAACCAACCAACCAACCAACCACCCACCCACCCAGCCAGCCAGCCAGCCAACCAACCAACCAACCAACCAACCAACCAGCCAACCAACCAACCAAGCAGGTCTTGATTTCGACGGTGGTGCATTTTGTTCAACCGGCTCAAGTCCCGCGGCTGTTTATAAGTCCCCGGACGTCCGAAGTACGTCGAACAAATGGCGGCTCCGCGGCGCGTGTATTTTGCGCTCGCACTCTTGCCCTGGCTGATCGGGTCAGAGGCCGGGGAAGGAAGATAAGGGCAGATGGGTGCGGCGCACAAACTTTTTTGGAGGCTACACGGGGGACCCGTTTTTTTTTTTTTTTTTTGCTTTTCTTTTTTTCGAATTCCGGGGAATTGCGGTAGTGCACTTTTTGTGTTTTTTTGTTTATTGATCTCTTGCACTGCGAGGGTCCCTCCCCTGTTCTGTTTGTTTCGACCTGCAACTTGATGTCAATTATTTTGGGCCCGGAGTTCAGCAAGAGGTCAGATTGAGATGAAAAACAGATTTTGGGAAGAGGGACAAACAGGGTCCACAGTGGCCAGCGCTTGTGTTGAGTTGGTCGAAAGGGAAGCACAAACGAAGCAAGAATTGTTGCATTCCCAGATGCCACGGTTCCTCAAGTATCCTTTTAGCCGCGGACACCCAGTAGGTTGCTTCCTTTTTGCGACAGATATTTGCCAATGGGTGCCTGAGAAACAGGCAGTGTGGGGCTTGAGTGAATGCCGCACCCCGCCAAAATCGATAAAACCCGGCAAAGATTCGGGGCCCCGCCTCCTTTTTGGAAGTATGGGTTGAACCAAAACCCTGACGACGCGTTTCTCAGGACAGCTGCCAAGAGGATGTCGCCCTGCTTCAGGGCCGCAAAGCCGCAGGCTGCGAGAAGCCGCCGGCGAGTGATTCGGGTTTCTTGTTCTGTTAAGATCCCGTTAAGATCCGGAACGGTGAATTCCAAGTTAGCTCCACCTGGTCTATGGGGTTCGGGAGAACGGGGCGAGCTCTAAGTTTCCCACCAAACAGGGGCCAAGCCCTCCTTGTCCCATGTCCTTTTGGAGAAAAGACGCAAAACTTACCTTGGCTCACCCGGTCAGTTTGTTAGTCAATTCCAAGTGAGCTCTCCTTCAATGATATGAGGTATCAAGCGAACCCTGGGACCCTTTTTTGACCTCCAGCATCTGAAGGCTCACGAAACCTGGGCCGGAATCTGCCCTTTTTCCAACAATCATGGCAGTGTAGATCACGGCATTCTTGGAGATCGCGGTCTTCCAAGAACCATCCTGCGGCCTGCGCACTTCCAGGATGGTTGAAAAGAGGGCTGAGTTGAGCAGGGCATAAAACCACGGTTCTTGGGGCAGCCAACCAGCCTTCGCCTTTTTGGTGACTAGATGGCTGTGGCTCCAAAAACCGGAATTCCAAAATGGGTTGCCCTGGTCAGTGGAAACCTGGACCAAAACCTGCGGTTGGCCCCTCCGATCGTTTATTTTTGAGCCACACCCAGATGTGTATCCAAGATCTTAGGCCGAATGGCCAGCGGCTCAGCGTCAGACCCCAGGAACCAGCTGCTTGCACACCACAGCCTGGACATGAAGCAGAGATCGCGGTGGTTGTCCAAAACCAATGAAGTCCCCATTTTGGTTGGTAGGTGAATTCACTGCAAATTTTTTAGAACCTTTTAGTGGTTGGATTGGGATGTTCACTGGGGGTATGGGAGTGTGACCTAGGGCCATATTGCTTTCTGTGCATCCCATACCAAGAAACCTCGCAGAGGGAAGCATGTTTTTGGGTCAGAGCGCCTCAAGCCCAAATTCACATGGACTGTGAAAAGTGGCCCCCCAAACGGAGATTCCTGTGGGCACAAGCTCTCTGAATTAGACCAGCAACCAACCTTGAAACCACCAACTTCACGCAATCAGTGGGTTATAGCCATGGTTGTAGTTGGAGAAACTGAGCAGTTGTAACTTTTAACTCAGCTTCCACCTAATTGGTGGTTTGGTTTGGTGGTGTAGCTTCGCATATGCCCTCAAGAACCCGACCATTTTGCCTCAAGAACCAGACGTTCAAATCCAACCAAGCCACGAATCCAACTCCCACTCGTTATAGGGAACCTGAGAAGAGGGAAGCGGCTAAAACGTGCTCTTTGTGGCACTTGGAGCCTGTTTTGTGGGTTCCCATTTTTCGGAAGGTAAAAAAAGGAGAGTGATAAAACACAAAAAAACAAACAACAACAACACGTATTATTATTTTTTATGGAAGGCTTTACACCAAAACAAAGCACCTTAAAGGCCACGTCTTGCCATTTCGGGGAGGGGGGTAACATTTCGATTTTAAGTCCTCATGTTCCTTCCAGGCCGGCATCTTTCCAGCGACAATTGGACCCGGCCAGGCGGGTGTCGTGGGGCCTGGGTTTGGCTTGAAATCCGGGAAATGGGCACAACATGGTCGTTGCTTGCTTCATTTCAACCACTCAACATGGTTTCATATCAAATCCATCAACTTGGTCCTTGGGAAACATTTTTTTAAAAACATTTTTTGGCTTATTGCAGTTGAGTGGTTGAGATCCCACCACTGAATTGTTAAAAATTAAATTGTTGCTCCAACACCTGCGTAGCCCTGACTCTTTAATTTTCAGCCACACGCGCATATGAGAAAAAAAGGTCAATCCCAGGGAGGTCACTACTTGGGGAATTGTGGGGGGACGTAAAATTTGGCTGGGGAGTTGTGCCACTTTTCAACGGGCTCCCTATTGAGCTCAAGAGCCATTTTGTTTGGCTTATGGTGTTGGGGCCAAATTGAACAACCAACCTAAGGCTGCCGGCCTCTTAGAAGATGAATCATGCGGATTCTTGAGCTTGTGTGCAAACAGGTTTGAGCAACTTCTAGGGGTTGATTCCTCATTCTTTTCAACAATCGTTCTTTTCAAAAACCGGTCGTTTCCCTGGGTTTCTGGGGGTTTCCTAGAAAGAAGGATTCCAGAAAGAATGGGGAAGGTACTCCTAGACAACTGGTATTGCTCCTTGTTTCTTTTTCGGCTGACTTTGACTAGGGTCGCACAGGATTAGCCTATGATTTTAGCCAGTCATTGAGGCTGGTGAGAAACGACATGGAGCGCATGGAGGAAAATCGATATCTTTCCATCAAAAAGGAAACCAACTATGTGCAACCGTGGTCGAAGCGCTATTTGACGACCCAGACGGTGTTTTCTCTAGTGGAAGCGCGCAAAGATAGTGTTTGCCTGTTCCATTTGCAGGTTGTTGGTCAAACTTCCGGAAAGTCGTTCGATGTTCCCTGGCTGCCAGAGTGAGAGTTCCTACGGATATGCTCAAGGCTTCAGTCGAAGAACCTCGGGCAAAGACGTGCCACGTTTAGCAAATTGCTGTGGTACAACGAGCGCACTACGCAGGTCCGAAACTCGGTTATTGATTTCAGTAGCGTCGAGATTTTCTCATGAACATCCTTGCAGGTTCCCTGTGTTGGTCTCTTTACGCACCTGATTCACGAGTCCAAGTGGATGTGGAACCCTTCCCCAAGAAGCTACATCCGCGGGATTTTTGAATGAACCTATGAACCTCTTACGGCCGTTCAGCAAATCACTTCTTTTCAGGGATCATGTCACTTCCATGTCAGGGTCCCCCAGCTAGGTGCCCTTCTTAACCCCTTTTTTGGGGGGAGGGTTCCCCTACAATTTTAGACTGCACACAAGAGTTGGTACCCTTGTTCTAACCTCTCTACTGGATGACCTAGATGTTGCATCGACCACATTTCTCGGGCCCCCGCCCCCCTTCTCAGCGTGTGCAGAAACGGTGCACTGCTCTGGCTTCAAGTGCGAGCGGGGCTGCATGCCTTACCAACCGCCGAGACTCGGCGGATCTGGCTGGCGACTGACAGGCGACTTTTCCGGATCTTTTGTTTTTTTCCTTTTGGTGGAAGGTATCCCTTTTTGGTGGCTGTTAAACGGAAGCCAAAAGGACAACCACATCTGGGGGGGGTTGTGGTAAAAAAGGCAGACACATGTTATATCTTCGGGTAGACAACATGTGGAACAGAAGAAGAACATCATCTTCCATTTGGTTAAGAGTATTGCTTACTTCGCCCTGATGGTTTTGAGGGGAGTCAATTTCACTACTGGACATATTTTCTTTTTTTTCCAGGGGGCGGAAAAGCAAATGGAAGACTGTGGGATAAACATTTGCCGCCGCCCTGGTCGTGCCTGTTTGAAAAGGAAAAGGCAACCAAGGCCGCGGGCCGAGCTGGTTGAAGAAAGCTTCCAGGGCGTTTGGGATCCTCGCTTCACCTGGTCTCACAAGATATGGCCATGATTTTTACTAAGGGACCCGGAATGGTGGACATCATTCAGGTGGGGATTCATGTCCACCAACCACTTCTGAGGTGGTTCCCCATTAAAAATTTCATGGGCCATCTGAAGCCGAGGAAAAAAAATAAATCGAGGGGTGTGTCGAGTTGGGCCGAAAGGGTTGGGTTCAGTCGAAACCAACAGTTTAGAGACATCGAGGGGTTTCGTGGGTTGCATCCGCAGGGTCCTTGTCGGGTCATTTCTGGGTGGACAAACTGAGATGGTTTGAGCCACTTTCTATGAGGGGCACAGGGGGCGCGGATTTCATTTTTTTGGTTGAGATCCACCAACCCCAGCCTTCGCCACCAAGCCAAAATTTGCCCTGCGGTCTCTGTTGGCTGTGTGCTAAGGTCCCACCACCTCGGGGCCAGTGCAGACGAAAGCCGCTTAGACCAATCTTTTGACGCACGCCCGCTATTGTTGCCCACTATTTTCTGGCACTGTTTGACCTCCATTTGGTATGCACCGTCCGCATTTTCAGACTACCATCCGGCCTTGTCAGGCTGGTTGAATTGGACATTCTTTTGTGCGGGCAGTTTTGAGATCATGTCACCCCTGACTGAAAGATATTTCTATGGGATCGTCAAACGCCGGGTAGATGAAGATCAGGGACAGTCCCCTTTTGAAAATTTTGTTGCGGCTAGACTGCTTTCCCTCAGGGTCCAAGTGCTTGAGGAGGCTTGCCTCTTCAAATCATCTTAATGGGTACTTGGACCCGTTTGATTCAGTGCCAGGTTTTGATTTTGACCCAAAGCGAAACGGATTTCTGGACCTGGGCATTAGTTAAGGTGCCGGGGATCTCTTGACCTAAACTGGTTTTCCAGTTTTGAGCCACCTTTGCATTTCTGAGAAAGTTCCAAGATCCATGAAATGAGCAGAGGTGAGGTCCCCAACAACCCCCTGCAACCTGCCCGAACTCCGCACTCCGGGAGCATAGGGCCCATAGCTTTCCGCTGGGAATTTATATGGAGTGCTCTAGGTCCGGGACCCAGCAATTGGGGGCCCGCGTATGTGTATGTGTATGTGTATGTGTATGTGTATGTGTATGTGTATGACCCGTTTCTTTTTTAGTTGGGAGATTCGGCTCCCCTAAAATAGACAACCTGAAAAAGTGGGGTACCAACTTATTCTAACCTCTCTGGAGGACCTAGATTGGGGAATGGCCCGCCACCCTAAGCGAAAGAGGACAACTTTGAGAGCTCTGGAATCGATGGATGAAACCTCACTGTTGCTTGGGGTTCGGGACCCCAAGGATTCTTTTAGACTGGTGATCGCACGGGAATGACCCACATGAGTTTGACCGCACACGCCCCCCCCTTTAAAAAAACATCGCTTCCCATTGGAAACTCCTGGAGTGTGCTTCGGAAAAAAAAAAAAAAAACAAAAAAAAAAAAATACAGGTATGTCTTTTTGGAGGGTATCCCTTTTTGGTGGCTCTTAAAGGGAAGCCAAAAGGACAACCACAATTTTCTGGGGGGGGTTGTGGTAAAAAAGGCAGACACATGTTATATCTTCGGGTAGACCACATGTGGAACAGAACCAGAACATCATCTTCCATTTGGTTAAGAGCATTTTTGTTGCCCAGTTGGTTTAAAGGGAAGCAGGGAATCGATTTCACTACTGGACATATATTTTGTTTTCTCCAGGGGGTCGGAAACGCAAATGGAAGTCCTAGGGTGTCCTATTGGATTTTTTCTGAGCGCAAGGGCCGTGCTCGTCCGTTCGCCAGGGAGAACGAAAGCAGTCAGCGTTTGTTGGCACTCACATGGAGCCCCCAAGCTTTTGGCAAAAAAGGACCCCGGCCAAATAGGCCATACTGCTAGGGGTTGGTTCCTGAGTTGGTGGACTTTAAACTTTTTGGAAAGACCAGTTTAGTGGTAAATAAAAAGTTCAATCTTTTTTTGGCCAGTCAACTTGGGAAGTGAGATTCCTTTTCCATTCTTTTCAACCATCCTTCTTTTCAAAAACCGATCGCAGTTTCCCCCTGAAATTCTGATGGTTTCCTGAAAAGAAGGATGCCTGGAAAGAATGGGGAAGTGTCCCCTAGAATACAAGCTTCTCCTAATTGCAAACCCAAAGGGGATGAGTTGGCTCTAGACATTTGGTGAACACTTTCTGTTGGTTTCCTGCACATTCCCAGGAGTTTCGGAACGTGAGGAGACGGAACGACGCGAAACACGACTTCTTGTTTGAAGGATGTAATTTCTTTCCCAGGGAATCCCGAAACCGCCGGGGATCCGCCAAAATCTGGGAGTTTTCTGACCGGTTTTCTAAGAGGTCAGATGGATGCGTCTTTGGGGAAACCCAACCAGGTCCCCCAGCTAGGTGCCCTTTCCCACCCTTTTTTGGTTGGGAGGGTTCCCCTACTAAAATAGACTACAGAACAAATTGGGTACCCTTATTCTAACCTCTCTACTGGAGGACCTAGCCAAAAAAAACCAGCCATTTTGCGGAGCTGTTTGTGCGTCCGACAAACCCCATGGCTTGCTGATGAAAAAGGCCAAACCAGCGGAGTAGCCATGCCGGACCCGTCCCCAGTTCTGGACAAGGTCCATGAGTCGAAATCGGACGTCTGGGACCGTCTGGGGACCTGTGTCCAGTTTTTCCAACCCCCCCAACACCTTGTCCACACATTTTAGAGAAGGTCCATCCAACCCACTGAGGCGGGTTCAGCTTTGAGATAAATATGGACGGGACTTGGACGAGCCTTTTCCTGCCCGGCGCAACTATTCATGGGAAGCGCACCCTGCAGTATGTCATGAACGAGAGGTACAACCTCATGAGGACCCGGCTCGGGTTTCCTGATTGGTCCAAGGGACAGGGACATCGCACCAAGCCGCATAAGCAAATTCCACGAGCCCCTATTTTCCCATGTTTTTGGGGGAAGCAAGTCATGAATGCACTGGAGTTGTCGTACCCTGTGGTGGGCCGAAGCTGCCGTTGCTGTGATGTGGGAGGTTCCTTTTCAAGTTTTCTCAGGCAAGGTCATTTGGCTCAGGACCCCCTACCCCGACTACGCCAACGAGGCAGACTATTACATGCTGCTTGGCTGGGTGTCATTTTTGAGGGCACCCTTTTTTGCGGCGGTGTTGAAAGGAACCAAACAAGGAACAAAGACCCAGTTTTGGAGGACCCCCCAAAAATTCTGGGAACCAAAAGGGGAATGGCCCCAGTTTTGGGGACCCTTCAAAGCCCACCCCCCTTTTGGTTCAGCCACGGCTGCTTCCGGAAAGGACTTTTCCGCTTCTGGAATTTGTGCTTGTGTACGCATGTGCGGGTGTATGTGTGTGTGTGTGTGTGGCCCAAAAAATTCACAGAGGGGGCAAACCGCAGGTTTGGGTCCATGTTTCCACTTACCAGGGTGCCATTTTGGGTACCGGTTTTTTGAGCCACTGCCATGTGTGTGCATGGCTTGTTTTTTGGTGACACGGCAATGTGCGGGTCTCAGTTTTGCGTGGCAGGCGCGGGCTTCCATTTGACAGCGAATTTGAGGTATGGCGGGTACTAACCCTCAATCTTGAGCTATGGAACATATGGCTGTGGCAACCAACCAGCC
>CAUJNA010003754.1:0-192500 GCA_963377175.1 Effrenium voratum | reverse complement strand
TGGTGTGGGTTCACGACTGCACGCTGCCTATCTGTAGGCTACACATTTGAATTCGAGTAGGACAGCATCGCTACAGACAGAGGGGTTCATAGGGTGGAGGGTCTCATTTGTTGAGCAACACCCCTTACATCAAACAAACTAACAAACAATTCACTAATCAAATCAGTAGGTATCTTATACAACTCATCTTGTTTATGATTAATGTATCCATCACCCCAATCAATCTTTTTACCGCTGGGCAACCGTTGGGCAGTTTCAAGATGTTTTCCATTTCTTATCTTGCCACAATCCCTTTTGCATAATGGTCTGGGTTTCCACGTTTCAATGTTAGTCCACAACCTCGTCCTCTTTCGATAGTTCATACCATATTTACAGTAATCCACATCATAACATTTTAGACCTCTCATAAAGGGCTGTTCCTTTAACAATCCAGTTGCAGGGTTTTCAATGACCCACCACTTCGGTTTGAAGTAGTCGATGATTTCAAGGGTTTTCAAAACAATACTGTTAGCATAATCTATCTTTCGGACACCCCTCGTCTTCGCTATGCTGTATTCTGTGCATGGAGGAGATGCCCAAACAACATCAAACTCTCCATCATCAAACTCTTTGTAGTCCCAACTCAGAATATCCTGATTGATATCAGCATTTTTCAAATCCAAGGAAATCACACTGTAGCCCAAATCACGAGCGACCATGCCAACACTGCCAGTACCACTAAATAATTCTAATAATTTCATATTATTAGAACTATTTAGATATTAATATTTTCATTGAACTTTGATTGTTGGCACTTCTTGGTCTTTTGATGTCTGCCTAGTTTATTTTTACGAATGGTTGAACCACACACATCACAACTAACGTTTTGTTTGTTCTGCTCTGCTATCCTTTCTTTATTACTTTCATAGTATTCTTTACGGCGTTGTTTTTGTTCTTCTTTGTTTCTCTGATACCATCCAGTCATATATGTTTTGATTTTCTCTTGGTTAAGTGGGTTATACATTTCTTTGTATTCTTTTGGTGTTCTACCTGCCACACAACGATTGACACATTCTGTATTTTGGATATGATAACCTTCTCGTCGAAGTAGTTGCTCTTTACTATCACACGGGTAGTGTTCAATGAGTTCTATCTTACAGTTCTCAACCCCGTATTCGTCAAACAACACTCTAGAATTTGAATGTTTGTTTCGCCCGTGCCTTTGATTGAAATGATATTTCTGCCTATGTCTTGCCATCCTTTGGCTTAGTTCCTCACACGTGCTTCCTACATAACACTTTTCATAACCAACATCAACTATTTTGTAAATTTTACCGTTCTTATATCTTTCCATATCTGTTAATATCTTTAACCATCTTTTCTTTAATTCATTTTATCCTGAAATGACCATAAGGCAAAGAATTAAAAGCATCAAAATAATGTCTTTTATTCTCGAAATTACTTAGACTTTGTTTAACCTGAGACATCGAATAAATCTGATGAGTGCGACTCCTGATGAAGTTGTAGGATATTTCGTGCTTTTTGTTTTGTTAATTCCTTTTTAACCTTATGTTTAACAACACCTTTGATTTCTTATGTTCTTCTTCTTCACCGTGGATTGTGAAAGCGTATGACTTTGGTTTGAGTGCTATAAACTTTGTAATTATCTTTGAAGAGCATTCATCTTTGTACATTCCTAAGACCTTCTTATTTGTTGTGTCATGGCATGGATGTTCAACAGGATAATCACTAAAATCCATATGTTGCTTGATACCTTGAAAATCCATGTTCATCTTTGTACATTCCTAAGACCTTCTTATTTGTTGTGTCGTGGCATGGATGTTCAACAGGATAATCACTAAAATCCATATGTTGCTTGATACCTTGAAAGTCCTTGTAGACATCATCAGTGAAGGTTTGAATTACATAGCTGTCAGTATCTGTATATATCAATTTGATATTTTCATTATATTTCTTTTTCAATACACCATAGTAAAACTCATACATATGTAATTTACTTAAATCAAGAATGGTCATTCCTAAAAATATAGGTTTGTCTAACTTCAGCACTGATTTTGTTTTTTCCACTCCTACCAGATTTTCATTTATGATAAATCTATTTTTGAATGTTGGATTATTCACGCATTTTTCATACCTAACATCATTATCTACCAGTTCAAAATCCATATGTTTTCTTTTGTCTTCCATAGTTTTTCCATACACTGCGTTATTCATTAATTTGAACAGGTCTTTCTCAAAGTCGCTCTTCGCTTCTGTCCTCTTACCAGTGTTGAAATCAATCCACGGTTTCAACCATGCCCTCTGTTGAAATCTTATTATCCTATGAACCTTGGTGAGTTTCATACCCATTTTTAGATAATACTGTAAAGTCTTGATATGAACCACATATTTTTCTTTATCTTTTAAATTTAATATTAACTTGATGGTTTTCTCATCCTTCGGTTCTCTGTTTCCATAGTAGATTTTGTAGATTTCCTTTTGATAGTCTGAAAGCATGTTAGCATTGACATTCATTATTTCAGGTGCTAGTGGATAGTCTGAATGGTAATCGTGTAGTGTTTCTGGATATTCCAAATCCACTTCAAGGATGAAACCGTGCTCATCTTTTTCATCCCACTTTTCAATGTTAGGTGTTTTCTTTGTCCATTTGATGTTCTTTAAAGGCAATTTTTGAGACATTGCCAGACCATACAGATTGTTAGCATCTAAGTAATTGATATAACTTGACGGTTTACTTTCATCAAAGGCTTCATCCATATACTTATTGTTTGCCATAGCCAGTTTATGACTAACCTGACACATTCCTCCTCTCATTCCTTTTTCAACCATCTCATACATTTCTTCATCGTGCAACTGTTCAATTTCAACACCAGTTTTCAACAACATAGCTTCCCAAGCGAAGTTAGGAAGCGTATAATAATGAGCGGGATCCAAACCGTAGTATTCCATACATAAATCTCTAAAATTTTCAAAAACATCAGTCAATAATAAAACATCAGTACGTAAATAAAGGTCGTGATATTGTCCTAATGTTCTGATACCGAAGTGTTTCCAAACCTTTTGTGCCCTTTCATAATCTTTGTCATTGACATGCTCCTCACTTAATTTACTGTAGAACGCTTCTTTTGGTGGTAAGTTTCTTTCAGTAAATCGGTCAAAACTATCAAAATAGTCATAAGGATAAATCCCCTTGTCAGTCAACAAGTCCAAATCTTCATCGGTTTTAACATATGGATTTCTAACACTGTATCTAAAATTGTTCTTCCAGTTCTCACGCCTTTTATCATCTTCATACTTACTCAACTTTACCAACTTATCCAACGAAGACGATAAGAAGCTAAAACTGTCCTTGAAACAAAGGTTTTTAAAACCAAAGGTTATGAACTTCTCGCTGTTCTGTGCGATGCAATCGATTTTAGCATTCTTGCTCAGTTCGTGTGCCTTGTTGATGATTAAGTGAGCGTCATAGTTTTTCAGGTTGTGAAGAAAGACTGGTATTTTATAATATCTCATACTAAAAGCAAGATTACAATCATCATGAGCACAACCTCTATATTTCCAGTAAAATGGCAATGGTCCAACTTTTCTTATCTCCTTCTTGAAAGCCCTTTCCACAAACGAAACACTTAGTAGCAGTGTGAAAATCTGTTTATCGTCCTCAGTCATGATTATCTCTTTCACTTCCTTCATTTTCTTTATTACATCATCTCTGACTTCATTCATTTTCTCAACGAACTTATCCATACAATCTTCGCCTCTGTATAAATAGGGCTCACTGCTTCCAGTGATGGCATTGACTACATTAATCATAAAACCACAAGGGCGATGATTTTGATATGATGTGGTTGTCGCTTTTGTCGATTTGCTTTTAACATCAATGGGTACTGTTAGACATTCAAAGTCTGCATATATGACATAAGGCGCTTTCAGTTTCTTAAAATGATTCTTAAATTCAATCGTAGCCCCTACCTCCGGCATTTCTATTTGTTGTCCTTCAACCGCTAGACAACCCTGTTCTTCGTGTTGTTTTAATAACTCTTCTGACTTGAAACCGTGTGAGCATGTCCTACAGTGATACTTTGGTCTGCCTGTTTTGTTGGTTTGGCTACCCATCAATTTGTTATAGTTCTTGATGTAGACATAGTGTGAGTTGCCATTTTCTCCAGTCAACTTTATTAAATCAATCTTTTGCTGTGCTTGGGAGTTGTTGCTTCTTTTGTATAATAAAATTGTTTTACTATTGGTATCAGGATTGATGTAATAAACATTGACCGATATGTGCTTGTTCTGTTCTTCAAATTGTTCAATCTCATCATTGCCTACAGGAAAGTTTATATTGTCCCACTTGATGAAACTATCATTAACATATTTTTTATAATGATACATATCACAGGGATGGTCTTTTTTGTATATCTCATAAAAACCACATTGAACAGAATATTTGAAACACAACTCATCATTGTTTTTAATATTGATACAAGCCTTTTTGTTTGCCACCCAGTCGGGCAATGGAATATAAGAAGAGCCACGGGTAGGATTGTATCTGTCATAACTTATCACCAGACTTTGAACTTGAAGAAGAACAAGACCCGATTGAATGAATTCGGCTATCTCAATTTGAACCTCTATGTCGTGGGCTATGTTGTTTAAAACACTGTTTATCTCTTCTGGGTTATGGACATTGTATCTCCTGCTTCTCAGCCTTCGTCGTATCTCTTCGTTGTCAGTGTTCTTTAACGCCAAATCTACTTCAACAATGATTTTCATATTCGGGTTTCTGTTCAGGAATTCTACCATTCGTTGCTTCTGATATTTTAAGTATGATAAGCCTTTCATTCCTTTCAATCTTATATCACTAACCGAATATGTGTTGGCGTAGCCTTTGAAGGCTTGCTGTTCATCTGTGATTTTGGATTTGAAACGCTTGACATAATCCTGCAAGGGTCTTCCTCGTGTTAGTTTGATGAAGCTAGCCCCTTTCATTAGAAGACTATGTTTTCTGTAACCATCGCTTCTCGCCACTTCCTTTAGTCTGGTATTCAACACCTTCGAAGTGGGTTTGTTCTTACTGTATCTGTAGGTCTTGTCTCCTATTTTGAGTTTTTGTGTTTGTTTCCCTTCTTTTTGTATTAGCTCACCTTGTTGACTTTTTATAATGAAATCTATGATTTTTTCTTCTGACACTGACACCATATATCTATACTCTATATTATATATACTAAATATTTCTTTAAGTAGTTTTGGGTAGGGGTTGCCTGTTGGAGAAACTGGGCTCTGGGTTGAAACTCAACGCATTAATCTTATTAATGAGTTTTAATAAGATTAATGATTTATCCCTTCATAAAGGGGGGTTTTTGTTTTTATTGCATACATTGCTTTTCTTGTGTTTGGATAGGTTGGACTTGCTTGATATCGTCCTTCCGCAGTCCTCGCAGGTGTAAGGCTGTTTTAGGTTTTTGTTGTAGTAGTTCTGGTGGTAGGTCTTCTGGTCGTCCTTCCATCTCATTAGTTGGTCGTCGCTCTCGCTAACCTTCTCGCTCATCCTCTGTAAGACTAAGTCGTTTTCCGCTTTCATAAGTTCAACCATTACATCAAATTCGTCATTCGTTATTCTCTGTTTTCTATTCCATTAATGAAAATTCCTGTCATTTTTACTATATTATCACGTTTTCTCTTTAAGTAGTTTTTATTTTTTCTTCTTGCCTCGGCTACTTTTTGTATTTGTGCTTTCTGGGCTTCTGCTCCTGCTTCTTGTTTCCATTTGTTCCCTCGTCCATTCACTACCTCGTGCTATTTCTTGGGGTGAGTTGCTCCTGCTTCTTGTTTCTAATTGTCTTCTGTTCATTTGATTACCTCTTGCTCTTTCTTCTGGTGAGTGGCTTCTGCTTCTTGCTTCTACCTGTCGTCTTGACCAGAAAGATGCCCTCGGTTGTTCTTCTTCTTGTTCTCGCGATTGTTCTGATGAAGTTGATGACTTCTTATCTCTTTGGAATAATTCAAACACACTCTTATCTTCTCCACCTAAGAATAAGTTTCTTAATGACCTTATTTCTCGACTTTCCTCTTTCTTCTCTTCCTCTTTCTCGGTTGATGCTGACGATGATGATGTTAAATGAAGACTTTGTAAATCTTCCTGCTTTTCGTCTTTTGGTTCGTCTTTTGGTTCGTCTTCTGGTTCATCTTCTGACTTTCTATTTTCCTCACTCTTGTCTGTAATTACATCACTGAATTTTTCATCATCTAACTCCTTTGCTACATATCGCGTTGTTTGTGTGTCTGCCTCATTGTTTTCATACAACTGTGATGTTGGCGGTATTTCATCAAACATTTCTGGCGTCAATTCATGTAATAAAACTTGTTTATCAGTTTGAACCCTAGCATTCAACCGTAGTCTCCTGTCGTAGTTTGAAAGGTCAAAATCGTCAAAGTCTATATCGTTAATTGATGTGTCAAATGTCCGTCTTTCGGGGATGATTTCAATTTTCAATCTGTGTGTCATCGCTTCTTTCAGCATTTCATCAAAAGTTTTCCTTCTTCTTAATCCATAATATTTATCAGTCATATTTAAATATTATAGATTTTTTTTATTGTTGAGTTGATGAACTTGGTTTCTGTTTGAAGTACTTGTTATAAACGTTGTCCTTGTAATATGTTTCTAACTGAGTACGAATTCCTTTTCTTTCTGTTGTGCTTGCATTGTTATATTCATCTAATAATTCTTTGAACTCATCGTATTTATCAGCATTTATTACATTGAATTGATGTAGTTTTGAAATTATATTATCCATCATAGTTCCCGGATTTTTCGAAAGATACACCGGCCACATCCACTTTATGGTTTCTAAATAGTTTTTGAAAATTTGTTCATCATCCACTTCTTCGTTTTCTACATTTTGTAATTCCATCTCGTTCGCTTTTTCGTGCATTTCCATTATTTCAGTATCAGAAATTGTTGTTTGTTTATCATCATCATCATTGTCTTTACCCTTTTTCGCTGTTGCTGTTTCCTCTATGGGTTCTAAAGGTGGCAGTTCGTCATCTGATGTCATTGAATGAACTACTACCCCTTCAGGTATTGAACTTGACGATGCTTTATTCAAATCTTCGTGTATGCTTGGACTGAGTTTTTCCCTTTTTTCTCTGACTTGTCTATCTTGTTCTTCAAATGATGCTTGTATATCATTTTCATACTCTTCATATTCTGTCAGTGGACTGTCTGGTGTGGAGAAAGCGGACTTTGAAGAAGACCGGCTGGTTATTCTAGAAGACGATGCTGTTGTCTCTGCTTTTCTTAATTCCTCCTTTCTTTTCATCGTTTCCTGATTTAACAATCCTAAGCTGTCCTTGTTGTCCCACTGACTTCCATATTGGTTTAATCTGTATCTCGTCGCCTTTCTATCTATTACATCTTCAATCGATGGTCTATTCTCATCTTCTACTAATGTTTCTTTTAACAATTCATCATAAGAAGGTCTTAAGTGTAGCTGTGATTTTAATGAACCTATGGCATGTGGTTTGGTTGTATTCAGTCTATTTATTGATTTAATCATATTATATTATATTAATTAATTTAGAAAATAAAATTAATCCGAAATATTCTTAATCATTTCTTCTAAATGTTTCTTTCTCGCTGTGAGTTGTTCTGTTGTCTGTATTCCATCTGGTGAGCGTGTGTTGTCCAACTCTCGTCTTATCTTGTCTAACTCCTTTCTATAACTTTCGGTTCTGTTGCTTTCAGCTAAATCATTTCTATACTTTATTAGTGCTCCTTGTGATTGTTTCGCTTCCATTGTTTCTTTTAATTGTTTAAAATAATTCTTTCTTGAAGCAGCGCCCCACAAATCATTTGAGTCGTAGGAACGTTCTACTTGTGGAGCCCTTTTAAATTCGACATTTCTATGACTTCTCATAAGCATAATTGTTATATATAATAATTAGATTATTATTTAAAACATTGATAAAGTTAATTTATTTATTTTATCTGATTTATCTTGTTTTTTCTTTTGTTTCAGTTCTTCATAATGTTGGGTTAATAGTTCTGTCGCTGTGGGTTTCTTAATGGTTTCTTTAATAACTTCTTGTTTAATCTCATTCTTAATTTCTTCTTTTACTTCTGGTTGAATTTTTCTAATATTCTTTTGTGGATTAACTGGTAATAATTCAGTAGGTGCCCCTTTACAATTTTTAGGATGTGAGTGTCTCAAACTTTTCAATGTCATCTTTTTAGAGCATTGTTCACATTCTACTAATTCAACTTCTTTTTTAGTTCTTGGTAATGCTTTCGCTTTTGGTAATGCTTTTGCTTTTGGTTCAGGTTTGACTTCTTCTGGTTTAACTTCTTCTGGCGTTGGTTCATCAACTGTTTCATTTTGTTCAACGACTTCATTATTAACAGATGATTCTCCTTCTGTTTTAGTTTCATTATTAACATCTACTACCTCAATACTTGACATATAATATATTCTATATATTTTCTATTAAATTTCTATATTGAAAGTTGATAGAAAGTATACTTATGCTTCTGAAGTTTGACTATTTAACCATTCTTGATGGATATTGCTTTGAAAATGTCGCGCCTTATGATTTTTTGAAAATCTACCTCCACATTCGCAATCTATTCTAGTTCTTCTGTCTTCATTAAACTTATCCTTATTTTTGGAATACCATTCAGCGTGGTATTCTTTGATTTTATCTTTGTTTGTCTCAGCATAAACTTTTTTCTTTTGATTTATGGTGTCTTTGTTGTTTGTGTAGTACAACTTTTTTCTTTCCAATACTTTGTCTTTATTATTATCAGTATAATCTTTTGTTTTTTGTAATATTTCTTCTTTATTTTCTTGGTAGTATTCCCTTTTTCTCTCTAATATTTGTTCTCTGTTGTCATCATAATACTCTTTAATGCTTCTTCCCGCAACGCGTTTATTTATACATTCTTCCTCTCTTTGAAATTTTCCTTCTCTTGCTTCTAACTCCTTCTTACTATTACACGAGTAATATTCTACCCATTCAATCTTACAATTTTCAACTCCAAACTCATCAAACAAATCAAATACTTTATAATAACCTTTGTTTGAACCCCCTTTCCATATATTATAAGAAACTCTATGTCTTGCCATTCTTTGACTTAATGTTTCAGTTGTACTTCCAATATAGCATTTTGTAAAAGCATTGTCCCACACTTTGTAAATCTTACCGTAGTTATAACGATTTTCCATTAGTAAATATACATAAGTTATCTTTATATATCATTTACCCCTTATCAAATAATATCACTCTTTACGAAAAGGAGACTAAAACTACAATTCACTCCATTTAAATTAATTTCATTTCCTAATGAATTACTAATCCAAAAATCTAATTGTTTAAAGCTTCTATTTGATACATCCAAGTAATCAAGAGGGTTCAACTCATTATCAAAGACAATTCCCGCGTGTGGTGCTGTGACTGGTACTTTCTTAACAACTGTGCTATCACCCGTCCTTAAATTTACTTGATTATAATTAGACAATTGAGAAGAATGAATATAAATATTTCTAATGGGTTGGAGATTAACGAAACCAGAAACATAAGGATTATTATATTGATAAACTGCTATTTGATAATTTCCCAAAACTTCATTAACAGATTGCAAGTTATTAGCATTAAAACTTCCATTCCATATATAATCTGCATATGTTAGTTTCATTTGTTCATCAGTTAATACAGCGAACTTTCTATCGGCATAGTTTGAATAAATTGTTATTTTATTAGTTTTTACACTATAAAAATTTCATAAGTATTTGAGAAATTAGTATTATCTACAACACCATTTATTTTTGCCTTTAATTCTGTCGCTAGTTCTGTGCCAGTATATACTCCTTCGTCCAATTGTAACGCTAAATAATGGACATTTGTGTTATCTTCATCTGGAACTAGTGGAGAAGAATAAAAGTATAATATATTATTTAATCCTGACTGTATTGAATACCACGAGTTAGGTAATGTTACTTCGTGAATGTAGCAATGAACTCCGTTGTCTGTTTGTAATGTTTCCGGCAATTCAACTTTGAAATTCGATGATGTACCACTAATTCTATGAGCGCTGTCAATATAGACCTTCTTGTATGTCAACATAATATATTTTTAATTAGAAAATAAATTTTCTAATTAAAAATTATTCTGTTGCTTAGGACTTCGTCGTAAGTCAACTTTTCTATATGAAAAGTTGCTTAGAGCAAAGCTGTAAGTCAGCATTATTAATTAATTGAGAAATTAATTTATAACTTTAATTATATGATTAATAATAAAAAGTTAATTTATGAAATGAAGCATGGTAAAATTAAACATTATCAACCTTATAAGAAAACAACTAAAATAACTAATGTTATGAAACAAACTGACAAAATCTTAAATAGTTATTATCCTAATTCAAATTTAACTGATGCACAAGGGTTAAGTAGAGCATATGGCAATGGTAATGGTTTTTATATTGATGGTGATAAAATGTATATAAGCGGAACATTTGGAAAAGGAACGTTTGGAGGTGCTGTTAATGACATTCTGGCGGATGTAGGACTTCCCTTTAAAATGACAAAATATTCACAACGATATAAAGACACATCAACAGCATTGGATGAAAACAATGAAGTTAAACATCTTATAACACATAGTCTCGGTTCAAGTGTAGGGGCACAAATAACAAAAGATTATCCTGAAAGAGAATTAACTTTAACCACTTACGGTGCGCCGTTTATATCACGTAGGTCTAAAATTACCGATGATTACATTAATTTTAGAAGTATCTTAGACCCTGTCAGTATTGCTGATCGTGGCGCTATAACTGTTTATACTGGTTCATTAAATCCATTTACTAACCACGATTACATAACTGGATACGGAGACCAAGGCAAAGATGTTTCAAGAAGTGTTGAACCTGTAAGTGCGATAATGTAGTTAAATAAGTACTTAAATATATAAATGTATATATAAATTATATATGTATAATCAGTTAAAAGAAAACTTGACAGAAAGTGAAACAACATATAAGCCATTGACAATTGAAAAAGATTAATGGATTTATATAGAGATAATAAACGAACATATGTAAAATGCCAATGCGGATGTTATATATTTAGAGGTTTTGAATATTCCAACTGTTATAATTTTATCTTGTTTAAAGCAAAAGTCGCAAATAATAAGTTCTTGTTATTAAATGACAACAACAGATGTAATCACACTCAATCAGACATTGACAATATAGTAAAAAGACAAAACATAAATTTATTATCATAATAATATTAATGATACAACATAAGAAATATGACAATGAAACAACGGATGATATGATTAAGAATGAAAATAAAAAGTATAAGAAAAGTTCATATGAAGAAATTAGAGAATTAGTCTTGGAGAAAGACGCTTCGGCAAGAAGCCTCGCGAGCATTCGCGACAAAGGTAATACTCCAGTTGAAGATAAGATTAAGAAAAAGAAAATGAAAATATTCAAAAATAATAATTCTAATCAAAAGGATCACACTAAATTATTTAATTTAGTTTAAATTATTTCTAAATTAGAATATATATATAGTAATGGAAACTTTTAGTGCTGAAGATATTCTAATTGACAACCTCTCATTTAAATTAAATAAAGGTGCAAGTTATATCAACGACCGTCGTTCTGTCTCGTTTTTTCCTTCTGGGAGTAATATCTACACTCCTTCATCAGGCCAGCGTGTGTTGAAAATAGCGTTAAATGCTGAAGATAATAGTTGGTTAGACCCACAGAGTGTAATGGTTTATTTCACTGTTGAAAACACTGACACGACAGACAATAAACGCTTACGTCCTCTGTCTCCTGCTTATTCCTTTTTTAGAAGAGTAAGACTAATTGCTGGTAATCAACTTGTTGAAGACATTGATTACTACAACCGAAATCATCATATGATGAGTTGTTTGATGTCAAAAGGAGCAAGAGACAATGAAGACGCCCAGAGTTTTGGTTATAGATATGATGATGATTTAAACACACGTCGTGCAGTTCCTGCATCGGGTCATATTGGTCCTGCATATGACGCTTACACAATTCCGGCTTTAGAAGAAAAATGGTTGTAGGATTTAAACCGATGCTTGGTTTATTCAATCAATTTAAGTATATCCCGTTAAAAGCGTGTCCTCTTGTTTTAGAACTTGAACTAGTTTCAAATTTTACTGATTGTGTTGTTACAGCGGGTGGTCGAGGTTTCCAGCAAGTGGCAACGCAGACTCAAGCCTTCATACAAATGAGCAGTTCTCAATTAGTAACGCATTCCTTCAAACTGATTTGGTTAGCTTGGACAACGACCTCCATAATAAATATGTTGCTCACCTCCTCGATTCAAAAGAATTACCTATTACGTATAATACTTATATTTGTCAATCTAATCAAGTTCCCGTTGGTTCGTCGTCAATTAACACTACTGTTGTTCGTTCAGTGTCTAAACTCGTTGCCGCGTTCATCAGTTTCAACAAAAGTGGAGTAGGCGATACTCACGTTATGAAAGAATACAACAATTTCTATCATCCTATGTATAATTTGAATTATCAAGACAGTGGATACTACAATTCCGACCTTGATTTAGAATTTCAACTTCAATTAGGTTCAAAACTATATCCTGAGTATCCTTGTCGTTCATTAACACAAGCATTCTATTATTTACGAAAAGCATTAAATTTACCATTGTTCCATCAACACCATTTATCAATTGAATATTCTGCTTATCGTGTTGATAAGTTTATCTTTGCTATGAATTTCGAAAAGGTGCCGGATTCTTCATATTCTGGAATTAACACTAAAGCCGGACAACAGCTTCTAATTCGTGTGAAACCTATTGGAAATATGGCAACAGCAAATATGCCTGACACGATTTACATAACATTAGTATCAGAACAAATATTATCCATTAGAGACGCCGGAGTGCAGATACTGATTAAAAATAAGTAAAAATGATAATATTAAAAATAAATAAATATTATCATTTTCTACTATTAATATATAATGCCTTCAATAAATTTAACAAACTTTGAAAATGTTGTAGCGCACACAATTAGCGAAATCAATTCTACAAGCGGGGTGACAAACATTAGAAACATATACGCTAATCAATCAGATATAATTGATTTACTCAACAACAAAGCAGACCAAGTAGACACTTACACAAAGGAGCAGATAAATGCTAATTTTTATGATATAACTCAATCATACAATAAGACAGAAGTTAATGTATTATCAAATAATATTAGTTCAAATACATTTTTAATAGGTAATCTGACAATAACTTCAAATACAAATTTTAATAATATAATTGATTTCATCAAATACAAATTTAATAAATAATTTAAATTCTACTATGACAACTAATTTTAATAACATTAGTTCTAATTCTAACTTAATTAATACAAATTTCAATAATATTTCATTAAATACACATTTAATAAATAATTTAAATTCTACTATAACAACTAATTTTAATAATATTAGTTCTAATTCTAATTTAATAACAGGATTAAATAGTACAGTAAATTCACATATTTCAGTTATATCAGATTTACAGAATAATGGAGGTTCATTTAATGAATCAGATTATTATAATAAAATAACAACTAATAATTTATTATCAGAAAAATTAAATACATCAATATTAAATAATACATTAATACATAATATAACAACAACATCGACTTTCAAAATAGCAAATTTTGGAAATTATAATAATTTTTATGAAATGTATAATAATTATTTTGATAGTTATGTTTATGGAAATTTAAGTGGAGCAACTATGTTTTTAAATCAAAGAGGTTTTGGAGATGTAGAAATTAATAATTCTTCAACTTTTCAAAATGATAAAATATTATTAAATCATAATACTACAATATTAAGTAATTTACAAGTATCTGGTTTATTTTCGTGTTCATCTATTTTAGATATAGCAGGTTCTGATGCTCGTTATGTTTTACAATCAGATGGATTAAGTGGATTAATAACAGGAAATACAAATACAATTAATTCAATAATTACTAGTAATAATTCACAGGATACATCATTAGGACAAAAGTTAGATAAAATAGATACTAACGCTCAATCAGTAGCAGGTGCTATTAATTTTAGTGATAATACAACTTTACACAGTAATTTAAATATGTTGACTACTGGTTCTATAATATGTAATAAGTTTAGTACTACACCATCACCTAATTTAGGATTGCAAATGACATTTCAAATGTTCAATCGTGAATTTAATATTAACAGAGATGGTAGAATGTGGATGAGTTCAAGTGGTGGTCAATGGGAAACTCAAATAGGAGATGCTAATGTTGGAAGAGTGTGGGTTAAGGATAGATTCGGTTTAGGTGCTGTCGGTGTTAATGGTTATGTTTTAAATTGTGCTGGACAAGCAAGATTTACTGATGCAGTTCAATTTATGGGAACTGACAAAGCAATAAGTTTTAACAATGGTTCATATTTGAATTTTAATAATAATGGTTCAATACGAAGATATACTCCTGATGCTATAGAAGGTTTATATATGTCTCATAATGATTTTGTTGCCTTTAGTGTTGGCGATGTTACAAATGCTTCTAATCAATATATGATGTGTGATGGATTAGTGAATAAAACTATTTTTAGTAAGCCTATAGATGTGTTAGGAAATATTTATACGAATGCTGCTGTTAATTGTGATAATGTTAATATTGATACTGATGGTAAATTAACAATTGATACAAATTGTGAATTATATAGATATGTTAGTGTTTTTTCATCTTTTGATATGAGGAATAGTGATGCTAATTCTTCAATTAGATTTATTTGTGGAGACCCTGCTGTTCAATCTAATATAGTTGGAGCAGTTAATATTTCTACTGGATGGACTTTTAACACTGATACTGTTGATGTTATGGGCAATTTATTTGCTGATGATATTTATGTTAAAACTAATGGAGCATTGAGAAGCAATCATTTAGCACCTAACGGAGGAACATTAATAACTGTTGATACTAATATGGCAATACAAAATGCATATTTAGCAACTAATACCATTCAATCATTTGATTTAACAACGGTTTCATTTTTGAATAATATTTCAATGACTACTGGAACTGATATTAAAATGGGAACAAGTGAAATATCAACTTATTACGATGGAACTAATTTGTCAACAATTGATGTTAAATTTAATACAACCAATACAGCATTCAGAGTAATTGATAATGCAACTGTATTTTCAACATTATTATCTATTGATAAAACATTTGGAACAACAGTAAATACTGGAAGTTTTACAAATAATGCTCCATCGACTTTTAATGAAAATGTAACAGTTGCAGGAACGAAAAAAATGTTGTGTAATACACTAGAACCATCAACAGGAACTAATATAGATTTAACAGCAACAACAGTAACCATCAACGGAACGTTTGTGGATTCATCTGATTCAAGATTGAAATATGATATAGACAATATCAAATCTAATTGTATGAATGTTATTAAGAAATTTAAGCCAAAGAAGTTTAAGAGACACGATAGAAATGATAACGGTAAAACTCATATAGGATATATAGCAGATGAAGTATTAAAAGCAATTCCTAAAGAGTTTGAAAATATTGTATGCAAAGACAGAGAGTATTTAGGATTGAATTATTTAGTTTTACCCGTGTTAGTTCATAAAGCAGTATTAGAATTAAATGATAAAGTAGATAAACTTGAAAAAGAAATTAAGGAATTTAAAAAAGAAAAATCTAAATAATAATATATAATGGGTAATTCAAATAGTAATGTTGAAACTTCATCTATTGATAAAATTAATGATATTGATATAGAACAATTAGATTTAAGTAATATTGATAAATTACAGTTAAAAGCAATTAAACAAATGAGTGAAAGAATGTGTAAAATTGAAAAAGAAAAATCTGATAAATTAATATATAAATTACCGGTTCAAATTTGTAGTTATTCATTATTTTGAATTAATAACATTAAGCCATAATCTTAATGCTATTAATTTTAAAGATAAAAATAAAAATAAAAATCATCATTAATACGTTGTCCACCATCATTGATAACTTTGATAGTTATTTTTTTATTTGTACTGAAATAAGTTCAACCGGACCACTTCTTCCATACACTAATTTAATTTTATGAAGATCTTTGTTAAGAAAATAATAAATATCAAATAAATTAATTGATATTAAAGTTCGATTACAAACATGATTCAAATGAGTAAGCGAGCTATAGATAGCAAGTGCATCATATTCAATAAATAATTTTAATGGTTTATATTTTTTATGTAATTTATCTAACTCACTTAAATTAAAAACATATGATAATCCATTATTAATATTGATATTATCAATTTCAAAATAATGTATGTTATTTAATGTGTAAGACTTATAAACTGGTTTATATTTATTAATATAATTTTTAACAATATTACTATTTTTTATTTTTAATAATTTAACATCACCTAAACTATAAGATAATACAAGGTTTTTAATTTCTATTGGTAAATCATAAAATATCATAATATATTTGAATATTTATTTTATTTTAAATGATTTTTCAAATCTAACATATTTAGTTATTTTTTAATCATCTGGCACTCTTGTTGAATCACCATCACTATAATTATCACTATCACTATCAGTATCATTTTCTATACGAATATGTTCTTCTAATTCTTTCCTCATTCTTTCTGCTTTCTTAAAAGTAATATGACAATCACTTTCAATATGGTTAGCAGCATCCTTCATTAAAAAAGTTTCACCACATTCACACTCTACTAATTGTTGTAGTCTTTGCTTTCGATATTCCTGAATCTGTTTTGGTATATCGTCACCGAAAAACCTTACTGGTTCTTCATATATTCTTTCTTGAACCATTTTTAACATTCTATAATATATAATAGATTTATTTTATTTTAAACGCTTTCTCAAATCTAACATAAAACATATTATTAACATCTTTGGAATTCATATTGACATAAAAGAAGGAGTAGGGCTTATCATCTACTGCTTTATGATACATATTTAACAGTTGCTCTTTATCAACGATGGCGAGTTTTCCTCAATGAATGACATTAACTCTGATACATTCTTTAACTTAAAGATATACAACGAACTAGAATTCAACCTAATGATTGGTGCTAGGACACGATATTTTTGAACACTTAAACAAAAACTAATGGCGTCGTGTCTGCCTCTCGTTGCCAGTCCATGTAATAACTTGCTGTATCTAACAAATTTAGGGTCGTCTGCAAAATCATCAACAATGATTAAAATTGAATGTAGTTTCTTCATCTTCTGTTCTTTCATATAATGAATTATCTTTCTTTGTGTGTTAATTATTTCTTCCAGTTCTTCAGGTTGGTAGGTGTCATAATATAACTTTTCTTTTTCATCATCAACCTTCATATTATCTTTTTGATATTTCTTGACTTCAACGAAGGTAGGGTCATTATGAACAGACGGACTAAAAATGAATATACGAGCGAAGCAGTCCCTATAAACATTTAGGATAAGGTTTTGGATTAAAACTGTTTTGCCACCCGTTGATGAAGCAACAACAATTGAGCGAAAAGGTAGTTTTGGTACATGTTCATATTTGGATTGTTTGAATTCATAATCAGTTATGTTTATTGGTTTTATAATGGGAACTTCAGGCATAAAATAATAATATTAAAAATATTTAGAAAATAAATTAATATTATTTATTGTATGAAAGCATTGCTATGATATGAATGGTGTCTATCGTAGTAGAACAGGCTCTTTCATCAACTTCAGTCAATAAGTATTGAAGATAATTAGTTTTGTGTCTTGCTCGCGTATGCAATGAAAACCCCAAGTGCTGTGCCCCACCAATATTCTATTATGCATGAAAATAATAAGATTAAAAAACTATTTTATCTTATTATTTATATGACTATTATCCATTGCAGTTGTGGTAAAACTTATGATGACAAATATTTATTTAAACATCTAAATTCAATATATCATCAGAAATTTGTAGAATATAGATGGAATAAAGACGATACAATGAAAAAACTTTACAAGAAAAGAAAGACAGAAATGAAAAATAATTTATCTTATTATTTAATATGAAAAGGAGTTATACAGATTATATTAATATAATAAATGAAATGGAGAATATAGAACGGGTTGTCATAACTGATAATAGATGTAAAAAAATATGTTATTTTATTTTAGAATTAATTAAGTTTTTGATACAATATATTAAAAATATAAATATTAATATAAATGTCAAAAAAGAAAAACAAAAATAATAAGACAGGTTTAAGTGTTTCATCAACTGATGAAGAAATTGTTAAAGAAGCATCAGTCACTGAGTTTGCTTGTCCTATGTGTAAAAAGATGTTAGAACTTAGAAATGAATTAGAAATAAAAAATAAGGGTAATTGCAAATGCAGTTGTGTACCAATAGGGTTCAAAATATCTAAAAATGATAAGAAAATGAACATTGATAAAACTAAAGACGGCATCAACTTAGAAACAGATGCTCATAATATTTGCATCAAATTTGGAAATGAAGCTACAACGTCAGATAATGTTGATAACGAAACACAGGAAACTATTAAACAAATGATGAAAAATTAGTATTTAAAGACTAGAATTAACATAATTTAAACATTTAGTTTTAAAAGTATAGTTGAATAATATAGTATATGGTTGAATTTTCAAGTTTAACACATTTACATTTTGGAGCACTTGAATTAGACAAGCAAATTGGAGACAATAATTATAATGGTGTTAGTTATTATACTTGTAAGTGTGGATGTAAAATAGTCTTAACTCGTACTCAAACTAAAAAATATAACTGTTTATTACTTAGTGTTGGTCTTAGCTATGAATATTTATATCTGGACAAAGCGTTAGTATGTGGACATACTCAAAAAGATTTAGATAACATTGTTAGAGTTATGGTAGAAGGCGAAGAATTTAAACATTTAAGAAACAGAGACCTTCGAAATTAAAATATTTAGTTTTAAAACTTTAGTTTTATAATATAGTATATATGGAAGGTGTGGATAAACTATTTTTGAAAATTGATGAAATAATGGAACAAAATAAACGCATTTATCAACTGTTAGAAAGTATGAAGAAACCAGCTTACAATAATACTAATAATTACCAACCAAAAGAAGTTGATAGAGAGAGCACTGAATACAAGAATAAACGAAATGTATATATTAAAAAACTTAATGAAAAAGTTATTAAAGAACCTAAACAATCAAGTCTGGATTTCTACCAAGTCAAGTATATTGAAGATACCAAGAAATATGTTTAATCATTAACTAACAAAATTTCGTGTCTCAGAAGTGGTTTGTTTATTCCTGCTACTCTGTAAGTTTTATTACCCATAATATCATATTCAATTTTATCAACATTGAATATCTTATTAGACCATTTAGAGTTATACTCTTTTCTGTCGGTGTAATTGCCCCTTTTCTTTTGAAACACTTTTATCTTATCGTTCTCCTGTATTCTGGGATACTTTCTTTTGTTCTTTTCTCGTAGTTTCAGATTGACCTTTACATTTATTTCATTGTCGTCCTTGTGTGCTTCGGTTGGTGTCATCCTTGTTGACGAGTGTAATGTGCTGTTATACTGTTTCAATGCTGGTGTTAAGGCATCGGTCCATTTCATATTATTAAACCTAACTCTATCGTGAATTTTGTTTTTCATCGTCCTAATAAAACGTTCGGCTACATTTGCGTGTGTCTTCGTTATTATGTGTTTGATACCTTCGCTGTTGAAGAAATCCTGAACTTGGTTTTTGGTTGCAAATGCTCCATCATCATCAGAATACACAGACATCGGATAACCCATCTTTTTAAAACTTGCTCTTAGTGCTTTTAGAACGTGCTCTCCGTCTCTTTCCTCCATCGGAATTGCATCTGCTAATTTACTGAAGATGTCAATCACGACTAAAGCATACTGTGGAACATTCTTGTCTTTAGCTAAAGGTGACATATGCATTATGTCTATTTGATATTCATATCGTGCGAAGGGAGCGGTATAGGAATTAGTGCCTCTATAATTTTTGATTTGTTTATTTGGTTGTTTCTTTAAGAAAGACTTTACATCTTCTAATGTTATCGTTGGGTCTTCTTCCTTTGCCTTCTTGTGTGTTGCTTGTGTGCTTCCGAAACCCTCGTCTAAGTCATAATAGATGTTGCTGATTATTTGGTCTTTCGTTAATCTCGCCATTATATTATTTGTTAGAAAATATTTTTTATCGATATAACCCCCACCCCTTAACATTAAAAAAAACTACTTAAAGAAAAATGGATATAATATAGTAAGAGAAAAAATGACACTGTTTAATTATGATAATTGTCCTTGTAAAAATAAAAAATGTAAGTCTGTCGTAGCACTAGCTAATATTTTACCTGTTAATGTTTGTAACCTTATAGGTGGCTGTATTAGAGTAACATGTTTTGATTGCTGGTATTTGATGCATGAAGAAGAACATTTTATGAGAGATAAAGACATTCCTGAAGAAGGACTGGAAAAAGCAGAACTTCAATTACAAGTTATTAAACTAATGCAAAATAATGTGTTTACTCTACTAGCAGAAAACCAATATAGTATGAAAATAAGACATTACAGAAAACACATTGACCGAGTATTTGATATACAAGAAGTTAAAGAACGGTTTAAAAATAGAAAAATGTATTATCAAGCATTAAAATCATACTGTAAGAATAATGAATATGAAGTTTGTATCATTTTAAAAAAATGTATTGACATTGAAGATTTAAAAAATTTTAAACGTTGTGGATTTAGCTTTCCAAACCTAAACAGTTGTTGGTCATATAGAAATAACAATTATTATATGAGATATATTCTTAGCGAATTAATTGACATTTACATAGACCAATTAATAAAAGGATACGGGCATTATTGTTGTGAGTATAGTATGAGTTGTTATATTGGTTGTATCGCTGGTGAGATTGAATACGGGTCAAATTAACTTTTGTTTATTAATATTATCATCTTATAATATGATTAAACATTGTTTTTATAATCTAACAAGAAGGTTAAGACAATTAAATTAAACCTGAAACCCAGACTGGCCAACCAGCAACCCCTAGCCAAAACTACTTAAAGAGAAAAAGCCTTATATATTAAGAGAAAAATGAGTAAGGGTAAAATGTCAGAGAATAATTTTATATTTGAGAATTGTGCTAGCTTACCTGCTGATGTATTAAAAGGTATCATTGCATATAAATTAGGGCGACCTGAGTATTTGAAACTAAAACATAATCATATTAAGACATTAAAGAGAATACAACAACGATATAAAATAGACAGAACAGAAACAAAAAGAAAGACAAAGCGCTATACTGTTGAAGATGGCGATGATATAAAGAGACACGTAATTGAGTATTACATTTCAAGAAATATACCTTTAAGCATAAAAAGCATCAAAGATATAGTGTTTAATGAAAATGAAAACTTAGATTGTTTGTTAGATGGCATTGAAACCGATAACGGTTATGAAGCAGTGATAATAGTTGAGGTAAATATGTTTGTAAGGTTTCATCATTTCAATTATGAAGACGACCATTTTAACACTTTTAGTTTTCATTTTCATAGTGATGATTTTGTAGATAACATAACCATAGATAATATATCCGAAGTAATGATAGAGGCACATCAAACAATATACAGATGTATTGATGATGAAAGAAGTAGAATGAATTTTGGAGGAGTACAAAGCATAAGGTTTAAACTAATTGTTGATGAACCTGTATAATTCATAACTAAACCATAATTATATCATTTATACTCTTATATGTTATAATTATAGTGAACTTTTAATCTATAAACATTTCATTAAATGACAAACCACAACAACCGCCCAAAAGCCAACCCGTGAAACCACAGAAAGTCCTATCCTCTTTCAATCAATAAAACTAAAAGTTGAAATCTGGAACGAGACAGGGGACCAAATCATCAATTCGTTACCACATCCATATCGTTATTTCTTGGCCCCAGAATCAGCCTTTTAAAAACGGATAAGGTGGTACACGTGTTGAAATGTGGAATAAAAAACAGAACAGGCAACCATCTAGCCCCCGCCCCCTAGGACCAGCCTTTTCTACATTTTTTCCCCACCCACCCCCCTTCTCCCCTAGAACCATGTTATCTTGTAATCCGGGTAAAGGGCAGGCTGGGCTGAAGCAGCTTATCATGCCCTCCCCCCTCCCCACCCCCCCTAGAACTATGTTGCATGCGTGGACACAGAGCTGAGCGGGTGCACTTGAGCAGGTGTGCCTACCATTCCCTGAGCCATGTTATCTTGTAATCCGGGCAAAGAGCAGGCTGGGCTGAAGCAGTTGAGCGGGTGTGCTTATCATGCCCCCCCCCTAGAACTATGTCGCACGCGTGGACAAAGAGCTGAGCGGGTTGCCAAAAGCACTGCGAAGAGCTCTTCCGGTAAAATTGGTAGCCTTGTTGCGCGCAGCAAGATACACGAGAGGACATGGCAGAACAGGATGCAGGAGAGCGCCTGCGCAGCAAGATGCGAAAAAGCACACGCGCAGGAGGATGCACGAGAGCACATGCAGAGCAACAGACACGAGAGCACATGTCGAGCGCACATGCAGAGCAAGAGACGCGAGCAGAGCAAGATGCACGAAACCAGATGCAGAGCAAAACGTGAGCACGCTCAGAGCAAGTTGCAAGGGCGATTCCCGCCGCAAACCGCACGAGAGAACGCGCGCAGCAAACGGCGCGAGAGAACACGCGCAGCCAATTGCGCGAGAGAACGCGCTCGCAGTAAATTGCACGAGCCGACTTGCGCAAGAAAGCTAGCTTGAGAAGTGTGTGCGAGAAATCATGGTTGTCGTTGGGAAGCATTTTGCATTTTTGTTTATTGCAGTTTAGTGGGAAATCCCCACTGAATTGTTAAAATTTACATTTTTGCTCCCCTTCCAACGTCAACCAAGAAATGTGGACTCGAAATTACATTTTTTGTGTTTTTTTTAACCGCGGCGCGGTGGCCCCACTGAGCGAAAATGACGCCCTCTTCGTGGATCGGCGTGGTGGAGGTCCAACAACTCGAGGCTTCTTCCCGAAGGCGTCGCGGCGGATTCTTCCAGGCCTAGAGATCTCCATGTCTCGCTTTTTGTTCCTAACCTGCGTGGAAGACTCGAACAAAAAGACGACAGCCTGCATCCTCCCAGGGATTTTCACAGGGGTTTAAAGGGAAACCGCTCCATGTTGCAGAAACAATTTGGAGAACAGGTTCTGACCCCACCCCTGAGGTAGGGAGTTCAGCCGTCAGTGTTTGCCGCATCGGGACGACATACGGCGCCCGCCCGCCCAAATACACAAATATTGATATCGTGGGCTCGGTTTCATGGAAGTCAGGCAACGTCAACTTCTTCTTGGTGGACATGCCGGCGGCCGAGCCCGGTCAGTACATTTACTACTGCGACGCGAACTGCGTGGGCGGCAATTGCTGCAACGAGTATGACATCAATGAAATGAACGACGCTCGCGTTCATAGTTTGCTGGGGTCTCCTTCTCAAGTAGATTATGTACGTATGAAACAGAAGCTGAATGTATTTTTGTTGACATTTCCCAACATGTGGGCCAAGAGTTGGGTGATGTTGGGTATGGGTTTGCGCTCGCGAGTCACCTTTGCCTTTTTTGGGCTTTTTTATTGAAGGACCCAGGTGGCTTTCGGAAGACCCCCCCAAACAAAAACCGGCGATGTTGCAAGGAGCGCTGCAGGCACTTTGTAGGCGCTGGGGATGGGCTTTTGCTTCGGGCAATGGGGAGCAGAGCCAAGGGGCGGCGAGGGTGTCAACTACTCCCTCCGAAAGCGACAAGCGAGCGCAACGCTGGCCGAACATGTGGCGAATGCGCGCAATCGGCGTAGTCCACGAACTAGCCACCACCCGGATTGGAGCCGCGCTTGGATGTGAACTTAAACAAAAAGTTTAACCCGAAAAGGAAACCGCGCAACACGAACTCAAATACAGTTTTCTCACCAGATGAAGGAAGCGACGCAGACTCTCAGCTTGATCTGGGAATGATCCGCCCTGGATTTGCGTGCCCGACGGATGTGCAAATTCTCGGAACAAACATAACAAACGATTAAACTAGGTTGGTTGTAGAGCTTGCTTTGATGTTTGACTCAGTCTGGGCTGTTCGTTTGGAATCACACATTGGCATCACAGAGAGTTTTTTCCACAACCTTCCCTTCCGTCGTTTCTGTTTATTTTGCGTGGGGGCTGCTAACAATCAGGAGAGTCACACATTGGACTTGGGAAGATCGCATTTGAGTGGCAAGTATGAGACATAGTCAGCAGTATGATGTGCACCGAGAGGCCAATGGTCCAGGTAATTCTTTTTTTGGGGGTTGATTTTGGGAGTTTTCTTGAGGAGCCCAAAGATGTGAGACTCAGATTTGGCACGAAAGCTGGATGCCGACGAAATCCAGCCACTAAACTAACCATGAAGCCATGAACAAAATACCCTTCCTTTTATTAAGATAGAAGGTACCGAGGGACCGCTCCCTCTTGGAGCCAAGTTTTGTGTGTTGGGGCCCTCAGGTTCCATGTCAGGGCGGGTGAATGCGAAAAGTCGCCCTGCGTTTCCAACTTGTCAGCTTGCCATGCCAAAAGTTGTTTCATCCCATCCACCGGGCCCCTCCGGGTGGGCTCGGTTAGGAAGATCAAACCATGGGGGTCGTTGGGAAACAGGGTTGTGGTTGATCGCTCGGGGTTTCTCCAACCACTTCTGTGATACAAGTTGGAATCTCCCCCGGTATCTGGGGTGCTAGTCTTTGGGAAGCCCTTTCTGTTGTATCACAGAAGTGGATTCCATTTCCCACAACCCTGCTGGGAAACATCTTACATTTTTTTTATTGCAGTTTAGTGGTGGAAATCCAACCACTTAATTGTTAAAATCTTTAAATTTTGCTCCCCTTCCAACGTCAACCAAGAAAAGGAAGGCCGCCATCTTTGGGGGTCCAACTTCTTGTCTTGGCTCCCAGCCATCCGGTTCAACTCAGCCTTTCAGATCTTTTTAGCTGTTGAGTGGTAGTTGCCATTTGACCCACTAAAAGTGAACAAAAACAACTTTTGACTGGGGATCCGAGGGCAGCCCAGCTATTTTGACATATGGCTGCGGGTCAAAAATGGGGTAACCCCAAAATGGGTTGCCCTGGTAAATGGAACCAAGGACGAGTTCACCTGCGGTCCAATTCCTGGTGGTTTTCTTTTGACCCACGCCCATTTGCCAAGGTGGCCCACTTTTTTAGTGACACCTTTGCCAGTCACGACCGTTTCCCTTCAAAAAGAGGGGCACGTGCAGAATCGAAAGGAAATAAAGCAAACAAACCTATTTAGGTCATCCCCTTTGAAGGCTTTTTTTTCAGCCGAGGACAAAGCGCTGATGGCCACGAACCACAACTGCTACGGGCCCAGTGGCACCACGGAGTGCGATGGGATCGGGGCGCCGGACGTGAAGTTCTACCCTGGAGACATGGCTATGGCTATGGGTCAAGATTAGACCGCCAGGAATTGGACCGCAGATTTTCGTCCTTGGTTCCATTACCCAGGGCAAGCCATTTTGGGCCTTTTGGGTACTTATCTTTGACCCACACACATGGCCGCGGAGTTAGTTTTTGCAATCTGCAATCGCCAGGGCAAAATCGCCCCGTGGTTTCGGGTGGTGTGCCGCCTGGGCGCGTATTTCTGGGTGTCTGGGTGTCTAGGTGGGTGCCTTGGTTTGTTGCCTATGCGCCCAGGGTGCCCAGAAGACTGGTGGCTCTCATTCCCGTACAACCCATTGGCGCCCTCAAGGCAAGCAAAGCGAAGCAAAGCGAAGCGAAGCCAAGCAACCAGTCAGTCAGTCCACCAATGAATCAAAACAGAAGTGAACGAAGAAACGTACGGCCATTCAATCACGCACACACGCAAACATACACCCACAGTGTCACGCAGAAGGAAACAAAGAAAGAAAGAAAGAAATTTGAAAGAAAGAAAGCAAGCAAGCAAGCAAGCAAGCAAGCAAGCAAGCAAGCAAGCAAGGAAGGAAGGAAGGAAGGAAGAAAGGAAGGAAGGAAGGAAGAAAGGAAGGAAGGAAATTAAAGAAAGAACAAAAGAAAGAACGAAACAAGAAAAGAAACAACAGACATAATAAAAAAAAAAAGTAAGGAGGGAAATAATGAAGGAAGGAAGGGAAAGAAATGAAGGAAAGAAACGGGATAGAAATATATAGATAATCAAGTAAACAAACAAACACACAAGCAAGAAATCAAGCGAACAAGCAAAAAAACAAAGAAAGGAAGAAAACAAATAAAGATATATATATATATATATACAGACAGAAAGAAAGATATAAATAGACAGACAGACAGACTGGCAGACAGACAGACACACAGACACACAGACACACAGACAGAGAAGCACATAAACACACAACTGAACCCCCACGCAACCCAAGACCAGCCCTCATGAAGATCGAAGCCCTACCCATCGTAGCTGTGAGAAGCGCCACCAAATCCCCCGACGGGCTTCAGATCCTCTTGTAAAGCAAGTGAGGTATATCCTTGAGACCCTGTTTGTGCCAACGGCCTTTTGCCCGCGCGGGCTTGTGCCCTGCCATGGACCCTTGATTTTTACCCCTGTCACGAGGTTTGGGGGTTTTCGGGCCATTGAAGAGTCGGGGTTCTCCATCCGTCTGACTCGACTTTCTTTTGCGAGTCTAAGGAGAGTATGGGACAGGAGAGGGGAACATCATTGACACGTCCCGGCCCTTCAACTTCTCCCACACTTTGGACGAGGTCATTGCGGCCCAACGGAACAGCTCGGCGGCCCTTTTTCGATCTGTCTGAAACGAAGGGTAGGGTGTGAACAAACAGATCGGGGGTTGAAAAAACCCTGTAATTGAAATAATTTGTTTGTTGTTGCCGAGAAAAACAAGAAGGCCAATATGTTCTTCAGCACTTCAGTGGAGCACGTTGTTTCGAGTTGTTTCACATGAGTTCCGGATTTTTCGACGGATTTTGTCTGGTGGAGAAGGTTAGTAGGGGAGGGTCCCAACCAGAAATAGATGCGGGCGCCCTTTCGATTCTTTACATAGGTTGTGTAAATGCCTTTGCCGCGTTCAAAAGCAGGTGTTGATTGTGACTCATGTGCCAGGGTGAAAACTCTCCTTTACTTGGTTGGTAGCGACAGTCATCAATACCTTAATAGGGAGCTTGATGCATAAATTTATGACGGGTGCAAAGTACGGGAAACCAAAGCCGTGATTTTGGCGCTACCCCACAAAAGTCCAAGCACAGGCCCGCGACAAATGGCGAGCTTGCCGGTTCAGGGGTACCCAAAAGCTCCTTGGCGAGCTGATTTTCCGCTTTGTTTGTTCGTGGATGTGCCCAAATACGTGCTATGAATTCCATGGGGTTTCTCCAAATTGTGGACCTCTGCTTGGGTCAGGGTTGTGGGATCAAGGGTCTTCTCCCCACTTCTGTGATACAAGGGAATCCCCCTTTATATCAAAAATCCTTTCTGTTGTATCACAGAAGTGGTCATTCCCCACAGCCCTGGCTTGGGTGGATTGAAGAAAGGAAGCCAAAATGGCCATGGGTCAAAACCCCGTACCCCCCAGTGAACATCCCAATCCAACCACTAAAGTAGGTTCTAAAATGGGTGGTGAATTCACCTACCAACCAAAATGGGATCCCGTTCAACAGTTTTGACCACCACAGCCAAATTGGCTTAGCCACCGACAACTTTTCCTCGGTTCCCCTGTTTTGGGGATCACACAAAATTCGGCATGGCGTATCATGATTCACGCGTGGGCCGGCGGGAGAAAAAAAAAAGCACGTGCCATCGATCGAGGTGTCCAACCACAAGTTCGTAGCTCTAGGACCGAGACGCCCCATGAATAGTCGCATAAAGAGTAGATACACAAAGCTTGTTCATGCAGAACTGCTGCTCAACCGGAAAAAGAAAGAGCTTCACGAAAGCTTTAGCAGTTTAGGTGGCTGGGCAGGCAGGGATCCATCTGGGAGGGGGGGTGTTGATTCGGATGGATTACGAAGACAAATAAATTATTTTCCTCTGGCGCATTTTGTTTGGATGCTAGGACTCTAACCTTTTTTCCCAACCAAGTTAATGGGTTTTCCGTATTAAACCGCTGGTCAAACGTTTCGCGAGCAGAAGTTCGCAGCCGAGTTAAGAGCCCCCCCCCCATCCCCCCCCCCCCCCCCCCGCGCCCTGCGCCAGCGCCTTCCCCTAGTCTCCAGGGAGGTTTTTTTTTTCCCGGTCCATGGCTTTGGGCTTCGAAGAATTTCCTGGATCCATGGGTTTGCCTTTCTAGGCCCTGGATCCATGGTTGTCCTAGCTCGGGCTTGATCATTTCGTAAGATATCCTTTGGTTTCCCTTTCTAGCCCCATATTTCTCCTTAGCTGGCTCCCAGCCATCCGGTTCCTGAGCCTTGGTGTTTCTGGTGTTTGGTGCTTGGATTTCCGAGTTTGACCTCACTAGGACAGCCCAATTCAGGGGATGCATGATTTTTGGTTTCCCTTTTTGGGCCTGGTGCCCCTGGTGCGCCTGGTGCCCCTGCTGCCTCTGGTGTTCGTTCCGTTGTCCGTTTTTTTCTTCTTCTTTTTTTGGGATGCGCTCGATATTTCTCCTGGGGATGCCTTGGTTTCCCCTTTTGGTCCTTCGGCGAATCGTTTTTTTTGGTTTTTCTCTTCGCGCCCCGGCTCGCTCCGAGGTGGGCGAGAACAGCCCCGAGAACCACCTCATCATGACGGTGCGGCTGTGGCAGGGCTCCAACACGGTGGCGCGGTCCGTGGGCGGCGTGGGCAGCGCGCTGAACGTGCAGTGGGGCACCTCGGCGCCCAAATTGCGGGCCAAAAAGCGGAGAACGGAGAACCCCCTAGTGGTTCCGAGGCATTTCTTGGTTCCGAGCCATCCGGTTCCTGAGCTTTTGAGCTTTTTGATGGTTTAGTGGTTGGATTTCCGAATTTGACCCACTAAAAGTTGAACTTTCAGCGGGGGATCTGAGGACAGCCCAGCCATTTGACCTGTGCAGTCAAGTTGCTTTTGGACTACTTTCGATTGAACTGGACTTCGGAAAGGATTTCGGAAGACTTAAACTGAATTGGGACCATTGAGCCTTAATGCTTGGGGGGGATCTTTGGGGTATGTGCTTTGCTGGTGGGCGAAGATGTCAGGATTATAAGTGTGTCGAAGTAAGGCCAACTCTCCCCTTTCCCTTTTCCAGGACAGGCCAATGCTTCCCCCCCCCCCCCTCAAAGCGCCGCGCCCTCAGTGCACTTGGCAAGCCGCAAAGACAAAAAGACAGGCCGATGCAAAATCGAAGCCGAAGTATCCGCAGCGGAGTTTTTAGGTCCCCCAGCTAGGTGCCCTTTCTCACCAACTTTTGGTGCGGAGGGTCCCCTAGTAAAATAGACGTCCTGAAAAAAAGTGGGTACCAACTTATTCTAATTCTAGCCTCTACTGGAGGGTAAAGTCGACTGAATATTAGAGAATCTGAAACTCAAAGCCCAGGTATCACCAGTAGAGTTCCCTGGACGAAACAAAACCCTCGCACTCAGCAAAACCTGTGCCCTGCGGCAGGAAACCTGGCCGCGGGCATGTCCCTGGTCTTCAACTACTGGCAGAGTGAAGACCTCACGTGGCTGGACGGCGCCGCTTGCTCCGTGCCTTCCTACTGCTCGAACCAGGCGCGGGCCGAACATGTTTGCCCAGAGAAAGCCCCGCCGAAACTGGGTTCAAGGAAGACACTCACATGGGTGGTTTTCTTTGGGCTTCTCTGAAACATTTTTTAGAAGCACCCACGGCCACAGTGTAGGGATTTCCCCATGTCGGATTTTCGGTTTCAAATCCTGAGTCCATTTTGACTTCGACAAATGTGTGTCTGTTTAAATAGGTGACCCACAAAGTAGTGTTTTGGAAAGGGACAAGCCACCCATCAAATGGCCCACAGTATGAGCGAGTCTAGCAAGGGCTTTGCCCGTGACCTGGGAACATGGTTGTGATTGAGAGATAGCTATGAATCTTGAGACATGAACCCCCACCGAAATGGTATCCAAATCTGCAGATCAACAGTAGACCATCGGTAATTTTTCGGTAAATTCCTGTACAGAATCGATTGGGTGAAACGTGGCGTCCGATGAGCCAACATCCCTGGTTGCCGCCCAGTTGCAACCAGCAATCTTTCTGAACGCCCATTCCTGGTTGGGGTCAACAAACAACTCCCAAATACGAACCTGTTAAAACGGATGCTGTCGAAGCTAAACATCAATCCACTGAGCCAGCCAGGAAAACATGGCGCTTGCGCTGTTCAAGGAAGCCCAAAGGAAACGTAAAATCCTGGAGGTCTGGATGAATTGGGCAAAATGTTTTCCAACCAGGCCCTCCCACTTTCGCACTTTCGCCCCCAGATGGTTCAAACAATATGGTGGTTCCTTCCTTGACTTCCTGAAAGTGACACCTCAGTGGCATACCCGGCGAAAAATCCTGGCTGGAGGGCACTGGTTCCCAGAGGTTTTGTTGCCCGAAGGTGTGGGTCCCCCTACTTGACAGTTTTTTTCTTCCGGTATATCGTACCTGAACGAAGCTGGGTTCAACCCCGACGCTTCCAAGCTTGAGGGAGTAGAAGATTGCGTACAATATGACGAAGTGCATTGCGAAGACGAAAGCAATAGCTCACAGGGCTCACAGGGCTCCGAGCCACATGGTACATGATCTTCCCTCTTACCGGTGGGGGGGCGGGGGGGGGGAGCATGGAGCGTCTCAAAACCCGCGCGTGGCTCGAAACCATGGCCAGCCTTCCACGATCTACAACATGGCGATCGTCACCAATGCCAGGGCCCTACGCAGCGGCGGTGGAACGGAAACGTTGGACCCTCCCACTCGTTTTGACATGGAACCTGACGTTCCGGACAGGGGGTCCCTTTGAAAGAAAGGGAACATGGTTTACGAGGGGACCCCGGAAAAACGTCAGGTTCTATGTTCATTGGGAGGGTACTTTTGGGGTTAACGTTGGGATCGTCATCCACCTGGTAATTTGTTGGGATCTATTCATGACCGATAGAATGATAGAATGCTGACATTTTTCTGGGGACCATGACTCATGGGGGCTGGGCAAAAAGAGAGGGGAGGGGGAGGGAGCCCAAACTAAGCCCTTATTCAGCCCTTAATAAGGCCTTAGTTAGGCTTGTTTTGGGCTCCCTCCCCCTCCCCCCCCAATTGGCCTTTGGACTATGGCACATATGGATGGCTTGTTAGATTTCTAACTGAAACGCCATTTGAAGCACTCTTCGATATGCGGACAAGATGAGGGTGACTCTGTTTGGGGTGGCGTGGAGATGTGGCCCTCAATGAAACACGTATCTACATATGATGTATTGATTCATCTTTCTACCTAGGCCAGGGTCACAGTCTGCGAATTGAACGCGTAGGCCAGTCTTGCCTCTTGCCAGTGGGAGAAAAGTTTCGGCACAGCCTGTCCAAGCCCAAACCCAAGCAAGGAATTGCGCCGCTAGAGGGTCCTTTGCTAGATACACTACCGAAACCCTTTGAGGTGGCGTTCAATCTGGCCAACAAGTAATTGTCCCTCGAGGAACCCTGTCTAGTGGGACATTGCGGCAAAGCGAAGCCAGCCACTGGGCACGAAAACACTGGGCACGAAAATCCGCAACGGTTTCGCCGCAAACCGCATTGCCTAGGCTGTTTTGGGTTTGCTCTGGCTGTAAGAGGTCAAACAAGTACACCACACACACACACATTCTTCTCCTTTGATCATGGCTGAATTTGTGGTTTTAAGCCCCCTAGCGACCTCATTCCAACTCTTTAGCCTGGTACTAAATCGCCCATAATTGCAAAAACCCACCCCTAAGCGGGAATACTTTTTTTTGAAACCACCCAAGCTCCATACCTCCCTTCTGGCTAGCCCGGCAACGCCGCTTTCGACCGAGGCGCTGGTCACCGATGAGGGCTGCCCAGAGAACCACGGCCAGTGCGGCGACTGCGCCTGGGTGGCGCCTCGGCGGAAACGTGCGACGCGTAAAACGCAACGACGGTAACACGCGCCCCCTTTTTAAGGTAAATGTGTGTGTGTGTGTGTGTCTATTTTTTGGGGAGCCTCCCCCCCCAAAACATGGCGCTTAAGTCCAATTGTGGTGCACCCTCGAAAAAGTCACACCTTGTCCTTTAGACGGTTTGAACTGATGCCCAAACAAAAGTGGGGTTGGGGCTTTGTGTCTCGTCCAAAACTATTTGATATTTTTTGCTAGACATATGAAGCAGCATCTGATCGTATGATTGTACGCCAGCAGTCGTCGGTCCAGTGCCTGGTTGAACTTCCCTTGAACTCATGACTTAGCCGGGGCAACGCAGTTTATAAATTGGCGTGGGCTACATAAAAAGCAGAATCTTACCATATAACTTTCCTAGGTCCCCCAGTAGTGCCCTTTTACCCTTTTTTGGGGAGGGTTCCCTCGCTAAAATAGACGTCTTGAAAAAAATGGGTACCCTTATTCTAGCCTCTCTACTGGAGGACCTAGACTGTATAACTTTCCGTGTACAGATGCGGGCCAAGACTTGGGTCGGGGTTGACCCCTTGCTTGATGGGTGACCAAAGTCAGAACACGGGGTTGCTTTTCCTTAACCTGCCGCTTAGCTGGTGTCTCCTCCAAGCATTTGATATGCTATGCCTGGGGCCTTGAACGACTGTTTCAAAGCAGGTGCGGGCCGAAAAACCACTTCTGCGGCAAACGACAGGAACCGGTTCGAAATCCCTAGCCTACGGGGCCTTGACTTTGCCAGGCCTGTCTACTTTCCATTTTTTTATGACGCTTCAGATCAGAGCATAATGAGTGTAGCTGCATGCATTTGTTCTTCACAGCCTTTGCCCACTTTACAGACCTGTCCCTTTTCCCATGGAATCAAGCAGCAAAACAAGAACCGACGCAGACGCAAGTTTCTGTCCACTCATGGCGTTAGCCTTAGTTTCGAACCTTCCTCATTATAAGAAAAGCCTAAAAAAAGGCGTGCTTTTGGGTGGCCGGGCTCCTCGATTTTTTTGCGGGGGGGAAGTTGCGATTTTCGGGGGGCGGTGTTTCGGCTCGTTTTTGGCCCGTCTTCTTCCGTTTTCGGCTTGCCGAAACTGGCGATGTAGGAAACAACCAGAACCGTGCGTGCAACAACCAGAACCGTCCATGCAAACGACTGTTTCTGAATTGATGGGTGTTCGGTTGCTTTTGGATGGGGCCATTGGGGCGACCACTCCTTTTTACCAGCAGAAGCCTCTTTGTAAAGATTGGAGAGGGTTGTTTGGGAAACCACCTGAAAGACACCCATTGTGCGTGAGGGAAGAGTGATTTGACCCACTGCCAAAGCCGCTCAACTATAGTTTGGGGTGATAAGCAATGTCCGTCGACCCCACATGCTGCTGATGATGGCGGTACACCTGTGTGGCTCTGCCCGCGGAACCGAAGGGTCTTGAAAGTGTGCAATTGGCACAGCCCGCTTCTCCATGCCTTTCCCTTTTGCAAGAAAGCCTAGAAGAGAAAACAAAGGGATCATTGCATTTCAGACTGCTGCGGCACGCTTGAGGCCTGGCGGGTTGGCCGGGCAGGGTTGGTGCCAGTCTTGCAGAGACGCAAGTCAATCGAGGCTGAAAAAGATATGCCCTACACAAAATACAGAAAATTGTGATCTGGCCAAACGACCGGAACTGATGATTAATGTTCTTACGATAAGTCGCGCCTATGGCTTTCTGTGTACCCTATAGATGCGGGCCAACATTTTAGTTGTGGTTCTTCCCGGTTTAGTTGCGTGATGGAGGGTCAACATTTTTCGAGTCATTCACCTTGATCAAAGCCGGGATTTGGTTTAAGACATGATCTGACTTACATTGCTTGACTAGAATCAAGCGCATGGCCTGCTTACTTGGGCAAAAGCTGAGGTTTGCCTCCTTTGCTTGGACGGATTCGACTCCACAGGGCTTGCTCTCAGGAGTTCACAAAGCCCAAGCGCAGGCCATTGGTTTGATTTCCCTGCGACTCTTTGACTGGCACGGGCCCCTTTTGCAAACCCCAAATGAATTCGCATGGGGGCCCTTTGCCACCATCTTGGAGATTTGTTTGGTGTATCTTTGAGGTCGCCTCCAACCTCCCAAGACCCAAGCCCAGTGCCAACTTACATTTTTTCATTATTGCTTATTATTATTATTTTTGTTCCCACTTTTGCACTCCTCCATCGCCGCACATCTCCGCGAGTAGGGGGCGAATTCGGGGCTGAAAGGTTCCAAGGCACGTACGCCATAAGCTTTGACCCCATATCTTCCCCACCCAGAATGAGTTTGCTTTTTTGTTTTTTTTTGGCGTTTTTTGCTTTTTTGGGGTCCCCTTTGTTTTCCACTAACCATGCAAAAGAAGATAATCCTTTGCTGGGGTCCTAATTCCAGCCCACCAGTTCATTCAATTCGGGGGGTGGGGGCCCCTGCAAAAGTGGTCTGACTCCCCCAAAGCACACCCAACTGGGGTTTACTAATATGGGGATTACACATGAGTACCAGGAAAGCCGAACGCGAGAAGCCATGTACGCCACATATGGGTTTCCAGCCGCTTTGCGTTTGAAGCCGAGGACGAGCCCGGGGCCGACACCAACGACGATGGCTCGGACTGCTGGTGCGTCTGCGCCTGCAAACGCACCAGCAACGTGCCGCCGCTTCGGCCGCAATGACCCTGACTCCACGAGTTGCTAGATGCTAGCTGGACCAACCGATTTCAGCGCCCACAAATGCGCAAGCATACACACGGAAGCTCCTGATTGAATGAAGATTGTGTTTGGATGGCCTGCCCGTCGACTTTAGACTTGGGAAGCTCCCCACCGCAAAAGTGGAATTGGAGATGGGGTGATTCTGGACTTTTGTATGGTATTTCTGCCTATTTTGAATCGAGCTCATGTAGAACGAGCGAACGCCATGAAGCTCCTTTACATGTGGATCCGATTCTTCACTCAGCTTTTGAAATAGTAATATTTGAAGATCAAACGGCGTGTCCGGCTTTTCCGTGAAACCTACAAAGGGATAGACCTTCTCAGAAACGGGCGAAGAGCAACCCAGGAAAACCACCTTGTTTAGTTGAACCCATTCCACAAACAAAGCGCTTAAATGGGGTAAAACTTTTGGGATCGTAAAAAAATGCAGACATTCTAGGGGACACTTCCCCATTCTTTCCAGGCATCCTTTTTTTCAGAAAACCATCAGAACCCCAGAGGAAACAGCGATCGGTTTTCAAAAGAGGGATGGTTGAAAAGAATGGAAAAGGAATCACCCCCTCAGGGTTGTCGTTGAGAAACATCTTGCATTGTTGCTTATTGCAGTTTAGTGCTTGAAATCCCACCACTTATCTGCTAAAACAATGATATATGTGTTTGCTCCCCTTCCAACGTCAACCAAGCCATTTTGCCGCTTTGATACGTCGGTTTGGGCCTAGAGGGTGAGATAAAAACGGACGCCCCTTGCAGGGGGCGGTGAATTTACCTACCCCAAAATGGGATCCCGTTTAACGGTTTCGACAACAGCCACATGGCTCCCCGTCCAGCTTGTGAACCTCCGCCCGCAGGCGCTGCGTGTCGCCGCTGTACAGCCCACCCTGGTGGCGCTAAGGCGCGCAAGGGGAAAGCGCGTTGGCCTGGGGTGGGCGCTTCAATGGGCCGTGGTACATGAGCAGGTCTGGAATAAAATGTCGGGTCTCGGTTTTTTTTAAAGCAAGAAGGTAGTTTCAGAAATGTGCCGCGGCCAAGTCGAAATTTTTCTTGGGTTCTAGGGGTTGGTTCTCCATTCTTTTCAAGCATCGTTCTTTCCAAAAACCGGATCCGTTTTCTCTGGGTTTCCGGAGGTTTTCTAGAAAGAAGGATCCCTGATCGGCAAGAATGGGGAAGGTACCCCTAGAAGGGTGCCCCTTGAATGGTTGGTGGACCGAAGTCCCCATGTCCTTAAAGGCTGCCCAAGAAAAAAACATTCTGGGCCATCGAACTCCGAAGCTTGTAGGTGTCAATGACGAGTGTGCCAAAAAAAGCGAAGGGCCACCAGCGGCGCGGCCGGTTTTCCCCTTTGGCGTCCATCGAGATCAACATAAACAAAAAGAAGGGCGAGAGTCCACAAGAACTGGAGTCCATTAAAATCAGAGGCCTGGCGTGCGACGCGAGCGCAGACTTGGCACCTCACTGGTAGCATACAGGGCTGAGGTGACACATGGCTGTGGGTCAAAACCGTTAAACGGGATGCCATTTTGAGGTAGGTGAATTCACCACCCATTTTAGAACCTATTTTAGTGGTTGGATTGGGATGTTCACTGGGGGTGCGATTTGGCTTTTGACCCATGGCCACATGACTGACAAGACTTGCAGATGAGACACTTGCTTTGCACTTTCGGATGTGGCAGCGCACAGGCTGCCTCGATTTGAGGCTCCTGAAAGCTGTGGTGTCTCTACCCAGACAGGCTCTGGGGTGGCTTGGGGCAGCTTTCAGCGCGGTTTCCGGAGGGTTCTGTGGACCACCACATCCACCAGACACCATCTGAGGTGCTTGGCCAAAAAAATACTGTCCATCAGAGATATGCACAGTAGGACATAGGCCCCTTCAAAGTAGCGAAGTACTCCTTCTAGGTCCCCCAGTAGTGCCCTTCTTATCCCCTTTTTTGGTTGGGAGGGTTCCCCTACTGAAACGCTAAAATAGACAAAACCGGAAAAAACGAAAAACATGTACCCTTATTCTACCCTCTCTGGAGGAGCTAGCCTTGGAATGACCCATTTGTTTTGGTATCGCAGAAGTCGTCTGCCAAATTGGAAGCAATACCTGGCTGCAGGCCTGCGCTTCCCTGTCTGACAGCGTCCTCGAACTGACCGCATCAGCTGTTCGCGCCGTGCCAACTCCGCAATTGAACGGGAGGAACCAAGACGGAAAGTCCGATTTTTCCGAAACAGTTTTTTTCTTTGGTTTTTGTTTTTTTATTTCCAAAGCTGGCGGTAGACGAAATTTATGAAACAGAATGTGAACGTATGATGTTCTGTACCCCAGCTGCGGGCAATGACCAGGAGCTGCCTCCAAAGATGGATCTGCTTTCTTGGAGGGTTCCTTCGGATCATTTGCCGAGGCCAAGGTTGGCCTTGCAATCATTGGAGCATGAGTAACTGACGCCCCGGTTTGCTAGTGGACTTGTAGATGGAAAGATCATGATGGTAAGCCCCAGCTAGCTGGCGTTTTTGTTGGTTCTGTGTTTTTTTCAGGGAAACCAAAAGGAAAACCACCATTTTGGGGTTCCAAATCCAAACAACAACACATGCCTGGAGTCTCCGGGACTGTTTATAGATGGGGTCATGCCTCCTTCATTTTGGGAGGGTAGGTACCCTTCCTCCCACTAACATGGCACCTGTGGGGAGGTACCTGGAAGATCCATTTCCTCTTAAGGAACCCCCCTGGCAGGTGCCATGTTAGTGGGAGGGTGGACCCAAATCTGACGCTGAATCCTGAGATCTGAACTTTTCGCAATCAGTTCACCCGAGCAACGCCTCGGTGCCGACCCTCGGCCGGGCGAGCTTGCCATGTTGCAAGGGAACCGTCCGGGTCATCTGTCTTTTGTTTCCCCCTCATGTGTTTGTTGTCTTTTTGGCGTGCGCGCGCGTGTGTGTTTGTTTGTTTGCTTGCTTGCTTGTTTGTTTGTTTGTTTGTTTGTTTGTTTGTTTGTATGTTTGTTTGCGTGGCGTGCCGTGCCGTGCCGTGGTGTGCCGTGCCGTGTGCCGTGCCGTGCCGTGCCGTGCCGTGCCGCGCCGCGCCGCGCCGCGCCGTGCCCTGCCCTGCCCTGCCCTGCCCTGCGTGCGTGCGTGCGCGCGCGCGCGCGTGCGTGCGTGCGTGCGTGCGTGCGTGCGTGCGTGCGTGCGTGCGTGCGTGCGTGCGTGCGTGCGTGTGTGTGTGTGTGTGTGTGTGTGTGTGTTGGTTTTTGAAGGAAACCAGACTCAACACCGCAACTTCGGGGGTCTAGTCTGCTCCATTGCTTGGTTTTTTAGGCATGCCCCCTCCCAAAGAAGCTAAACGTTTGTACTTCCAGCATCTTCAGACAACTGAGCTTATGCTTCAAATACCACTTGCAGATGATGGCTTGTGTTCCAGCACGAAGACGAACATTTCAACTCACATCCAGAACCCCTTTGGGCTTGTGGGCTAAAGGTAAGCCGATCACCCAGTTCACCGAATGTTCGACCTTTCCTTCCGCTTTTGGATCTGGTTAAAATGGAAAAATCCAAAAGGGTTCTTTTCTTCTTCTTTTTTTCCGAGGCTTCGCCTTCCGAGCCGACACCCCACACTCGAAACTTCAAAATATGGGCATGGGTCAAAATTAAAGCACGAATTGGACCGCAGGTTTTAGTCCTTGGTTCCATTTGCCAGGGTTCCCAAAATGGGTGCCGATTTTGATCCGCAGCGATGTTTCTTTTCTCTCAACTCCAGAGGGCCAGAAAACCCGGGCACACTTCAAGGGCCTGCCCAAAGTCATTGAACTCGGTCCAGCAATTGGTGCCCGACCGAACCTCACCCGTTTCTTTGTTGGTTGGGAGATTCGGTCCCCCTGCTAAAATGGACAAAACCGAAAAAAAACGGTTGGGTACCAACTTATTCCAACCTGAAAAAGTTGGCACCCACAAAAATCGACAAAACCGAAAAAGGCTGGTGCCCTTCTGACCTCTTTACTCTCTTTGGACCTAGTGAAGGATCCATTTCCCACCGCAACCTTTCAGGAAGCCACCGCAATTAATTTTCCATGCTCGTCTGCTTTGAGGCTACCCCTTATTTGGTTTTGTTTGAAGGAAAACACAAGGAAAACCGCAATTTGTTGGGTCCAAATCCTAAACTTCTTCAAGATGTTGTTTGTCTTTTTTTTTGGTTTCAGGCAAAACAACAGGAAAAGAACCATGGCTCCAAATCCAAGAAAAAGGACCAAGCCACGTGGCTGTGGCTGAAAAAAAATGTGCCAAAATGGCTCCTTGGTAAATGGAACCAAAGACTAAAACCTGCGGTTTGCCCTAGCTCTTCCATTTTGAGCCACACCACGTGAGTCCCTCTCCGTCATTGACTGCTTTGATATGTCGGTTTGGGTCCAGAGGGTGAGATGAACGGACGCCCCTTGCAGATGGGCCGATCGGGGGCGGGTGCTAAAATGCTCCGTCCAGGTCCGGGCGGTTTGGCCAAAGGGCACGGCGGGTGAGAGAAAAAGACGGGTTCGGATCTACGTGTTTCTCTCTCTAGCCCCAGTAGTGCTCTTTCTCACCCTTTTTGCCCTTCTTAACCCCTTGTTTGGTTGGGAGGGTTCCCCTACTGAAATAGACGACCGAAAAAAGGGTACCCGTATTCTAACCTCTCTACTGGAGGACCTAGCTCCAACAACAGCATTACCCAACGAAAAGGCAACTCACGTTGGACTGGCCCAACAGGCGCAGTTTACAACCAAAAGGGGAAATATAGGGAACCCTGTATGTTGCGCGAGCGAAGCGCTGGAGACAGTGCCACTCTTAGCTCACCAGATGTTGCGAGCATCTTTGTTCGGTTCTTCCAGTTCTCCTCAAGTTTCAGCGTGACGAAACTTTCAGGTCGGATCTGTTTCAAACTTGAGATCATGCCCTTCTTCCCACGTTGCCACAACACTTGACAGAGAGAGGATTTGATCTTCCAGGTACCTGGAGCCTCCATGACCAGAAGGAAAATTCTCTCATTGCCCAAAATGAAAGTGGCATGACCCCATCTGTAAAGGGGCAGAAGGAGACTCCAGGCGTTTCCCGGGCATGTGACTTTTTTTTGGGATTTGGACCATCCAAATTTTTGTTGGGTTGTCCTTTTGGGGATCGACGATCCAGGTAGCTAGCCTCCCACAAATTCGCGTCGTCTTCGGTGGGAAGTTTGTAGCCGTGGAAGGCCAGGATGTTTTGATGGCCAAGACCTGTTCGATTCCCCGGAAGAGAGGGTTGACACATCCGAAGCCCGCGCTCAAGGGTTTCTGAGGTCTCCAGAAGGTTGCGCATAGGGTTGACTATATGATGCGGTTGGACATGCATATCTTTTTTCTGCGTACACCTTTTGTGGGCCCCCTCTAGGTCCCTGATTGTTGAGAATGATCTGGGGAAAAACGAGTGGAGTTTCCTTCAGGTCCCCTTCAAAACAACCCCACAGGGTACAAACAATGCCCCATTTAGATTTCTCTTGGCACCTCTTTTCACGTTTAGATTTGTGAGCTTCACCAACTATGCACCAGGATCATGAAAAAGCTTTTGGGTTCGTCTTGCCTTCGGCCCCAAAGCTGAGGGCCATACGTGCGCTGCCATCGTCCTCATCGCTGGATGCTTAGACATCCTATGCCCTGCTTCTATGGGCCTTGCCGGAGGTTCCCCTCTTTGGGGAGGGGGCCTTGGTGCCCAAGAAGATCCGCAAGGTTCGCTCTTGGGTTTTCTCCCTGTTTTGGAGGGAGCCACACCAGAGGTGCTGGACTAAATACATGTGTATATACATATATATGTATATATAATACATACGCTACCTGGCTGGGGAAGTCCACATGTTTGTTTTTCAACATGGCAAATGCCAATTCACCCACGGGAGCGGGAAGCTGCTTCCAGGACTGTAATCACTCGAAGCCCCTCAGACTCACGATGAGTCGGCAGAAAGATTCGGATTCGGATTCTTTAGTATACGAGATCAAAAGCACAAAAGGCTTTCTGCCAGCGTATCGCTATACTTCACTTCCAGGTTCCCACTATAGACAACGGTTTCAACACTTTTGCAAAGCATGCTGTTTGTTGGTGTGAACCGAGGGGAATCTTGAGTTTCTTCAGGTCTTGAGAGCGACTGAAGCCGCGAAGCACCATGCGAATTGCGAATTGCTGCCCCTGGTTTGCTCCGAGGGTTCCTTGGCTCAGCCCCTCGACCCCTGTAGGTGGTTGATCTCCTTTTGGCTGCCCCAAGCCGGCCAATATGGGTATGGCTCAAAAAACCGGAATTCCAAAATGGGTTGCCCTGGTAAGTGGAAACATGGACCAAAACCTGCGTAACCCTAGCTCTTTAATTTTGAGCCCATGTTTGTGTGTGTGAAACCTAGGCAGCCATTCGATTGGGAGAAAGGGAGGACAGTTGGCCGCGATTCGCCGCTGGCAAGCAGCAAAGAATCCAGTCAATTTGCGAGGGACATGCGGGGACTCACCAAATCTCCAGCCAATTCAGAATTCAGGGGGCTCGCCAATTGTATTTTCCCCTTGGCTTGCATGGGTTGTCAACGCCGTGGAGAAATTGAGCCCCGGTGACACGCGTCAACGTGGACAGCAGGGTGTGGCCTTGTTGGGAAATCCACCTTTTGGCGGACATCATTGAAACCCGCCCGCCACAAAATCAGCCTTTTGGTGGACATCATTGAACTTGATGCCCGCCAACCATTGAGGGCCAAAGCCGAGGCGTAAAACAGAACCTAGGTCTCCCAGTAGTGCCCTTCTCTCCCCTTTTTCGTAGGAGGGTTCCCCTACTAAAATAGACAAAACCGAAAAAAAGTTGGTACCAACTTATCCTAACCTCTCTACTGGAGGACCTAGGAACTAAGACCTCGGTTTGGCCTCCGATTTTCGCGTTCGGCCGCTCACGCCTCAGTTCATCGACAGCAACTGGTTCGGCAACTGGCACGCAAAGACGGGAAGCGCCGATCGCGGGAAGAAGCGGATGTCGGAGTCGGAGCCACCAGATCTGGGTAGAGTCTGCCATCATCGAACGTCCAACCTATTTGTTTTTTTTTTGTGTTGCGATCCAAGTTTTGCTTAGTTGCTTTTTTTGGTTTGCTTTTTTTGGGTCTTTGTTCTGCTCCAAGGTTCTCAGGGGATAATCCGTGAGCTTTGGGACGATGTTGGAGAAGCCAAGCTGAGAAGCCAACGAATCAAGGGTGTCCTTTGCATGGTCAGGCGGTTGGCAGGCAACGCCACACGGGTATGTATCCCATGGATCTGGACCGGGATGGTTTCCCTTGTTCCCGTCAATTTCAGCCCAAAAGCTAGTAGCCTCAAAGAATCTGGCTGGATCTTAAGATGTCCACTTTTGGGCCAGGAGGTTGCCCTCGAAACATCCCAAAGGTGAAGACTTCCTGGTGCTCAGCAGGGAATGCGAAATGGAATGAACCGGGGGATTCCCGAAGAATGAACACGGAAATCAATAATTTGTCTCGGGGTCAGACTCCAATTCTCATTCCCATCTCCAAAAGCAAAGAAGACTGGTTCCCTTCTTAGACCCGGCGCGGAGTAAAGTAACAAAGACTTATTCCCAGCTTGGCAAGAAACACCCTCATTCCCCGCATGGCTTGTAAAGGAAGCTCAAATCGTGGCCCTGCCTGAGTTTCGGTACATCCCAAGAGCCGCAGCCTGGGCAGTCCATTTCTCATTCCCTGCCCATCGCACCAGCAAGTCTTCTCCTTTGGGACGTTTCGTTTTGAAACGTCATGGCCCCAAAAGCGGGACAAAAACTCGCTGCACCCGTTTTTTGTTGGTTGTTTTTTTGGCGTGTTTTTTTGTTTGTTTTCCTAGTATATTTACCAAACAACGGATGGGAAGGATGATGCGCATGCCCACCGCGATGGAGATGGACCAGGCTCACACCATCGAGGCTCGAAGATGGGCTCAGCTCGTGGAATGGGCTGGGCAAGAGGAAGCCAGATTTTCAAGGAGCTGGCTAGGCAGGGCTCCTTAAAAGATCAATATGTGCCATGGTGTTGGGAGGCAGATCAATGCAATCATGATTATGGTCATAGTAAACCAGGGCTCCTTGAAAGATCTCCATTTTGCAACCATTTGAAACATGTGGCTTTTTCATTTCAAATAAAAAGGGAAACCAATTTACAAGTTGCAATGTTCATGTTAGGTTATAATGTAAGGATCCCTGCTAGGGATGTTGTTGTTTTGTTTTTTTCTTCGGGGTCATTCCCTAGGAACATGTGCCCTAAGGCTCCCGATTATTTTTGGGCCCTCGAGATGGGTTGTTTCAAGGGTTCCTGAGGGGTCCGGGTTCTTCATTGGAGCCCGCCCTGGGACCCCCAGGCCACCCTTCGGCTTCAAAATGGAAGATTGTCCCACATGGGTGCAATGTTCTATGCTTGAAAGTAGTTGGAGGCTTGTTTTCCTTTGAGTTTCCTCGCAAGGGGCACCATCAAAACAGGTCAAATGGCCGCCGGTTGTGGGTCAAAATCTTCGCTTCAGCCCAGGAAAGCCTCGCGAGCCAAATGAGAAGCTGCATGTTCCTTCCAAGGAACCGCCATATGAACTGAGAAGCTGCATGTTGAACCCCCCCAAATGATAGTTCTGGGGGTAGCTCCCCCCCATTCTTGCCAGGGATCCCTTCTTTCTAGAAAGCCTTCCAGAAACCCAGAAAAAACGGATCCGGTTTTTCACAAGAACGGTTGAAAAGAATGGGGAATCATCCCCAAATGATCATTTGCATCTTGACCTGCCGGTTACCTGCCGCCCGAAACAGCCACTCGACTGAGAGGAAGCTGCACCTTCAAATTCTTCGGTCAGGGCATTGGCGTCCCAGCAAGCCGGCGGGCTCCTTCTAAATATTTGTGAATGCGCCATCTATTTGTTTTTTTAAAGGACACCAATCCCGAAACAGAACCAGCCCCCCCCCCAAGACAGGGGGGGACCCAACGACCGCTGTCGCTTCTTCAATCCTCGGCTATGGATCCGATAGGTACTGAGCTCCCCTTATGTACTTTGCCCGCCCCGTCCCCGAAGGGCAGAATCTTTTGCGCCAACGTCGCCCACAAGCCCCAGCAATCCTTAACTAGGTCCCCCAGTAGTGCCCTTCTCTCCCCTTTTTTGGGGGAGGCTTCCCTTACTAAAATAGACAGAACCGACAAAAGTGGGTTGCCTTATTCTAACATCTCCACTGGACCTAGTTAAAGAGGCAACCACCCTAAGGCTCATGACCCCTCCAGTGCAGGCCCCCGGGCCCTCTGAAGAACCCGGACCCCTCAGGGGCAATTTGAACACAACCCATCTTGAGGGCCCAGAAATAAATCGGGAGGTCTTTTCCAACTTACCTGCAACAAGTCAAACTCCTGGATCAGGGGGTCATACCATGGATGGATCCATTTCCGGTTAAAGAGGCAACCAGCTGCGAGCCCCGATCGCTACTTGTGGTCTGCTTCAGGCCGCGAGGCCCGATCGCTCGATGGACGTCGCAGGGCGCCGGCAAGAGCGGCTCGGTGGGCGCTCCGCCCATCGCCATGACGGCGCTTTGGCGTGAAGAAATGGGCGGGGCTCAGAATCAAAGGGCGGAGGGGCAAACCGCCAGGTTAAAAAGTCTTTGGCTCCGGTTACCCAGGTGCCATTTTGGTGCATCTTGTTGAGCCGCAGCCAAATGGCCCCGAAGAACACTCGGATTCGCGGGGGAAAAACACCGATGCGGAGTTTGAGACACAATCCCCACTAAAAGAGACTAAAATGGGCGGTGAATTCACCTACCCCAAAATGGGATCCCATTGGTTTTGACCCACCGCCAAATTGGAATCGCTCCACCAAATTTCCCCAATTCCCTCAATTGCCCAAATTCTCCCCAATTCCCAAAGCGCCAAAGGCACGACCGCAAAGCAAAGTATGTGGTGCTGTAGTAGGTGGAAGATCAGTTTGCTTTTGAAGAAAGGGTAGATATGTCAAACTGCAACCATTGCTTTCTGATCTGAATATTGGTGTGAGTTTTGTGGGCAAAATTGTTTGGTGGTTCAAAGGGAAATGAAAGGAACAATGCCAGGCAGAGAAACCGGCCCCCAACTTTGACACATCATACCAGCGTTCACCACACCTGCCTCCAACCTTGGCAGTTCCGAGCCATACCCCGAGACTGGACTACACGTTTTGAGTCTAGGGCGGGATTCGTGACATACCATTAAGAGGGTAACTAGCATGGGATCAACTTGCTGGTGCTCAGCAGGGAATGAGGGAATAAACCGGAAGGGGACTCCCGAAAAAAGGAAACGAACTCGGGGATGGTTTTTGTCGGGGTCAGACTCCAATTCTCATTCCCTGCATCTCTCGCACCAGCAAGTAACTTCAAAAGCTGAATTAAGAATCGGATCCCCAAGCAAAGGACCTTTATCATGAGCTCACCAAGAAAAGGTGCTATTTACGCCAAACTTAGCTGACCACATGTTGTAACCAGGCTTGCTAATCACTTACTAAGTACAACGCTCCTTAATTTAAGTAGCCCAGTTGCCCAGTGGCGCCCCTTTTCCCTTTTTCCCCTTTAGAATCAACCAACCAAAAAAGGATGCCAATTATTTTTTCTTTTTTCTCCCATGGACATCCACTTGGCATCTGAGTTACCAGGAGGTTAACGAGTGCATGTCATCAACTTTGCTTAAGTCCACTCAAAACAAAAAGCTACATATTTTTCCAGTCGTGAGATCGAGTCCCTTTAAACCATTTTTGCAGGGGAGACCTCCAAAAGGGTAAGAAACAACAAGTGGGAACAACAAATAAGAAAAAACGACCTTGAGAACGCCCCCCCTCCATTTTCAGAGGTGACCTCCAGCGACTAGGAGGTCACCCAGCGCTCTAAAAGCCTTCGCTCGCTCGCTCTCCGCTTTTCGAAGACGCCGAGGAGCTCCAGGATCAGATCGTCCTGGAGGACCGGTTTGGTTCGAGGGCTGCCACCCCACCCCGCCACCTGCTTTTCACCAAAAGGGGGGGGGGGTCCCAAAAAGAAAGAGGGGCCATGGTATGTTCTAGGTGGGAGGGGACTTCAGCTTCTGGTTTGTCTGCTTTTTGCGGTCGGTGTTTTTGTCGGTTGGTGTCCGTTGCTTATTTGAGGCTTCCTGGAGGTTTTCTGCAGCCTCCTCTAGCAGTCGATGGCAAATGTCCTTGGTGCGGTCGGTGGCAAAGCCCTGCGGCAACTGTTCCATGTGGCATCCATTTGGGTGTGTAGTTTTTTTGGAGGCGATCATGGTTTCAGGGTTGGCTCAAAGAACATCAAGAGCAAAGCCACATTTTTTAGAGTCCCCCCATCTCCACGCATCCCAATTCGTTCACTGAAACTCATCGCAGAAAGGTTCATCAACCCCTCCCTCGGTGCATTCACCCCCCGCCTTCGAACAATTCAATCGGACAAATGTCAGGATAAAATGCCAACCCCACCTGGTGTTTCCTTTGGGGCTCTGGAAAAAAGGATAGGACAAGATACGCATCCCCTTTGGGTTTCCTTTTTGGTTTGTTGTTCCTTTCGACTATTTTTCGCGGAGTTGCAATCTTCGGCAAGAACCCGGGGATAGAGAGTTTCAGCTTGATTGAGCACTTCCCTGGTGCCCGGTGCCCATCCTTTCTTTGGGAAGAGTGTCCCATTAAAATAGAGAGGTCAGGATAAGGGAACCAACTTTTTTCTTTTTTGTCTATTTTAGTGGGGGAACCCTCCCCCAAACAAGGGTAAAAGGGCACTACTGGGGGACCCAGTTCCTGTGGTTTCCCTTCAACAAGTTGGTCGGATGGGTTAACAGGTTTCCCACCCTTGTGACTGGAAAGGTTCCTGAACGATCAAGCCCTAAGGCTCCCGAACCAAGAAAGCCTATGGAACTGTAAGGAACCCAAAGCCAGCTCTCAACCACCCGCCGCCTTTGTACCCCTCTTGGGCCAACCCAGACCCTTGGAAGCTACTGATGGACGAAATCCATTTCGCACCAAAATGTTATGGTTTCAACCATGGTGTCCAGGTGGTGCAAGGGGGTTCGCTACTACGTCTCAGCCTAAGAAACCCCCATGGAACCCTAAGCAACCCCCTTGTACCTACTGAGGACTGAGGGATTCCAGAATGTGAGTCAACCCCGGATTACTAATAGGGGGGGTCTCCAACAGTGATGAATCCGGACACCCCCGGCAACAAAAGTTAACCGGGCTTGAAATTCATATAATCCCCACTAAACCCAGGGACCCCCATCAATAAACTAGTTGCTTGATGAATATGGGGTGAACAATTAGACCCCCCTTCCCTAAGCAACTCTAAGAGCTTTCAACAAACCCCATGGAACCCCAAGAACAAAATCCCCCTACCCACCGACCGAGGGCACTCCACCGGTCACAGGCCGCCGAGCCGTGAGGACTTGAAGCGCGAGCCCTGGGCCAAGCGCGAGCTCAAGCCTGGGGCCGAGACGAAGCGCGTGCCGCGCGGTCCGCCGGTGGGTCGGGTCGGGGGATGTCGTGGAACCCGCTACAGCTGTGCCCCTTCCTCCCGCCCCCCGTATCGGCCGTATCCCCATAGGGGTTAGAGGTGTGGAACCCCTGAAAGAACCTCGGGTGATGCCTTCCAACTTTTTTGCATTCCAAGCAAGGCATGCACCCTGACAAGCACCACATGGTTGTTGTTGGGAAACCTTTGAACCATGTTTGCTTATTGTGGTTGAGTGGAAATCCAACCACTCAACTGCGAAGATTTAAGTTGTTGCTTCCCTTCCAACGTCAACCAAGATGTCGGCGTTTGTTTGAGTCAGAGGAAAAGACCAGGGAAGAGATGCCATTCCCACAAGTTTGAATTAAGTGCTTTTTTTGTTGTTGTATTTTTTGTGGCTTCCCCATGAAGTCAGAGAGAAGCTCGGGAAGATGTTCAACACTATGAGTACAGGATGTGCAGTGTGAAGATACCAACATGCTTCTGGTGGTCTCATTCTTCCGCTCTTGCGTGGCCCCCCCCCCCCCCAACAGCAAGACAACACAACCTCACGCCCGTTTTTTGCCATGGCTCAAAAGGACGCCGGTTGGCGAACCCGTTTTCACCGGTTGGCCGAGTTTTTCTTAGCTGAGGCCGAAGTCGGACCCAATGCCGCCGGCATGCATCATGGACGACCCGGCATACAGGCGGGGGCCATTTGGACGACCCGTGTCCTTTGGGTTTGTTTAGTTGGGGGTGCCCAACTCGGGATTTTTCGGGTCTTCAACTTTTGGCTTGCCCCAAAAAAAACAAACATGAAGAAGGGGGTTCACACACACACACACACACACACACACACACACACACACACACACACACACACACACACACACACACACACACACACACACACACACACACACACACACACACACACACACACACACACACACACACACACACACACACACACACACACACACACACACACACACACACACACACACACACACACACACACACACACACACACACACACACACACACACACACACACACACACACACACACACACACACACACACACACACACACACTTATCTCGAGAGGCTTCACTAGCCGAGATGAAAACCGCAGTCAGTAAAAGTGCTTGAATGCAAATGCAAATCGACAGGTCACAACATCGACACCGAACAGGAAGCAACAGCAACAGGCAGAAACCGCAAAAGGAATCAGGAAAGAGGTTCAAGAAATAGGCAGGTACGTCGGATTGATCAGATCCGATATCCCATGACTGAGGTAGCTTCGTTGAGTGCGGTCCCTCAGTCATGCCGCACTCCCCTGCTCAGGAAAAAAATCCAAAGGTTTTAACGTCCGTGCTCCAGGACGGTTCACACACACAAAGCCCCGGTGGGGCGGACACGAACCACACAGAGGGAATTCCACCAGGGGACCGCCAAAAACCCCGCGGCAACAGCAAAAGAATTTCAAGGACGAAAAACCGGGCGCACAAAACCAAGCAGAGGGAATTCCACCAGGGGACCTCCAAAAACCCCGCGGCAACAGCAAAAGATTTTCAAGGACGAAAAACGAAAAAAACCCAAGCACACAAAACCAAACCGAGGGAATTCCACCAGGGGACCGACAAAAAACCCCGCGGCAACGGAAAAAGGTTTCGCAAGAAACAAAAAGTCAAGGATGCAGCTTAATCATGAACGTGAACTGAACTGATCTGAGTCGGCGCAGTGCGTGAACCGATGAACTGCAAAGTCGGTATCTGACCGGCTTGTCACTTGCGCATGAAGCTTCCGGAGCCTGAAACCTTGTGAGTGCTGCCTTGTTCAAAAGGCAGGCAGTGCAGGCAGTGCAATGCAAATGAAGCTGCGGAGCCTGATACCTCATGAGAGCTGCCTTGTTCAAAGGCAGGCAGTGCAATGCGAGGTTGAACTGAACGTGAACTTTTGAACGTCATCCCCTCGCAGGGGGCTCCCGCATATGGCGAGTCCGCCCACAGCGCCATGTCGGACAGGCCGTGGGTATACACACTTATCTCGAGAGGCTTCACTAGCCGAGATGAAAACCGCAGTCAGTAAAAGTGCTTGAATGCAAATGCAAATCGACAGGTCACAACATCGACACCGAACAGGAAGCAACAGCAACAGGCAGAAACCGCAAAAGGAATCAGGAAAGAGGTTCAAGAAATAGGCAGGTACGTCGGATTGATCAGATCCGATATCCCATGACTGAGGTAGCTTCGTTGAGTGCGGTCCCTCAGTCATGCCGCACTCCCCTGCTCAGGAAAAAAATCCAAAGGTTTTAACGTCCGTGCTCCAGGACGGTTCACACACACACACACACACACACACACACACACACACACACACACACACAGACCCAGTCGTCCACATGCGTGTGTGTGTGTGACAGTAGGGGAAACCTGATTATGTTGGTACATTATTTGTGCGTTCCCTTTAAACCAAGGGTGAAAAGGGTACTCTCAACAAACCCACACACACACACAGGTTATGTTGCCTTGGGCAACATGCTCTCTTCCTTGCTAGGGGCGGGACTTTTAGAGCGCCTTCTTTTTGGTCGTTGTCCTAGTCTTGGGACCATGATTACCCACATACGGATATTTGGCTGTGGGTCAAAAAACAAGCCCAAAATGGAACCCTGGTAAACGGAAACAACAACCTGTACTTTCTGGCGGTTTCATTTTGACCCATACCCATTTGACCATGCCCAAAAGCTAGAGCACTTGAATCGTCCCGTGTCCCTTTCGTGAAAACACTTAGTTTTGACACTTAGTTTTGACCGTTGTTTTTCTCCAAAAAAGCCCTGAAGGGCAAGAAGGGAAACATGTTTGACGGCGGCTTATTGAAGTCTGTAGCTGGGGTTAAGTCCTTTCAACCCATTATTTGCGGGGTGTCTTTGGTAAATGAGGCCTGTGCTTGTAAGAGGAGTCTTCATGGCGGGATCGTTCATCGCCCACTCGTTCAAATCAGGGGCTTCCCTTTTTTAATATCCCCAGGTAATATCCCCAGGTACGGTGGATGCCCCAAATATTGCAAGTAGGGAACAAGGGAAACCCTGTCAATTCCCATGGCTTGTGTTTGGTTTACTTGCAATATTTAGGGCATCCCCAGGTAGATGCCCCCAAAGTGTTTGATGTTCGCAACTGTTGGGTTCAAGCCGACCTTATCAAGCAGAGCTGCCCGATTTTTTTTGTTTGCTGGAAGCCTGTGGACACCGGCTTCCCGTGTTTGTTTTTGTTTTTGTTGGCTTCCCCACTTTCCCAACATCTCCGCCTTTTATTGGTGTAAGGGTTGTTGTACTACACCCTGGGAATACACCCACTGGGTATTGACCCCATTCAGGCACATTTCCGAACAACACCGTGTGATTTTGAACCATTCTGGGTCATTTCCCAAAAAACGCCAGAATTGGTGTCTCCCTGCCCTCGTTCTATCAGCCCCTTTTCGGTGGCTCGGCCACCCGCCGTTTCGCAAGAAACGTCTGGCAGGGGCGCGGAGTGGAAGGAGGTGTGCCGTGTGAAGCTGAAGAAGGCGACGCCGCGAACCGGTGGGGCGGTTACCCGGGGGGGGTAAGGGGGGTACGGGGGGGGGGGGTTTCGGGAGTTTGGTTTTTGGCGGTTTGGTTTGGTTTGGTTTGGTTTGGTTTGGTTTGGTTTGGTTTGGTTTGGTTTGGTTTGGTTTGGTTTGGTTTGGTTTGGTTTGGTTTGGTTTGGTGGGTTCTATGATGCGTGTTTGCCGGGTCCCCGGTTGTTTAGTGGATTTTATTAGTCCTTTGTGTTCGGTGGCTTTGGGGCGCAAAACACGGGAAACCCACCACGTTCCACAGCTGTTCTAGGGCGAAAGTCGCTTCCTGAGGCCTTGAGGATTAGTATGCCTAGGTCCCCCAGTAGTGCCCTTTTAGCCCTTTTTTGGGGGAGGGCTCCCCTACTAAAATAGCCCGTCCTGAAACAAGAATCCGTACCCTTATTCTAACCTCCCTACTGGAGGACCTAGATGCCATCAAGCCCGCATTCCCAGAAAGGCTGAAAGACGAGCCAGCTGCACGCGGGCCACTGCGAAGCCGATAACTACCACGCGTTTATTCCTTGCAGCGATCAGAGCCCCTGTCCCAGAAAGGCTTGATCCGGCCATAGGGCGTTTGGGGCCATTTCCTGTAGATGTTCCTGTAACCAAAGGCTTTGAGACAAGCTGCGAGTGATGGGTTTCCGCAAAAAGAATCAGTTGAAGTGCTAGGCTTCGTGCCCTCCTCTTCCAACCCCTTTCAATGAAGCCGGTGACAACAATACAAGATTCCGTCCCAACCTGTTCGGTGGAAGTTGGGGCCTTTGGTGTCCTCCCTATATCTATCTATCCATCTATATATCATCTAATCTAACTATCTATTTATAGTATTTGTCTATCTATCCATATCAAATCTATGTATTTATCTATCTATCTATTTATCTATCTATCTATTTATCTATCTATCTATCTATCTATCGATCGATCGATCTATCGTTTCTATCTATTTATCTATTTATCTGTCTATCTATCAAGCTATATATCTAAGTATCTATCTATCTATCTATCTATCTATCTATCTAATCTATCTATCTATCTATCTATCTATCTATCTATCTATCTATCTATCTATCTATCTATCTATCTATCTATCTATCTATCTATCTATCTATTCTATCTAGTCTATCTAATCTATCTAATCTATCTAATCTATCTATCAATTTATGTATCTATCTATCTTCTATCTATCTAATCTACTCATCTATCCATCCATCTAATCTATTCTAATCTAATCTAATTTAATCTAATCTATCTATCTAAGTATCTATCTATGTATCTATCTATCTATATCCATCTATCTATTTATCTATCTATCTATCTATCTATCTATCAATTTATGTATCTATCTATATTCTATCTATCTAATCTACTCATCTATCCATCTATCTATCTATCTAATCTATTCTATTCTAATCTAATCTAATTTAGTCTAATATATCTATCTATCTATCGTGTCTATCTATTTTTGTTTATTTATCTGTCTATCTATCAAGCTATCTATCTAAGTATCGGTCTATGTATCTATCTATCTATATCTATCTATCTATTTATCTATCTATCTATCTATCTATCTAGCTATCTATCTATCTATCTTATCTTTCTTATCTATCTAACCTATCTATCAATCTATCTATCAATTTATGTATCTATCTATCTTCTATCTATCTAATCTATCTAATCTACTCATCTATCCGACTATCTATCTATCTATCTATCTATCTATCTAATCTATCTATCTATCTATCTATCTATCTATCTATCTATCTATCTATCTATCTATCTATCTATCTATCTTTCTATCTCTCTATATCTCTATCTCTCTATCTCTCTCCCTCTATCTATTTATCTATCTATCTATCTATCTATCTGTTTTTCTCTCTATCTTTCTATCTCTGCATATCTCTATCTCTCTATCTCTTTTTCTGCCCCTATCTATCTATCTATATATCTATCTGTCTATCTATCTATCTATCTATCTATCTATCAATCCATCCATCCATCCATCTATCTATCTATCTAATCTATCTAATCTATCTAATCTATCTAATCTATCTAATGAACTTATCTAAGCAATGTATCAAATCTATCCATTTATCTATCTATCTAATTAAATCTCATCTATTCGATTCTAATCTAATCTAATTAAGTCTAATCTCGTCTAATCCATTTGTCTATCTAATCTATCTAGCTATCTATCTATCTGTTTGTCTGTTTATCTATGTATCTATCAATTTATCTATCTTACTGATCTTATATCTATCCATCTATCTATCGATCTATCTATCTAATCTATTCTAATCTAATCTAATTTAATCCAATCTATCTGTCTATCTATCTATCTATCTATCTATCTATCTATCGTTTCTATCTATCTATCTATCTGTCTATCTGTCTATCTATCAAGCTATCTATCTAAGTATCTGTCTATCTATCTATCTATTTATCTATCTATCTATATCTATCCACTTATCTTTCTATCTATCTATCTATCTATCTAACTAAGCAATTATTTATGGAATTTATCTAATCTATCTATCTGTCTATGTATCTATGTATCTATCTAATATATTCTATTTGTCCAGCTATCTAATCAGATCTAATCTATTCTGTTCCACTCTAATCAAGTCTAATCTCATTTAATCTATATTCTATCTAATCTATCTATCTATCTGCCTGTCTACCTATGTATTTATGTATATGTTTATCTATCTAACCACTTGTTTATTTCTCTATATCTCTATATCTTTATACCTCTCTATCTATCTATCTATCTATCTATCTATCTATCTGTTTATCTCTCTATCTTTCTATCTCTCTATATCTCTATCTTTCTATGTCTCTCTCCCTCTAACTATTTATCTATCTATCTATCTATCTATCTATCTATCTATCTGTTTATCTCTCTATCCTTCTATCCCTGTATATCTCTATCTCTCTATCTCTCTCTCCCCCTATCTATTTATCTATCTATCTATCTATCTGTCTATATTTCTATCTATTTAATCTATCTACTTTATTTGTCTATCTATCCATCCATCTATCTATCTATCTATCTATCTATCTGTATGTCTATCTATCTATCTATCTACCTTTTAATCAATGTAATCTATCTGATCGATCTAATCTATCTAGTCTATCTAATATATCTAATCTATCTAATCTATTATAGAATTCTATCTAATCTATTTCATCTATCAATCTAGCTAGCTGGCTAGCTAGCTAATCTAATCTAATCTATTCTAATCTACTCTACTCTAATCTATCTATCTAGCTAATCTAGTCTATCTATCTGTCTGTCCGTCTGTCTATCTATTTATCTACCTATATATACATATCTATCTGTATATATCTATCTGTATATATCTATATGTAGCAAGTGGTTGAAACGGAGCATGGCTGGAAAGAACCTGCTGGGAAATGAGCTGAGCTTTGGGACATGCTGGAAAATCATTCGTACTACTCCCCCGAAAGCCGTGCCGGGCCGGTTTGGTTTTAGGTTGCTGGTCGTGTGAGATTGAAATTATGTCGGGCTTGGATTGAAGGAGGTCCGTGGAATGCCCTTAACAGTGGCTACAAAAGGTTCGACCTTTTTGCTGGGAAGAGCAAGCCAGTTAAACATGAAACACATGCCCCGCACATTTGGGATGTTTCCCACGTTAGGTAGCTTCAGAGCCATTTCTATGAAGTGCAAACCCCACGCATGAACGACATGTTGCGGCCTTTGCATTTGCGACCTCACGGTCCACAAATTTGAGAGAGCCAGACATTTCATGGGTCCAATGCTTAGGGCTGATTTCTTTCATGTGGCGGGCGAGCCAATTTTTCGCTCTCGATTCCGTCGAAACCTGAAGTGGGGTTCCAGTACCTTGCACCTGGCGGAGCCCCAGACCTCGCACCAGTTGATTTTTAAGATGGTGGGGCCCTTTGGTTTTCTTTTGGTTCCCCCTTTCTACCCACACCGTGGCAGGTGTCCTTTTTAGGTTAGCGTGGCCAAAAAAAGGAAGGCGCTGGTTTAGATGGGGTTTATGCCCCATTTGCTAGGGCCATCGTATTTTGACAAAAGGACACCTATGCCCACGCCCAAAAAAATTACCCTCAGAAAAGCCGCCCGCCGATTTATGTTTTTCCCTTGCGCGCCCTCCTGGCAAGGTGGCGGTCCGAGCCTCCGTGACCAACCTCCGCAGGGAGTTCAAGATTGCCGCTCAGCGAAAAGAAAAGACCCACCACTACTCCCAAAAAGGCGTATGAGTAAATGGAGGACTTGGGCGTGTGCCCTTCTGATGGCACCCTTTTTGGGGGCGACTAAAGGGACACGAACAGGAAAACCGTCATGTTGGGGGTCCACTATGTTGTTTTTGCTTTTTCATTTTCCCATGAGAGGAATCACTGCCATCAAAAAAGGTGGTGCCCGTTCTTTTGCAGGGCCAGTGGGGGTCTGGGGAAAGGTCTGGGTGTTGACAACTGGACAACCTTGCTTCCAAAGGTTGCCAACCCCCCCGCCCAAGCAAAAAATACAATCTGCATTTGTTTGAGGAGTCCCGCTTGAACAAATGAACGGTTCACTTTGGGCTCCCAGTTGACGAACCTGAGGTCCATTCAGGCATCCTTTTGTTGATGGACACAATATGTTTGTTTCTTTTGGAATGGCCTTTTCAACCATTCCAAAAGGGGTACTAACTCAAGCAAGGACGGCCCCCAAATGGTGTGTTTTCTCGAGGCTCGGAGCCCTCTGTTGTTTGCTTTAGGATCCTCAAAAGGACACCTTCTCTTGTTCCTTCCTTTCTTTTGAGGGGGGTGAGGGGAGGGGCGTAGATTTTTTTCCACACCCACATTTGTCCATCCGCCGGATCTCCCCCACTTCGGCGCGCCTTGTCCCCGGTCATATCATGCCGTTGGCGTCCTTGAGGTGGCGGTGGCCGTGGAGAGCCGCGACGGGCTGGAGCGCGGGCTTTGGGATCGGAGGGGAGGGTTGAGGCGAAGATCCCGGAAGCATGGGTTGCCTTTTTGGGATGAAGCCTTGGCTTTCCAGATACTGAGACCCTGTTCAAAGGCAAACCATGGGCAAACCCTGTGAGAATTCTGAATGGCTTGAGGTGAGGTTTCGGGGAGGTGTTCAAGGGGGAAGAACTGGGTGCCATTGCGAAGGGCGGGGCTGGGGGGGGGGGGCTTTAGGAGTTCAAAAAATCGAGACAGCTCGTGCGGCCCAAAAAGTGCAGAAGTCGTAGCTTTGTTTCACCGAGATAGCTGCGTGAGTAGCAAGATGTTCAAGTAAAGCAGATCTGTTCTGACCAAACGCGCATTTGCCAGCGAGCTCTCGAGGGAAGCTGCAACCGGAGATTTGCTAGAAAAATAGATGGCCCTGGTTTACCTGGTGGCTTATTCATCTACCAGGGCCGTCTATTTCCCCTAAAAGGATCACAATCATGCCTTTCACGTGACGCGCGTGAACTGACTTTGGTCAAGTGGGCTCCGTCCATGTTTGGCGCATGCAACACAAGAGCAATATGGGTGTGTCTGTTTCAGGGGCCCCCCTAAGAAAAAATGCCGTTTGCTCCTTTTGGTTTCCTTTAAAACCCAACCAAAAGGAGAGAGGGAGAGAGGTAGAGGAACCGCAGTTGCATCCCTCTCAATCCTGGGAAGGCTTTCCCCAAACATCCAAGACGTGGGTGTGCTTTCGAATTGGTGGTTTGGAGCCCGGTTGTTTGGTTGTGAAATGAAGGGGTGTCCCATGTTCTAAAGCCAGGGACCCGTTCAAAGCCCAAACCAGCAATCCAAACCACCAAAGGGTTGCCCGCCAGTCTGCAAATGAAAAGGAATCCAAGGCTCTATTTTGAGACACCCCCTGAAGGGTGCTCTTGTCTGCGTATGGCCGCGGGCAAGTTCCGGTGGGCAGAGGCTCGGGAAAAAGAGCCTGTCCGCGACAGGGTGTCTCAATTGTCTCGCATCTGGTGTTACAGCTCAATGGTTGGTGGATACTCGGAGTATCTCGGAGAAATAAACAAACACATGGTTACGTCGCAAACTTAGGATGACCCCAAACATGGCAACCTCGGAAAACCGTGAACAATTTTTAGTTTGGTTTTCCTAGCGGCTAACAAGCAAATGGCACCCTGCAAACAAATTGACCCAAGGGGTTGACCATCCTTCTGGGCGAATTACAACAACCTCACACGACCGAATTCACCCCAAAAGCTGGTTTATGTGGTTGGAACAGCTCCCCAACCCCCGCAAGTTTCAGGTTGGTGAAATATACAAAAACAACAACACCTTATTTCGGGTTGGTGAACACTATATATATATATAGATTAAAACAAAGATCCTTCCGCGTTTTCGGGTGTTTCAACCCGCCTCCATGCATCCCAGGTGTGGCCTGGACGTGCCGCTGCAGACCGGCGGCTCCGTCCTGCCCGGCCGCCCGGGCAACGAGCGCGGTGCGGTGACAAGTCAGAAGCGAAACCAATACCGACGGAAGCAGCGAATATGCAAACAGCAACAACACAACAGGACTGGATCTCCGAAGTCTTGTTTTTTTGGTTTGAAGGGCGGAGTAAATGTGGACCTAGATCCAAACAGCACAAATTCCCATGAGGCAATTCGGCTTAGGTCCCACATCCCCATTCCAATGATTTAGGCCCCATTGGCCCGGCTGCAGCTTGGGGTGACGTTAAGAATGGCAAGGTCGTCAGTACACCAAATACTCTCCTGGTCAACCGGGTTCCTTTTTTTTCCCTTGTGGGCAGTTCAAACATAAAACCCTGACGGCCAGTTGCGATCGAGTTTCCCTTGGGGGGATGTTTTAAGGGAACCCCTGATTCACATGGAAGAGGGAGGAGATTCTACAAGCAGAAGGTGACCACAGATGATAGTCAGTATTCATCACTCGGTTGTTCAAAGCCGACCTTTTGACCCTTTAGGTTCCCCATTCTGGTCCATTTTTAGTTCTGGTACCAAAACCTTTTAGTTCCAGGTGTTTTGGGCAACTGAGAGCATCATATGCCAAATGGGATGACACAGGGCACGCAAACCCTGGATATGATAGATTTGCGGGCTCACCAGATTCTGATGTCAATGGGATGCAATGTTCATGGATTTCTTCCATTGGACATGAAAAAAACCGGGGGTTGGTGTCCTTTCGCCAACAGAAAGTGGCCATGTGCAATGTCCACGAATTTTAGGTCATGCTTTTGGGGCGTGTCATTGAACCCGTCTCATCTTGAAGGGTCCATTGGGACCTCGTTGTGCCCTTTAAACGGCCCCTGAAAGAAACAGAGAAAGGCAGAACTTGACTGCCATTGGGTTGGATCTTTAGACTCTAACTTTTTGGGACATCAAGAGGCTTTCCACTAAAACCCCCAAAGGTTAAAAACTTTTTGCAGGGGGGGTTAACAGCGACCAAGAGAAAGACAGGCAGCAAACTATAGATAAGCAAAGCAAGCACGACTTTGCCGGACATTTCCTGGCGCTTGGGGCGGGAAGAAACCAAGTACGCGTCTGTGACGATTGGCCGCTGGTGATCATCTCGCTGGGATCCTTTTGGAGGAGGAATGGCTTGGCGAAACTATCGCGAAACAGACCTCCAGTTGGTTTGGGGCTCCCTTTGTTAAAACGGTTTTGGGGTGCAGAGGTGTCCTTCTTAGGTTAGTTTGGTTAATAGACGGTGCTGGTTTGGATAAAGTGTTATTCGCCTCAAGACTCCGGGACCCGAGATTTATCGCCAAAGGAAACAATGTCCTGCTGTTCTCCAGGGTTTGCTTAAAATCCGAGCGTGGCAGAGGCTCTAACGGTTTCTCAGTTGATTTCCTTGTTCATTGGATTTCTCACGTGCTGTGATTCATGACCGGGTCAGTCTTTACTCATAATTTCGTCCTGAATCAGTGGTTTAGTCATGAATCAGCCGCGGTGCGTCTACATCTAGTTCTGTGAGTGTGGTTTTTTCCCGCGGTGCTTCTATTTCCAGTTCTGTTGGTTGTGTTATTCAAGTTGATCTTGATCTCGTCTTCTTTTTTTCGGTTTGCCGCCTTCGGAAAAGGACAAAACAAAGGGGGAAAAACAAATAAAAAGATTAAACAACAAAAAAAACAGAAAAACAAAAACACAAACAAACAAAAACCGGAAAAAAGAAAACGCAAGAACAGCGAGCCTTCGGGTCCTATTTCGTTAGGTTCGGCTTCGAGAACGGCGTGGAGAACTTCGAAAGCCGGCGCCTCACCGCGGGAGCCTGCGGGCGACTCACCGCGTGCGGCGGGAGACCAACGGGGAGGCCTAGAAAATTTGAAAGGGCTCCTTACAAGAAATCTCCATTTTGCCCATCCATTTGACACATGTGGCTTTTTCAACACCAAAATAAAAGGAAGCCGCCATTTACAAGTTGCAATGCTCAGGTGTATAATGCATCCGGCTCCCTGTTTGAGGGGTCTTCTAAGAGAAGACACACCAATCAACTTCGTCGCGAAAAAAAGTTGGGTCCCCGAGCCGGCTGCGGCTTTTTAATTCGTGGAAAGCCCGCGAATTCGAGACTCGACCAGCCGCAAAGCGCGCCAAGCAAAAAACGCACTACCTGGGTGTCCTGTTCGGCACGTTTTTGAGGTAGTGGGAGTAGTTTTTGAGGGTTTTTGAGGCAAGTTTTTGAGTTTTTGGGTTTCCTGTTCAGCAATGAATTGAAGTAGTCGTGGGAGTGACCCATATTGGTAGGCACGACCATGTTTCGAGTTTGATTTGCCAATACCTGCTTGAGGGTCCGGGTTGTTTCCGTATGTTTCCGTTTCGGGCAAACCCTCGTTTCAGAATGCTCACGTCATGCAATCCCTAAGGAGAGGTAGGTACAAGGGGGTGGTTTGCTTAGGGAGCTCTAGGGAGCCTTAAGGGAACCCTCTTGGAGCACCCGCCCAGGATTCCCTCATGTCAGTCAGAATTCACCCAACTGGCCAGCTTTAAAGGGCCTCTTTTGTGCCGCAAGGGTTGGTCCATTCGCTCCTTTGTGGCCAGAGCGATGATGGTTGACTGTAGCCATGAGTGCAGTCTGTCATTTGCATCTATGCAAACCTCGCAATGTCAACCATAGCCTCGATACTCAGTAGCCGAAGACATGAGGTATGAAGAGTTGAAGGAGGCGGATGGTTTGCCGTGCAGCGCCCACCACTTTGCCTCAAGTTCCAGAGGGCTTTCTCAACCTGTCAATCTCCATGTCCGACCGCGGGACGAGTCCCCAACTGTTACGATGATGTCATGTGGTGCCACATGGGTGTGGCTCAAAATTAAACAGGGGGGGTTACGCAGGTTTTGGCCCATGTTTCCACTTACCAGGGCAAGCCATTTTGGAATTCCGGTTTTTTGGTTGCCGCAGCCACCATGGTGAAATTGACGCCCTCCGCTTACTTGCACTCTGCATACGGAAAACCCAAACAGCCTTGAGAGAAAGCCTCAGGAAACCCGAACAGCCAGAGCAAGCAACACAAAGAAATGTCATCAACCAGAGCTGCCCTAAACGTGTGCTTGGAACCGTTGAACTTTGGGTTTCCTCGGTTTCTGGGTGTTTTTTATCCCAGGGATGGTTGCTTGCTTTGTTTGGGGGGCCCTCGAGGTGCTGTTGGGATTGTTGGATTTCCTCATGATTTTGTTTTTTGCTTCTTCCATCCCAGGCATGCTTGCTGGCATTGTTTTGCCGGATTTCCTCTCGATTTTTTTCCATCCTAGCCACGGTTTGTTGTTTTGGAATCACATTTTTGACATTCTTCAAGGATACACAAAGCACGCAGTGCTCACAGCGCTGCTTCCAGAGGAAACACCACCAGAGACCAGGGACGAACCTCTCGTTTTGGAGTTGCTTCCCTGTATGGGACAGGCTCTTGGAAACGGAGGTTTGCCACATGTTAATCAGTCAGGGTTGTGGTTGATCACTCGGGGTTTATCCAACTGTGATACTTTTGGGAATCCCCTGTTTAAAAGGGGGTGGTAGGCTTTGGGAGACCCTTTTGTTGTATCATAGAAGTGGCCATTTCCCACAGCCCTGTTAATGTGTGATTCGCATGCTGATGATGTATCGTCATTATGATCCTGATCATCACAATGATCATGTAGTATCGTCATGTTTGGAATGGTTAAGCATAAATGGTGCTGATGAGCAACATAAGCTCAGGTGATATCCCCAACAGCACGCGGGTCGCACCACCCCGCAGCCCTCACAGAACCTCGTGGAACCTTCGTGGAACCCTGGTGGAACCCTCGTGGAACCTTACCTCAGGGCCCGGCCCACCCCGGAGCCTATCTGATCTGGGCTGAGACCCCAAAGATGTCAGCTGTTCGGGAATTACTCTGATGAACATGCTCATGATTATATTGATTTGCTCCCAACACAGTGGCAAACATTGCATTTGGAAAGGATGTAAGAAAAACAATCAGCGACTTTTCTTAGGCGTGGTTGGTCGCATGTCCAGCGGCCGTTCATACCGCGAGTGTTGCCAACGCCCAATTCGTAATCCCTATTGGACAACCACTGCAAAGGATGGCCTTTGAACAGCCCTGCAAGGGGATTTGGACAGGCCTGCCATTGGGCTGCAGGTTAGGCTGGGCTGTTGGGCTGTTGGGCTGTTGTGCTATTGGGCTGTTGAGCTAGCTGTTCTATTGCATCCCCTTTTGGCTGGTAAGGAACGCTGGGGGAAATCCAGCATTTTGTAGGGGGGGTTGTCGCCTTTTTGGAATCCAACCGCATTGCGTGGGGGGCCCATTTGCTGGTTGTGATACCAACCGCACGGCGCTTCTGGCCGAGATTTGCGCGGACTGCTGGGGCTTACGGAGGAGGACGATGCGGTGTGCCCGGCCTGATCCTTGAAGCAGCAGGTGACCACTTTGGTGTGACAGAATCACCCCCCGCTAAAACTACAAAAGGTTAGACTTTTTGCTCAGGGGAAGAGCAACCCCAGAAAGGACATTTCTCTAGAACCTCCAGAGTCTCAAACAATGCGATGGCTTTAACATTCACAATTTTTGCCCTTTTTCAATTTGGTTTTCTTTCGGATGATTTGAGGGGAGTGATTCCCTTGAAGCTGACGGATGTCCCGCCCTTTAAACTCCAACAACAAAAGGGTGCCGATTCGTTTTCCCATGGAAATCCACTGGGCCTCTTTTCGTGGGGAAAGTGAGAAGCTGGGACTTGCTTCCCTTTTCACCCACTTGCCACTCGACGGGGTTTCCAATGGACCCTTGTTTGAGGCTGGGGTGGCCCTTCCGGGCCCTAAATCAAAGCGAATCGATTTGTTGTTCGATTTGGCACGATGTCAACCCCTTGCTCGAAGAAGGAAGCATAGAGAACCCCTGTGTCTTGATGTGTCTTCAACTGTTCCTCTGGGTTTACCTGAGTCAGTCAGTGGCTTTGGGGGCAATACTCCCGCTCATAGGTGTCGGTTTGCTTAAAAAATAGAGGGCGATTCCTGGTTTGGATGGGGTTTATGCCATCCATTTAGCTGGGAAACCCAGTTATTTTTCCAAAAGGCCACCTATGCTCTCATTTTTTCCAAAAGGCCACCTATTTTTTCCAAAAAGGCCACCTCATTTTTTCCAAAGGCCGTTTTTTTGAAAATGGCTCTGGCTCAGCTTCGCGCTTCCGGCGCTTCGTCTCGCCATGGGCGCGGCCTGCAGCGTGGACGAGTGGGAGCGGGCGGACGCAACGCCGGAGGCGGCCACGGAGGCCACTTTCCTGGCAGCCCGTTTTTGGTGCCGGTGCTTCTCCCTTGAAAGTCTGGTTGAAACTTTGGTGGCAAAAGTTGTAGTTTTTGGAATCTGCCAGCCTGTAGTTTGGCAAACTTGCTTGGAGAGAGAGATTGCTGTGATCTCCCCATGGTCGTTGGGAAACATTTTACGTGTTTTTTCTTGTTGTGGTTTAGTGGTTGAAATCCAACCAGTTGACTGCTAAAATTACATTTGTTGCTCCCCTTCCAACGTCAACCAAGTCCCTTCCTGTGATACCATGGGCCATCCCTATACTTGAATGCCCTAAAGCAAGTTGTCCACAACCAATGGAAACCCATCCCCGACAAAGATTGCCACCAACCCTACATGGGGGAGGGAAGTGGCTGAACCAAGAATTCAGCCAACCTTTGGCAACTGTTTCAGTCTCGCGCTTCAAACAACACCATCTTGCTGTTTCTTGTTTCCAATTGAAATGCTCAGGTCTCAGGTAACCCTTACTTCTGGGGGTAACTTCCTCATTCTTTGCAGGGATCCTTCTTTCTAGAAAACCACCAAAAACCCTGCGGGAAATGGCGATCGGTTTTTGAAAAGAACGGTGGCTGAAAAGAATGGACAAGGAGTCAACCTCTAGTTTGGATTGGTTTGGAGATTTGACCCCCCTGGTTGTAGAGGGCACGTTTAAAAAGAAGAAGAAAAAAACACCTCCAGAGCTGCCGGGTTTTCCTCTCAAGGCGCGCGCAGCGAAGTGCGAGGAGCACTGTGGCCTGGAGCTCAGAGACGCGGCGGAGGCGAGGTGGAAACCTCTCCAGCCGAAAATGACACCCACGCCGTCGTCGTTTTTCTTCACCAAGACACTTTAGTTCAGCTTCTTCTTTTTTTTCCCCTGTTCTTTTTCTTCACCAAGTCACGGTGCGCCGTGGTTTTTTTTGTTTTCTTCACCAAGTCGCTGTAGTTCAAGGCTGTGATTGAAAAGGAATCCACTTCTGTGATACAACAGAAAGGGCTTCCCAGAAACTATTTTGTTCATAGAAAGGGGGATTCCCTTATATCACAGAAGTGGAGAGAAACCCCTTGATCCCACAACCCTGCTGTAGTTGGATTCAACCATTGCGCTCAAATGAATATTTTGTTGTTTCCCCACCAAGAGTCGTCCGTAAGCAAAACAGGGTTCACCGTTCTCAACCTCCAGGCCAACTTTCTCTGACACCGAAAAACTCGTTTCTCAAAGCGAGCTGGTCGTATTTGTTTTGGGATTTGACTTCCTGGACCAAATGGGGAAACAAGGGGTTTCTCTCCACTGTGATACAAGTGGGAATCCCCCTATGAACAAAGTCGTCCAAATGGGAGGCCTGGGAAAGGCTGGTTTCAGGCTCCCTCCCTCCCCTCCCCTCCAGGCCCGCAGGCCATAGGTGGGTGGTTCGCCCTGGTGAAGCAGATTTGGCTTCTGGAACTTGGTGTATCTTGAGGGCGCCCTGTGCTTGGGGCAGCATAAACAAATTACTCACAGGTGTGCTTTTTGGCTGTCTTGCTCGAAAAATAGATGGGTTTCCCTGGTTTACCTGGTGTGTTTCATCATCTACCAGGGAAACCCATCCATTTCCCCTAAAAGGACACCTATGTTACTCACGTCCTGAGTTCCGGTTCGGACTTTCACCACTTTTCGGGCTGGACCAGTGTTACTTCGCGGTAAATGAAGAGTTGGTTTCAGGCCACCGTAAGTCCTCAAACTGTCATGTAGCCAGGACCATGGCCAAAGCAAGGAGTTTCCACGCACGGTATGGAACGGGGTTTCGAAGGGCCAATCTGTTTCATAGAGTGCCCAAGCACACCCACAAAAGGTGAGTTAGGGCGTCCAGTGCAAAAAACATTGCCAGCATAGGTGTCCTTTTTGGTTGTTTTGCTAGAAAAATAGATGGGTTTCCCTGGTTTTCCTGGTGTGTTTAATCATCTACCAGGGGAACCCATCCATTTCCCCTAAAAGGACACCTATTGCCAGTCCCGCCAAACCGAGATCTATTTGTGTGTCTTGTCCTTGAACACCGCCATCAACATCCGTAAGGGGTCAAGTCCGTGGCTTTGCTAAGCCACCGAACAGGTTCCCTCAACAAACACTTGGTGGCTCCCAGCCATCCGGTTCAACTTAGCCTTTAGATCTCTTTAGGGTTTTTTTCGTGGTAGTTTCCGTATTTAACCCACTAAAAGTGAGAAACACTTTTCGCGGGGGATCCGAAAACGGGCAGCCCAAGTCCACCCCAAGCGCCGGCTCCGCACTGTGCCAGTCGCGACCAGAGCGGAAGAAGTGGCCTCCGAGGACCAACGTGACGGGGTTCCTCCACCACGTGGAGCGCGTGCAATTCGAGGGTATGTTGCCGGGTGCTAAATTGAACAACCACATGTGTTTGCTTCTCAACGGAAACCAAACACCAAGTCAAAAAAAACTGTTGCCTCTCAACAGGAAACCAAACACCAAACAAAAGAACACTTTTGCCTCTCAACCAAACAGGCCCCCCCAACTGTCACACCTCCCCAACTCTTCCAAGGTCACATGGCATTGTCCCCTTTCACCCTGCCAGGTTGTACAAGGGGGAGTTGACGTCGGTGCGCTTCTGACTCGCAGCCGGTTTTGGCAACCCCCCCCCCGACTGCTTTCCATGTCAAAGCCGAGTTGGTTGGGGGGGGGCTGCCATCCTTGGACAGGGGCCGTCTTGAGCAAAGGTTGTTGCAAGTGCCGTTGTTCTCAGCGTTTTTGGAGAGGAGGCAAAACAAAAAAAAGTCCCCAACTTGGTCTTTGCTGCGGTGTCCTGGGAACTCTTTCCTCGTTCCCGCAGGAATTTACAGTTATGTAGGTCGAGTTTGGCTCATTCTCCGGAGATCTGGGTGTCTCTCAAACTGGAGCCCCCAAAAAACTGGAGGTTTTCCTTTGGTTCCCTTCCAGCAACAAGCCAAAAGAGGCCCAAAACACGCGCAAAAAGCACGTCGAGACACTCCCAGGTAAAGCTCAGTTGTTCAAAGCCGACCTTTTGACCAATAGCAATCAAGAAAACCCGCGCAACAAGAATAAAAAGAGCATCGAGAGACACCCAAAAGAGCAAGGGTGCAGTCCCAGGCCGGAGAAAATGCCGGGGTCATCGGATGCGCCGGACTCGTTGGCCTAACTCGGAGGGCCAAAGGTTTTAGGCGATCCACATCAATCTGGGCGGTCCTTAGAATTGGGGATCCGATTCTCATATCAGGCTCGTCCCATTTCGCCCTGGTTTTTTCTTTAGACGGTGCCCTGTTTTTGGGGGATTTTCATATGAGGCTTTGGGGTTTATTTATATTTTGTTAATGTTGAAACGCATGTGGAAACATGAACTGTGTTGGCAATGCTTGACCACAATGGCGCATGCCATTTTGGCTCAAGCTTTGCCCTGGGTTCTCTGAACCCAACTTGTGTGAAAAAATTGAGGTGAAACACTTCCGAACTAACCCCGAACCAGCAATGGCCTCCTCGGCAACCTCGGCAACTTCCTTCGAGCTGATTGAGGACCAGACGCTCACTGCGGAGGAGGTGGAAATGGCCAGCCAGGCGGCCCAGGAAATCCGCACACGCGAGGCGGCAGTGGCGGCCGGCCTGGTGTTGGACGAGCCCGAGGCCCCCCCGTCGGCTTCGGCCACCGACGTGATGAACGACCTCTCCAGCGCACTGGAGCGTCTCCGTGTGGCTTTCTCCACACCGACTTCCGGCTTGGGTGCCCCTGGCCCCGCCGATGAGGAGGACCAGGACATGGACGACGCGGACGCCACGGAGAAGGCTACTCCACCAACGAAGAGGCTGAAGGGTTTCGTGGCGGCTTCCCAGAAGACCTCGGCTCCGGTGAACAAACCGGTGTGCCGATGGTCTCCCTGTTCCACAAGTTTGTCGGGAAGAACCTCACGGAGGACTTGGTGATTCGCATCCTGGAGGCCTATGTTCCGATGAAGATCCAGATCCGGCAGGAGGAGGTCTGGGCCTCACAGTTCCAGAGGAACAAGGCGTGCATTGGCACCCAGCGGATGCACAGACTCGATGCCGGCCACTCAGACTATAAATTCATGTGCAAGGCGTGCGGCACGGGGTGGCCGGAGGCAGCCACTCAATGCTGGGTCTGCCCGGGCAAGGAGTTTGTCCCCTTCCAGGCACCCTCGGCTACCTACGAGGCGGACGGCGTCACTTACAACCTGCTCATTGTGGAGGGCAAGCCGACCTGGATCCAGCAGCGGGATGGGGGAAGCCTGGGTGCCACTGGCCCCGGTGGTACCCGGGCACAGGCAGACCGCAACCTGGTGGACGGCACGGTCCTGGGAAGAGCTCCTCCGAAAACGGACACGGCAGAGGAGATCACCATCCCAAGGGCGCGGACCAGCAATTCAAGCTCACGCCGGAGGAGCTCCTGGCCCTGGAACCCGCTCACGTGTGAGCGGGACCACATCGACCCAATCATCTACTCGGCCTTGGAGATCCGAGCGCAGGTGAACCGGGGCGAGCGCCCGGCGCCGGAGCAGGTGGTGGGGATCTTCTGGGCGAAGGGCGATGGAGTGTTTTGGACGAGGCAGCTTGACGGGGGTGTACGCCCACAGATTCACCTTCAAGTACATCTACTCGGCCTGGACCACATTCCCGCTGGTCGTGAAGACGCAGCGACGGGGCCGCAATGCGGAGGGCTCGGCCTCGGATAAGTGGATGGGCAACATCCTCCAGATGAGGAAGGAGGCGGTCCCCTTCCTGGAGAGCCTGGGCATCCCCAAGCCGAGCAACAAGGCGGAATGGAGCTACATCTTCAAGGAGATGGGGACGTTTCTGGCGGCCAAGAATTTCATCGTTAACTGCCCATTGCCGGTGATGGAGATCCCGGTTGCCCCCGTCCACGACAGCAAGGAGGCGTTGCGCTTCCGGGCGGTCTCGAATCACCCTTCCGCTGTCATCGCTGAGGGCTTTCGACTCGGTGTACACCAAACTTGTGTCGGGCCTGAGTAAGTCCTCCATGGTGGAGGTCAAGGTCAACTGGCGTTGCAACGTGGTCCATGACTGTGGAGCAGGTCGCGCAGGAGGTGGCGGGGGCCCTGTACGACCGGCTGGGCTACTCCCAGCATGATCAGGCAGATGGGTTGCTCCCCCCCCTTGGGTGCCTCTGGCCCCGGGGGCGGAGCGGCTAAGGAATCGGACCCCAAGGCCAAGATTCTGGGGGGAGCGGACACCACGCTCCGCACGCCGGACCAGGGTACCAGGCAGTACCCTCCGATCACCGCGTCCACGGTCACGGCGGTTGCGGGCCGGAAGCACTTCCCGAAGGAGACGAAGCACGTGTTTTGGGCCTCCGTGGAGTGCGGCCTGGTCCTGCCCAGCATCAGCGCATGGGAAGTGGTGGGCAAGGAGAAGTTCAAGACCACCGGGGGCTACATGTGCAGGTTCTGCAAGGGCTTCTGGAGGGCGAGCCGTGGGGGGACCAGGCTGCTCCAGATCACGGGGTGGCACAAGGACAAGGCCACATGCCTGCAGCTGGTGATGGACGAGCCCCCGGAGCAGCTATATAATCAGTGGATCCGGGACAGGATGGAGTTCTACAAGCGGGTGGAGCCGACGGAGCCACCCAGGGACGAGCGGCTAGTCCTTGGAGATGCGAGCACCCCGCGTATGCGATTCAGCTCCTCGAATGGGCTGGGGGATGTCTCCACTGCCTTGTGGTCGGTCATCTTGAGCAACCCGGAGAAGTCGGGGCTGGCGGCCATCCACTCGGTGGCAAAGGAGGCGATCTTGAGGGGTGAGAGCCGCTAGGTAGTGTCTCACAACCCTTTTGGATGTGGAGTCGTGTGATCTCTTCCCACCGGGATTTGGGTGCCTCTGGCCCCGTCTCGGGTGGGGGGAGGAGTAAGGTTCTTCTTTTGGGTTCATCTTTCACCTTGGTTTCCCCCCTGTTCAACACACCACGACTGCCGCTTTGCCTCGATCGGGAGGCTGCACGCTTTGGCTGCCCCAAGGACGGGCCATACCGGCCACAGTTTGGAGAAAGTGGCTGCGGCTGACCCCTGAGGTCCCCTTGGGGGTTTTGGGGAATCCGCCGTCGGGTTGGTCTTCCCCCCCCCTCCGTGGTTTTTAGGGATTTCCGGGGGGTGGACTCTTGGGTCCTGTTGGGCTGCAGGCTGCCTGCCTGCCCCATTTGCACTCGGCATCCAGCGGGGTTGGAACATGCATGCAGTGTGCCGTGGTTGGGTCCCGGCCGCTCGATAGGAGGCTCGAACCCCTGTTTTCATCATGGCTAGGGTCTCTACAAAGTTTCTTTTGCGCCCGCCTTACACTCGCCTTTGGGACCGCATTCCAAGGGTCCTGTGGGACACGTTGGCGGATGAGTCCTTCTCCCCGAGACAGACGGACGGGGAGCTGCTGGTCCTGATGTGCCTGCGCCACGGCACGGCAGAGGAAGGGAGGCAGCTGGGCGGGGAGCCGGCCATCCGCTTCGTTCAGCTCCTGGAACTCTCGGGCATTCCGGTGGGCCAAGATGACCAAGTGGTACCAACGGACTACTTCAACGGCCTGGTGGCATCGGCGGCGGCCAGCCTTCCCCAGCCTTTGTCCGCGGCGGACCTGGCCGACCTTTGGGACAGCCTATGGTTCCTCCTCATGGCGGCTACGGACGGCAAGCTGAGCGAGAACTTTTCCCCGCTGGAGAATGAATGGGACCGCCAGGACCAACTGAGGTGGTTTTCGCGAGATGACCCACCCCCACTCCAACAGCCGGAGCTTCCCAGTCCGCCGGGAAGCCATGCCTCTTGAAGCAACGTTCGCACTTGCCATAGGCCTCCTGCTCCGTCATGTTGTCTGGCACCGAGAGCTCCTGGACCTTGGAAGCCGCCGGTCGCCAACCACACCCCACAGCCGTGCCTTCGACATTCAGCAGGTGGATTCTGGACTGGCCGGCGTTGCCTGTGCGCTTGACCGCCGCCACCACCCGAAGGGGGAGGTCCGGGGTGGCGGGAAACAGGTCCTTAGCCTTCACTGGTGTGTCCTCGGGTCCGTGTTCCACCACTGACCATGAGCGGGTCGATGGCGCGCTCCCAGAGGGTACCGGTCCTCGGCTGCGTCCGTGATGTCCACCGCTGGCGGCGGAAGCGGGTCCGCCCAGTCCGGGTGATTCAAGTCCTCCCTGCGTTCCCTGCCTGGCCCGAGGTTCAGGTTGGGGACCTTCTGCGCTACCTGGCCCCAGATCTCCACAACCACGTTGCGCTTCTCCCGCACGTAGACATCTGCCGTGCTCTCCGTGAGCCAGTTGCCCAGGTACATGCGGCGCTCCCGCGGGATCCCCATCTGGAAAGCGCGGGATGAACACCCGGAACGAGTGCCATGACAGCGGCTTCACCAACCCCGAGATGACCCCCCGACGGAGAATAGCATCCTTGAGCCATCTCAGGGCCCTTTCCGGTGTGGAAGGCCGTGGTATCAGCCCTGCAAAGTCCTTGCTCACCGTCGGGAGCAAGTAATCCATGTCCTGGAATGCCTCCTCGGATACCAACCGCCTTACTGAGGCCACCCAGGTAGTCCACCAGGGGATTCCCGTGAAGCTGTACTTCGGAGCAATCAGGGGGACCGGGTTGCGGTTGATTCGTGCTGCAGAGACCGTCTTTGTCTGCCAGGCCTTCAGCTCCACAGTGTTGCTGGTGTGGATAAGGTCCTTGGGGTGAACGTGCTGGAGGTCATTGAAACGAGCGCTGCAACCAACCTGGAACCGGGCGAACCGCAGGATGAACGCGTCCAGCACCTCGTGCCTGCTCTTTCCCGGGGCCTCCTGCGTGCCGGGGCCGGTGGCACCCAGGCGATCGTAGCCGGCCCCCTCCTCCAGCGCCCAAATGACCTCTTTGCTGGGGACCACCGCCTTACGCTGTGGCCTGGTGACCGTGTCCATGAGCGCCTCTTCCAATGAGCTCTTCTTGGACTTGAGGCGATGGAGTTCATCTACCTTGAGCAATCCGAAGGTCTTGGAGAACCACTTGAGGGTGTCCACACCTGCCGCAACTTGCACGGGGTGACCTCCTCATCGGCGAGCTGGTTGAGGAGAGAGCGGACATGTCGTTCCTGCCATGGAATGACGGTGAAGCCTCTCTTGCGGAGACTCTCGTAGACCAGGCAATGTTGCCTGAGCGTCCGGAACCTGCTGTCCCCCAAGAGGTCCAATGCTTCCTTGCGGAAGTCCTCCCCCAGGATGTCCTGCATGTATGCAATGTGCTCCGCAAAGGGGGCGAAGTGGGCAAGGAGCCGTTCTGCCCATTTTTCGCGCATATGGAGTTCCAGCGCTCGCTGGGTCGTGGGCTCCATTTCCCTGATCTTCCCGGGCCTCCAGTGCCTCCACTTCCGGACTGGAACCTGCGGAGGTCCCCACGCTACAGGAGGACTCGGACTCCTCGGCGGACTCGGGCTCTGAAACGGATGACTCGGTGGACACCCAGTCGGAGACCGAGGTGGTGGCCCTACAGTTGGTAGCCTAGGTGCCCCCGGCCCTGGCGACCAAGGGGATGGGAGGCCCGGAGCAGCTATCAGTCTGCACACCCGTTCTTCAGTTTTTGAGATTGTGAGTTGGGTGGCCCATGGGGCCCACCCAGCCTTTGTCATCTGACAGGGGAAGATGAGTCCCTGGCACCAACACACTGCTCGGATAAAAGAGTTATCGCGTGCCGGTGTGTGGTGCCGTTTGGTTAGCTTGCATACACTTTGTTAATGTTGAAACGCATGTGGAAACATGAACTGTGTTGGCAATGCTTGACCACAATGGCGCATGCCATTTTGGCTCAAGCTTTGCCCTGGGTTCTCTGAACCCAACTTGTGTGAAAAACCCACCCACCCACACCAAGGTCGGAGGTCATGGCGGCCAAACCCCCGGAGGAGGTCCGCGGAGTTCAAGGAGGACGTGGCAAAGTTGCACAAGCCACTGGCGGCCATCTTGGTGGGGAAGGAGATCCCCTGGGCCACCCAGGCGGCTATGGGCGCATCGGGATACGTCACGGTGGAGGACCTGGCGGATCGCTGGGACACCCCGGCGGCGGCTAGGGAGAATGGTCCCCGGGACCTGGATTCCGGGATGGGGAGAACGGGTTCAACGCCCAGACCTCGGCCTTCACGGCGATGCGCCTCCTTCAGGCAGTCCGGGTGGCAGCCAGCTTGGTCCGGGGGGGCAACCAAGGCGATCACCCGGCGGGCCAGGCGGGCCCGACAAAGGCGCCCCTGGAGGTCCTGTGTGACAGGCGCCAGCTGGAGGATGCTTACGTGGCCACGCATGGGACCCCGAAGCCGAGGTTGGAGTTCCAAGGGAGTGATGGCTACCTCAAGAAGCAGTGGCGCATGATTGCCAAGGGTGAGCTGGGCTACATCCCGGCAAAACACATCGTGAGCGCGCTCCCGGAAGAGGGGGAACGCCCCTCATCCACCCACAAGAAGATCACGGTGGACGGCTGGGACAGGGAGGATGAAGAAGAGGTGAGGAGCCACCCCACATCCCGGCGCCAGCTGGAACGGTTGCACCTAACCTTCAGGACGACGCTCCTGATGTGCACGGCAGCACTGCCACAGTTTGGCAACCTGAAGGTCACCAAGGAGGAGCTGGATGATTGGTATGCCTGGTTTTATGGGGAAGACATCGCCGGCAGGAAGCCTCCCCCGAGCGACACCACCTTGCTGTTTGCAGAGCGCAATGCATGGCGCAAGATCCACGAGATGGTGCACCAGGGCACCACTCTCTCCGATGCCCTCAAGAATATCAGGGGCGACTTCCTCTTCTGGCAACGGGAGGTCTATGAGCACCTCAACAGGGCGCCGGAGAAGGGGAAGAGCAAGGGCAAGGCACCCAAGGTGTGGCAGACTCAGTGGGAGAAGCCCAAGAAGGGGGGAAAAGGCTCCTGGCCCTCGGGGCCGACCCGGTCCAAGCCAAAGAGCAAGGGCGGCAAGGGGAAGCCCCCCAACTCCCCCTCGGTTCCATGGCCGGACCACTGGGCGTTCAAGAATCCCAAAGGGGTGGCGTACTGCAGAGATCATCACCTCCACAACAAGTGTTCGGGATCATGCGGCCGATCCCACAACTGCCCGGTCAGGAAGGATGGATGGGTTTGCGACGCCCCCCCATCGAAGCATGTGCCACAGGCATGCCCTCACCTTCCCAAGTGACAGGAGGCCACTCAGGGTGCCATAGGCCCCGTGGCTTCCCGGTCTCAGTTGGGACCACAGGCCACCAGTGCGAGAGTGCACACAGAGGGGGAGAGCCGACCCCACCAGAGCCACAGCGAAAGGCAGACAGAGCGGGGGAGGCCAGGACGGCCTCAGATGGGAGGGGACTTCTCCAGGGTGCCACCGGCCCCGGAAGCCCCTCCACCGAGGAAGAGGAGCGGTCCCAGCCAGCTCCAGAAGGGCGGAAGCATCCCTTTCCCCCGCACCCACCGAGGCAGTGGGAAGACCCCCCAGACACACCCAGAGGTGAGGATCCGCCCGGCAAGGGGCGCTCCAAGGGCGGGAAGAACCGCCAGGGCAAGCAGCCAGCCCAGGGACAGATGACGGGAGGGTCAGACAAAGGACACACGGAATCCCTAGGGGGGGCAAGCCCCACCTTCCCATGGATGCAGAACATCCTGGAAAGACTGAGGCTCAGACTGAGGTGGACGCCACGGCCGGTTCCGGAGTCGTCAAAGCCGTCCCTCATCCTGCTGTACGTGGGGAAGGATGATGCGGGGGCCCTGGGTGCCTACCTCCATGCCTGCAGAGCAGACCCTGTGGGGCTTGGAGGGCTTGGAGCGTCGGGTTATGGAGGACACGGACAATGACAGCGTGCTCATGCTCCGACAGATGTACCTGACCTCGCTGGCCTACAAGGGGCTAGGTCAGCTAACGGTTCCGCAGATGGGTTCCTCCTTCTTGGAGCACCCGATGGACCCGATGGAGTGCAACAAGAGCCCGAGCGCAGCGAGGTGCTCATCGATCTGGGTCACGCGGGCCTACATTCAATGGGCGAGTGCACTCCACCACTCCCTCATCAAATTTGACGAGTGCCGCCTGGGCCAGGTGGTTGTGAAGTCCACGACATTGTCAACGGACCTTCCACTTCACCACTGGCATGATCCGTTGCAACCACGGGGCTCACCCCAGGGGGGAAAAGCTAAACTCCAGTGACCTCAGCCGGTACCCAGAGCAGATGATGCAGGGTCTCGCCGCGGCCATCCTTTGCCGAGCGGGACCCGTCCTGGAGGCACTGAGGCCGGGGGGCACGGCGCCCCAGGCGAACCCAACGACCCCCCCGAGGCGGCCGAGGGAACCTTCTCCCAGCACGCCGGGGGACAACAAGCGCCAGTCCCGGAGGCTGCAGGCGGGCCAACAAGCGTTGGCGGGACTAACCTTGGGCTCACTCCCGGTTTCGGCCTCGGACAACCCGGAGGTCCGGACATCGACACAGAGGACTGGCGAGGCGGATAAACTTGGGGGGGGAACTCTTTCCCCGGATCCATGGGCACACCATGGCATGGAGATCTCGGATCGGCCCACCATCCTGCCGATCACGCACGACCCCAATCTCTCCGACAAGGTCATGTACCTTCAGATGGCCTTCAAACAGCGTCCCTTAAAGCAGCAGCGCTGGGGGCCAAGATCTGTGTCCTCACTTCGCCGGGGGGACAAGCTCCAGGAGTCTCTCTCGTTGGGGGATGGGTCACATCCCTTCCCAGAGGACCTGCTGGAGGACATCAGGGAGATTCTGGCGCCGGGGGCAGGCCGACCAGCTCCCTTCTTCCTGAACATTCAGGACCCCGACCACCAGTTCCCCGGGATCTGGAGCAAGGGGTCCCACTGGGGGTCACGGACCCACCCCTGACCTCGCCGAAGGAGCTGAAAGGGGAGGAGCCGGAGTTCCAGGAACTCCCTCACCCAACGGGCAGGGGTAACTACCCCTCGGCGGATCACTTCAGCGAGCTCATCAGGGGCACATTTCTGGAGGAGGTCCCAATGGGCATGGTGGAGGGCCCCTTCAGTAAGGTGGAGGCAGCATCGCGCTGTGGCTGCGAAATCGAGGACCTTTGTCCCGGCCCCCTAGCGGGCATCGACGAGGGGGACAAGATCCGCACGATCTACGATGGCTCGGTGGGAGGGGCCAATGACACCATCAGGAACCAGACGGTGGAAAGGACGACGGCTCCGACGGTGCTGGATGGGGTCCAAGCTCTTCATTGGCTACATGCGGCAGCTGCGGAGGGACCCCCCTCTCAGGGTGCCCCTGGCCCCGAGAGGGGGGTCGTCGAACCTCCACCTGGGGGCTGGCTATGGCCGGAGCCGGGCACCAGGTGGGTGCTGCTCAAGGCGGACGTCACCAAGGCCCACCGGAGAGTGAAGGTCCTCAGGAAGGACTGGCGGTTCCAAGTGGCCTCACTGGGGGAAGAATGGTGGGTGAACAAGGTAGGCACATATGGCATGGCCAGTGCCCAATCCTACTGGGGACGCCTGGCAGCCCTTCTGCTCAGGGTCCTCTACGCCCTTTTCCCTCAAGTGGATTGGAACTTTGTCTTTGTCGATGACTTCCTGTGGCTGCTTCGAAGCGAGGGGGCAGCAAACTTGGCGGTGGCGCTGTTGGCAACACTCCTGGCCTTGGGCACCCCGCTTAGCTGGAAGAAGACGCATTTGGCGGAGGTTAACACGTGGCTGGGTTTCGTGGTCCACCCGAACATCCCGCAGGTCCTCATGGCAGCAGGTTTTGCAGACGTGATGCACTCATCAGGCCCTGGTTGCAGAAGTCGATGCTCCAGCCACTTTGGGCCTGGAAGATGGCCACCACCACAGGGATGGGACATCGAGAAGGCCCTGGGTCGCATCCAATGGGCGACGGCTGCATGTCCGCTGGCGAAGTCGATGCTCCAGCCACTTTGGGCCTGGAAGATGGCCACCACCACGGTGGGGAAACCCCCCAAGGTGGTCAGGATGCTGGCGTTCATGCTGCGGTTCCTCTTCAACACGCCTTTCGTCCAGTACTCCCCTTACTTGCCGAAGTCCTCTTGGTGGGGTTGCAGCGATGCTAGCGCCTCGGACGACGGACTGGCATTTGTGGGAGGTTGGTGCTCCAACAAAGTGGAGCCGGACAAGAAGGAGGTGTACTGGTTCCACGAGCAGATCCACGTGGAGGAGTACCCTTGGGCCTTCAAGAATGGGGATCCAAAGCGGCGGATTGCAGCTCTGGAGATGCTGGGCACGCTCTTCCTCTGTAACATGATCCTCACGCACCAAGGCCCTCTGTCCTCCCGGGTCCGACTCCCGGTGGGCAGTGACAACCAGGGCAACGTCATGGCGATGCTCAACCTTGGATCCAAGAAGCCCTACACGGCGGCGATCCTGATGGAGCTGGTCTTCCTGCTCCACACCCATGGCTGCTCGCTGGCGGCCAACCACGTGCCCCGTGAGTTCAATCAATGGGCTGATGAGCTGACTCACCCAGATTTCTCTGGGTTCGACCCTTTGCAAAGGGTCCCCAAGCAGGAACTCTGCGAGGAGTTTGTTTTTCTCCCGCGTCTCCTGAATGGAGACGCTTTTGATCTCAGCGTGGGCCCACCCATGCTCCCGTGACCGGAGCCGGTGGGTGACTCACTTCCCCTGGTGGCAGACCCCCCTGTGGCCTGGGTGCCACGGGCCCCGGCTCAGGGGCGGGCGCTATCAGTCTGCACACCCGTTCTTCAGTTTTTGAGATTGTGAGTTGGGTGGCCCATGGGGCCCACCCAGCCTTTGTCATCTGACAGGGGAAGATGAGTCCCTGGCACCAACACACTGCTCGGATAAAAGAGTTATCGCGTGCCGGTGTGTGGTGCCGTTTGGTTAGCTTGCATACACATATATATATACATATTATATGTGTATATATATATATCTATATATTTGGTCCTGTGTTTGGGGATCCGATTTTCATATCAGGCTGAGCTGTTCAAAGGCAATCCTCAATTCTTACTTGGGGTTGCGTAAGGGGTCCCCTTTGTAGTGGCTTTCCTATAGGGATTATGGATTAGGATTGGCCAACCCTCCATTTTGAAGAGCCCAGTCAGGCTCGTCCCATTTCGCCCTGTCTTTTTCTTTAGACGGTGCCCTGTTTTTGGGGATCCGATTTTCATATCAGGCTTTGGGGTTTACACATATTTGCAAATCGATGCTTGGCCTCTCCGAAGGAGTCGCATTTACGCGGCTCAAGGCCGCTGGCCGCAATGCACTTCCATTTGCTTAAGAATACTTTTGTTCCCATCTTGGTTTTAAAGGGAATGGATTTCACTACTGGAAATATTATTTGTCCCTCTTGGTTTTAAAGGATAGTTTTTGCTTGTCCCTCTTGGTTTTACAGGGAATCATCACTACTGGCAATATTTCCTTTTTTTTGCCCTCTTGGTTTTAAAGGGAATGGAATGCAAAGGGTGTGCCCTCTTTCAGTTGTAGCAGATCTCGGGTGTCTTCCAACTGTGTGATGCCCTCATGGGTCAGCAGCGCGGTTCCCGGGTTCCCGTTGGTCAGCCGGTTGTTGTTTTTTTCACATGCCTGGTTCAGAGGTCGAAGGTGGCTTCACCATCTACAACCTGCAGGTCGATTAGTTTTCGCCACTTTGGAGCCTTTTTGGCACTCCGGACACTTGGGAGGGCAAGGACGTCCAGGAACCAGCCGCCAGACCGGACCTTGATGTTGACTGGGCCGATACGGTAGGTCGCTTGAGCTTGGTTGAAGTTGCACCGTTCAACTGGATACGCTTGCAGGAGGTAATCAACCGGATATGCCTGCAAGAGACATCCACCCGTTCCTACCCAGCCGCTTTAATTAGGTATGTCGCTGAGCAGCTTGATGGCTTGGACTCTGATCAGGCAGGCTTCGGGCCCATCAGCTACATCGTGCTCACGTTCTTGCTTGACTGCCTTTCCAAACCGCGGTTGCCGAGATCGAATTTCGAACCTGGGTGCTTCTGATGCCGAGACCTGAGCCCCAAGGGCAGCACAGCTCTTGTGTTTTCCCTTTATATTTTACTTTGCCAACCTTGAGTGACCTTGCCAGCAACTGCCTGGCATTTTGTACTTTATTTGTTTTGTGGGCCTTGTGAACGCCCCTTCCGTGCTCGAATTGGGCTGGATGCAATCTGCTCGAGCAGCCTGTGTACACGCACGGTCTCGAAGCCGGAGGTGGGCGCACTCCCCTTCCGTACTCGCATTAAGGGTTGTATACAGTTTGCTCGTTTGCCGCGCCTGTTGGCACTGACTGAGGCGCTGCACCGCTCACGTTGCGCACGTCTCCGCTCGCGCGCGCTCGATATACAGGGAATCGATTTCACTACTGGAAATATTATATTTTCCCTCTTGGTTTTAAAGGGAGTCGATATCACTCCTGGAAATATTATTTTTCCCCTTGGTTTTAGAGGGAATGGATTTCACTACCGGAAATATATTTTTTGTCCCTCTTGGTTTTAAAGGGAATCGATTTCACTACTGGAAATATGTTTCCCCTTGGTTTGAAAGGGAATGGATTTCGCTACTGGATGTTTTTTTTATTTGTCCCTCTTGGTTTTCAAGGGAATCTATCACTACTGGAAATATTTTTTTTTAAAATTTTCCCTCCTGGTTTAAAGGGAGTCGATTCCACTACTGGAAATATTTTTTCTCAGGGGTCTTTGCCAAATGGAGGTGCAGCAATGCATTCGCACGAAGTCTGGGGCAAGTGCGCCATCCACCATTTGGGCCTTGCGGTGCCAGAATCAGAGGCTCTCTTTTCCGGGGCTCTGAACGGGTTCGACTTGGATTTGTTTGGGTCCACTTTTCCCAAAGAGAAACGGAATTGGGCACCAACTCCCCCCCCCCGGACCTTAAGATCGGCTCTTTGGGATGGTGTCGAAGGACCAAACCAGAAAGCACCCCGCTTGATTCATCAGCATCCGCTTGTTTTGCGCGGAACGGAGGTCGCAACCTTCGCCGCTCGGGTTCTTCAACTGTTATTGACCAATGACTTGAGTTCCCGGACTTTAAAGTTTTTGGGGAGACCATTTTAGTGGTAAACAGAAAGTTCAAACGTTTTTTGGCCCATCAACTCAGGAAGTGAGATGACCAATGACTTGATGCAACTATGTTTGATTCAAGTGAAGGATTCGGTTTGGGCCTTGGCCTATAAGATCCAAAACTGGCGACGGGATACAGAGCATGCGGCAACGCCAGCGCTAGGTGCTTGGCGGAGTTTTCTCGCTCCGCTTTCGGTCTGCAATTGCGGGCCCTGACATTTCATTGGCTCCCTTTTGGCAGGTCGCTTGGTAGAACTGGGTGGCTCCCAGCCATCCGGTTCAACTTAGCTTTTTAGATCCTTTTGGTGTTTTTTGTGGTAGTTTCCGTATTTAACCCGCTAAAAGTCAAACTTTTTGCGGGGGATCTGAGGGCAGGTCAGGGTAGAGCTTTCTTTCGGCCACTTTACTGGACAAATGCGTGGCCTAAAGTGCACCTCGAGTGCCAAAAAACTCGTCCTCAAGAGCGGTTCAATTTTTCGAACAAGAGATCGACGAACCACTTGGGGTGAAGCCATTTCTCGCGGCTGATCTCCAGTGTCATTTCTGTGTTTGCGTGAAGACTTTGTGCCGGACTGCACGTTTTGGTCTTGGGGAGACTTTGTAGTGGATGTACACAAGAGTGCGATGTTTGAGCCCATCGAGGGTGTTGCTCATGAAAAAAAAGTCACAACCTCTAAAGACGCGAAAGTAAACTCCTGCAACATGGCACCCCAAAAGAATGGGATCAACTGCGGGATCGATTGAGACAACCATGGTAGCTATTCGATATTCAGGAAACATGACCATACCCATAGTGAGTTCTGCCCATGGCCCTGTTAGGAGGTAGTTCGTTCGATTCCTACCTGGTTTCGTCGGGTTAAAGAGAAGGCGCACACAAGCTCCCCAATATGTCCGATTTGTCAGTTTGTGTAACTTTCATAGAATCCAGCTCCAGGAAATTCAACAGCACATCTTTTGGTTATGTTCGGCAGCATCTCCTGTAGCTGTAGAGCCGAAATTCTGCTCGGGGTGCTTGTTCAAAGAGGTAAACAATTTCAATCAGATTAAGATGTATGATCTGACGAACGGGAGGAACCCTCCCTCAAAATTCATTTGGGTGCGTCTCTCCCCCAAAATGCGCTTTGCATTCCCACATGTCTTGTTTTTGAACCTCAAACCGAGTCGAAGAGGCCGCGCGGGGGCCCATGTTCATTGTCTGCAGGGCGGGCCCAACAATCTTGGTTCATCTCGGCTCCCTTTATCAGAATCAGTTGAATTCCGTGTTCAAGACCTCCAAAAGAGTGCGTCTGGCTGACACAGCCAAAGTGCGACCTGGAACAGGGCAATGTGGCTCTTGGGCCTAGAGATTTACCTTCCGCTGATTTAGGTGCTGGGCGTTCCGAGGCAAGCCGTCAATCCTTCTTTTGAGTAGCTGCCCCAGCTAGGTGCCCGACCTCTGACCCCGGGTTGACTTCCCAGAATAGACGTCCTGAAAAAGGGTACCCTTATTCTGACCTCTCTGCTGGAGGACCTAGCTTCTTTTGAGTTTCGATAGTGGTTCATTTTGCCGTGCTTTCCCAATTATGGGGCTTATGGAAAAAACTGATTTTCGCCAGTTTGACCAGCCCAGACATGGCAAGTTTCGCTCGCAGTCACAAGACTGAGCTGGTAGTCGTTAGACCACCGCCGTTTCCACTACAATGCGAAGCCTGCAATGCGACGTGTGCTTGCCGCAAAGTGGTAAACAGCGCTCTCTGCTTGAAACGGGCCTTTTTTGGATTCCCCCCCCAAAGTTGACTCTTTTACCTAGAGACGTGCGTGAGTGTATGCCTGCGTGCGTTCGTGGGTGTATGTGTGTGTGTGTGTGTGCGTGTGCCAATTGTCCGCATTCGGGTTGGGTTCCCTTACTAAAATAGACTACAGAAAAAAGGGTACCCTTATTCTAACCTCTCTACTGGAGGACCTAGTGAAGGTTGGCTTTGGAAGCAATATTGGGGCTTATGAGCCTGACTGTGAGCCTACATTGCGGAAGCGGGCTCAACCACAGGCCGCGGCCGCAGAAAACCAGTTGTGATTTGGCACCGGAGTGCGTGTTGCAATGTCCAGCTTGAGTTTGCCGCAAGCCCACTTGGAATTGGTTGTGTCCAAGCGTTTCAGATCAAGTGGAGTGCTCGCAGGCCATTTTTTTGTTTTGTTCTCGGGGACCTGGTAGCAAACCTACTGGTGTTCAAAAAGCGGCACCCTTTTTGAGACCCCGAAAACAAGTCGAAACGGACCGGAATTGGTTGCATTCATAAGACTTTTTAACTGATCACCTACCAGATGGATTCCATAGATGGTCTGAGCGTTACAATTGGTCCACAATTGACCATCTGCGTGTGTCAAACCCATGTGTTGGGGCTAGAGAAGTGCGTTGGCGCGCTTTTCTTTGGTTCGAATCCGCACCCAGAGGCTCCAATTCGATTGATGGGCCTTCAAACCACCTGGTTTCGAGACCCCGAATTAGCGGTTGGCGCGGTGTCTAATGGAGGGCTGTCTTCCATTGAAAGCCAAAGCCAGGGGCCTCTGAGACTCTGGGCAGGGAATCCGCATTGTTTTTAGTTGTTTTTTCCCGCGCGAATCCACAGGGAAAATCCAGTGCCAGGATCCTCGCGACCAAGTGGAGAGGGTATGGCTGCCGGTGTACAAGTTCGAGGTGCCACAGGGCGTTTGTTCGAGTTGCTTTAGGATGCAAAAAAGCATATATCAAGGGGGTGTCTTCCATTTGGTGAAGAAGATTTCTTTTTTGCAGCCTGTTGGTTTCAAAGGGAATCTATCACTATTGGACATATTTCTTTTTTTTTTCAGGGGGCGGAAGCAAATTGAAGGTTACTTTTTGGGGTTTCTGAAGGGAAGCCAAAGGGAATCCCGCCGTTTTCACGTTCTCTCGTCAAAGGCAACCCCATTTCGGGTTTGGACCATTTGAGTGGTAAACAACAGGTTTGGTGGACGCATGTGCAGATGTTGCGAGACCATCTACCCAGATGGACATCCATTTTGAAACCTGAGTCACTGAGGGTAGCGCTCCACTTTGTTGGGATCTTTTCATTCATAGATTTTGCAGAAAAAAGGCTCACATCTGGACCCAAAAAGTGAATTGATCTGGTCTTGAGTTGGGGGCCAAAGCTGTCGGGAGATCCATTCAATTCCTCGGTGTCCTGACCGCTACCGATGAGTAAGTTTCCCTTTCTGTTCCGATGCCTGGAAGGCCCTGTGGCCTGGATTCGGAGGAAATAGATCATTTCGGTGTGAGCCTGTCAAGTGTGTGCTTCTTTTTTTTAAAGTGCAGGTGAATACAAATTTGCCCTCAGGCTCATGACCCCTCCAATGCAAGGCCCCCGGGCCCTATGAAGAACCCGGAGCCCTTCAGGGGCCCTTGAAAACAAGCCAGCCTTAGGGTGCTCACATCTGCTCTTGGATGGCTGATCTTTGTGGTTAGAGTGGAACTAAAAAGAAATAAAGCAGTATGGGAGCAAGCATTCGCAACTTTCCTTAGAATTGTGTTGGGGGGGGGGGGGAGGTTAGCGCTACGTAGTCGCGCGGTTAATTATCTAGGGATGAACAAACAGATAAGGGGTGACTAGACTGTCCAAGTTGCTTAAAATGGAGTTTACGCTTGGTGAGCAGGTTGATATCCATTCAGCCCACAATTGAGATGGCCGTGCCTTTTCTTTCCTTCTGAATCCTCCCCTCTTGCCACGACAACGGGTCTCCTCCTTTCTTTTTAATGTCTGGGTGAATTATGACGACCTCACACGACCTCACGCCAAATGGTGGTTTACATGGAGAATAGCCCCCGAAGCAACCTTATTTCAGGTTGGTGAAATATTATGATTCACCCAGTTATATGGATTGGTAGATCATGCGTCTCGTTTCTCGCCCGAAACTGTCCACGGCTCCCATGAAGTCCAACAGACCACAGCCGGGCAGCCAGGCGGTTCGGACGGTTTTGTCCGACATGTGTTCTTGTTGCACCTGTGGATGGCTACGTCCCCCAGCTAGGTGCCCTTTCTCACCCCTTTTTTGGGGGAGGGTTCCCTTACTAAAAGACTACAGAAAAAAAAGGGTACCCTTATTCTAACTGGAGGACCTAGACGGTGAAGCGAAATGTCCATCGTAAGAAGGCACCAGTTCAGGAAACCCCAACGGTTTCTCGAATTCGATTCCCCTCGTTGCTAACAAACCTTGTGGTTTCAACCATGGTTTCAACAATGGTGGTACGAAATGTATTTCGTCCATCCACAGTACGACATCTCCCACTCAAATCAAAGTTTGTGGCAAGGGATTAACGAACCACTAGCATAATGTTCAGCCCGGATTAATAAACCTCTGGTTGATTAACAGGGGTGTGTCCCCTTTTAGTGGGGATTCATCATTTTTGGAGGGAACACCCCCCTAATAATGGGAGGGGTTTATTAATCCTGGGTCAACATTAGTTGGTGAAGCCCCGAAACCTAGTGGCTTAGTCCTTTTAGAAACATCAATGGGCTTTTCCATCAAACCTTTAAGGTGATTGACCCTTTGCTCAACCCTTTGCGGCAAATCCCCCCTACACCCACACAATTCCGCTTTTTAGGGTATGTTGTCCTCCCTCTGCTAGAAAAGAGGAGGTCTCTACCCATCAACAAGACACAAGGGTCTTTTACCTATTTATATGTTATTTTACCTTATTTATCTTATTTTCCCTGTATTTACCCATAAACAAGGTGTTGTTGTTTTTTTTTTGGGGGGGGGCAGGGATCTATCGCTTAGGGAACAAAAGTTCCGTAGGGCATGCCCCGCTCAAATGGCCATGGTTCAAAACCAAATTGGATCCCATTTTGGGGTTTTCGGTGCACCACCCATTTCAGAACCTATTTTAGTGGTTGGATTGGGATGTTCACTGGGGGTACGATTTGGGTTTTGACCCATGGCCTAATTGAACATCCACGTTTTGCTTCGCAACAGGAAGCCAAACCGGCCCCCAACTGTTAAACCTCCCAACTCTTCCGTCACATGGCATCTAATTGCCCCATGGCCAAATTGAACAACCACATATTTACTCATAAACCAGGTAAGTTTGTTTTTGTTTTTTTTCGGGGGGGGGGGGGGGGGGGGGGGGGGGGAGGGATCCAAAAAAGAAAAACCTCGCAATGTTTGCTTGAGGTGCCCTACGCGCTCACCGGGGAGCCGTGGAGCATGCGCAGCGGCAGCCTGCTGGTGGAGGGCAAGGAGCGGTTTCGAGCGGTTTCGGGGGGGGGGGGGGCGCGGGCGAACGACTTCCATTTGCTGAAAAGAATATGTTTTACTTTCCATAGGCTTAACATGGGGTCTGGGCTCAGTGCTTGAAGCAGTTGTATATTCATCCCTTGTTTGTTTCCTTGTCATTCCAGTTTCACCTTAAAAGATGTGTTTTTTGTCCCCTTGTTGGTTTTAAAAGGAAATTATCACTACTGGAAATATGTTATCATTTTTTCCAGGGGTCTTAAGCAAATGGAAGATGAGGCCATTCTCAAAGGTTTGTGGCTCCTCTTGTAGGTTGGAACCACCAACATGGTGGTCTTTTTGTTTTGTCATGTGTTTTGTTTCCTTTGTTTTATCTTTGTTTGTTCCTTTTTATTTCCTAGTGTTGTCCCTGTGTTTTTTTCCCCCTTTTGTTTTAACCTGGGTCCCTTTTGTTTGCCTTTGGTTTGCCTTTGTTTCCTTTTGGTTTTCTCTTTAGTTGTTTTTCTCCTTCTGTTTCTCATGAAATCACATGAGGCGATTGTTTACAGCGAATCATCATTCCAGCGTTTCTTAGGTGGTGCAGGATTTCGTCCATCCACAGTATGCCCTTTATTGAAAAATACCTCCACGCCTTCAATTAGATGCCTGAACAGCGCTGGGGTTCATGAAGTTGGCATCCTCAAAATTGCCCGCCAAAGTGTTGTTTAACGGGCAGAACACAATTTTGGGCAAGACCCAAGGTCCACTTGAAGAGCTCCGCTTGAATTTTGTTGAACTCGTACACTTGCCCTTTGTAGATGTTTGTTTGTTGAGGGTATCCTCGTTGTCTTGGTCAGAAGCCCACAGGACAGTTTTCGATTTCCTTGGGACCCGTACGGTGCTGGTCCACAGTTTCCCTGCCACTTTGGACGTTTTTCTTTTGACACATACCTGGAGTCTCCACAAATGGGGTTAGCCAAAATCAAGGGGGTGCTGACCCAGAAGAGACTCCAGGTGCCTTTTTCCTTCCAGGGGGCACGCGAGGAAATAATGGAAATTGCATTTTCATTATTTTGGAAACCCTGGAAAGGCCTGGAAATAATGGAAATGGCATTCTCCTTCGTTCCTTGATTCGTTCCTTCCTTCGTTCCGTTCGACTTGGTCGATTCTGTCGACTCGGTCGAGTCCGCGAGGACGGGCAAAAGTTGGTGGGCGCCACATCCAAGAAGTTGGAGGCGCGGATCGGCGGATCGGCGGATCGGCCAGGAGGTGGCCAAAGCCTTTTCTCAGGCTGAAGGGATGTAACATATATATATATATATATATATATTAGCATATATATATATATCGTAATGTGTATTGTATGGTATATGTATCTATATATTTATATAGGCATATCCATGCAAGAAACCACCGTAAATACGGGGTGGGATGAGCTAAATGGTCCAAATGTAGTTCGTGCGGGGGGGGGGGGGGGGGGGTGACCATATAGACATATGCATGCATACATATATATATATAAAGAGATAGAGAGAGAGAGAGAGCGAGAGAAAACAAAGCAACCTGTGTGTATAACATCTAAGTGCAATCCACTGAGCTCCTGAACTACGGGGGTTTTGAGGGGGGCGCTCTGGTGGTTTCTTGGGGGGCGGTGGGAGGGCGGCTCGGGTTCGCCCACCTGGATCCAATTTGCGGCCCAAACTTCGCCCGACTTTCAGGCGAGCCTTAATTGGGGGTTGTTGTTGGGAAGCATTTTCTTCATTTTCGTTTGTCGTGTTTAGTGGTTGAAATCCCCACTTAACTGCTGATTTTTTGTTTTGCTCCCTTTCCAACGTCAACCAAGAAAATGTGCAAAAGGTCAAAGCACTTGACTTCGTCACAGAGCTTGACAAGGTGAAATTTCACCCTGACACTGCTGCCAGATTGGGCTATCCTTATGGATCAAAGAGAGGAGCGCCTGGAAACCTACGCATAGCAAAGATCCTTGCAAATGCCGCTTTACGCGGATATCGCGAAGCCTCAGACAACTTAGGTTACATGCAGAAGCACATCACCCCGGACCTTGGATTTGTTCGAACACAGAGTGAGTTCAGCAGCCCGAAGGTGCCATGCGTCCACGGACGCCCTCTGAATTTTGATTGAAGGTGCATGTGCACAACCTCTCATTCAAGAGTTCATCCGCACGAAGGGTCAGCACCCTATTGAGTGTCCGATTCTTGTTTCAAGGGTTGGAACTCGTGATTCAAACTGCAGGTTCCAGTGTCCAAACGGGCTGGGTGTGGCTAACCCAACAGGGCACCAAGCCCCTTTCATTGCCGCAAAAAGTCCCAACCAGGTCCCAACACCCCTCCTTAACCACCAAACCACCAATCCAAACCGCCGATTAGTGGGAAGCTGATATTAAAGGGCATAATTATTTGGTGGAAATCAGGCGGGATTGGACGTTTCGGGGAGGGTGGGAGTAAAGCGATCCTACGATGTTTTCCTTCGGGCAAGGGTACACAGCTGTTATGTATTTTCTTCCAGAGGCCAAATTTTTACCCTCTCCCAAACTAACATGGAAGCTCCCAGGACTGTTTTGGAAGACTTGGTTCCATTTACAAAGGCCAATTGGGGGAGCTTCCACGTTCTGAGGAAGTGTATACCCTCCCACCAGCTGACATGGAACCTGACAGGGGGGTCCTGGAAGACCTTTTCCTTTTGAAGGGACCCCCTGTCATGTTCCTATTCGTTGGTGGGAGGGTATGTAAATTCTTCCAGAGACCAAATTTCTACACCCTTTCGACGACTTTGGAGCCCGGTTGCGAGACAGAGATCCAGGCGGACAGCGATGAGGAGCAGACGCCGGCGGCTGCCATTCGCTTGGGCCGTGTCCGGGACTCGTGGGAGCGAGCTTTCGCTCCGGGCCCCAAAAACCTTCCATTGGCTGAAATGGCTGTGGCTCAAAAAACCGGTACCAAAATGGAACCCTGGTAAGAGGAAACATGGACCAAAACCTGCGTAACCCCTCCTGTTTAATTTTGAGCCACAGCCAAATGAATAGGTTTTATTTTTGCCTGTTGGTTTTAAAGGGAATCGGTTTCACTACTGGACATGTTTTCTAATTTTTTCCAGGGGGCGGAACCGCAAATGGAAGTATATACCCCGTTTTCAATGGTCAGCAAGGATTTTAGGATTTGTTTGTGACACCAAGGATTTGTCCAAGACTGTTCACAGATTTGCCTTATCACTGAGACCTGCCTTTTGTCCAAGGCGTCTTCTACGACCTGGGATTACACCCGGGAATCACACCGTTCCAGGCTATGTCCAGATAGAGCCTTTCTCATCAAAAGGCGCCAACCCCGGCCCCTTCCGCAGCCTGCAAAGGGGAGGAGTTTGATCAATTTCTAGGCTGTGTTTTCTATGATCGTTTGAACGGTGGGTTTGAATGAAACACGAAACGGAAATCGAACATCGTTGTTGGAGATTCCGCTTTGGTATCTCAGCAAATCGATTTCTCCAAACCAAGAATCAAGAAATTCAGGACTGCCAAAAGTAAAGTTGTTGCATGGGTTTGATGTGGGACCCTTTTATTGGGCGTCATTTGGGCCCGATGTTTTGTCCACCAACCACTTTAGTTTACTCGTCCTATCTTAGCAATTACCATTATGCTTGTGGTCGAGGTGGCACATTTTAGTTGGAGAGTTGGTTGTTTGGTGTGTATGTACATATTTGGGAACTCTATGTTTGCGTGAATAAGCAAGACTGGTAGGCCGTTGCATGGGATTTCTTGCGATGTCGGGCATTTGACAGATACCCAATTCGACCTTCCGCGCATATTCTCAAATCCGTAATTCGTACCGAGGCTTCTAAGAGACCACCAAAACTTCCCCAACACTGACTAGGACCGAAATGACTCGAAAGCTAGGACCAACATGAGAGGGATACCTGAAATGGTTGACTCTCGATCTGGTCAACATCTGCATTGAATGCAACGTTGCTAGCACACATCCAAGATTCTTTGCGCGATGCAAAGATGAATGATGAATATAAATACACATTTGCGTGAGATAGACGAGGCTCTTTGGTCACTTGGAACGACACGCGTAGACTTGTCCTTGCCCGATGCCGCTCACCTCAGCGGAATCTTATTGAGGAAGTTACTACAGCATCGGCGTGCAGTCTTGCTCGATACACGGCGTTTCACTTCCAAGGTTTACTTGTTACGGCATTCTTCAAGGCCATCGTTTCTGCATTTATCACGTGACAAGGGGACGTAGTCTTTCGAGGGGAGTGCGCACTTCCATGTTTGCAGCTGGGGAACCTGTCTTTCTAGACATTTCTAGACGTTCATTTAGGATTGCTCGTCCTAATATCCTAGCAACTCCTGAGTTGTACATGTTGTCGTTGGGCTGGCTAGGCTAGCCTTCGTTCACCCGCCTCTCAAGTTTTCCTGCCCCCGAAGCTACGCCAGGATGGCCATGTGTTTCCATTTGGGCAGAAGGAGGCATGGCTTCATGGTATGAGGTTCTCTGCTTCCCTTTCAATTTTCGGAGACCCCCTCACCCTTTCGCAGATTTGGGGCCTTGGAGATGAGACTTTCCCAGTGACCAACGGAAAATCAAAGTTTTGCACGGGGCCCCCGGATGTATAAACCCCTGTTTATTGGTATGATGGGGGTGTTCCCCTCCAAAAGTGGTCTGAATCCAACCACTAAGCCCCATCAACTGGGGCGTCTAAATTCTTGGTGGCTCCCAGCCGAATCCCCGCTAAAATGCCGCTAGAACCAGGGAGAAGCTTTTCCAGATGAATAAACTGGGGCAACTTTAATCCGGGGTCAACCCTTGAGCGCCCATCCCCCGACCCGATCCGACCCACCCCACAGCCTCCCACAGCCTCCCGCCCCCGTGTCCTGCCAAGATGGGCCCCTCGCGCTCCGCGCCGCCGGCGATCACGCCGCGCACCACGCCCAACACCAGCAAGGCCAACAGCCGCGAGAGCTCGCCGCGGGCCCCAGGGGTGCCAGCAGGGCCGGGGCGGTGCATGCGGTGCATGCGGTGGATTCGGTGAGAGCCGCGAAGGGGGCTCCTTAAAAGATACACGGCTGTGGTTGTCAAAACCGTTAAACGGGATCCCATTTTGGTGGGCAGGTGAATTCACCACCCATTACAGAACCTATTTTAGTGGTTGGATTGGTTGATGTTCACTGGGGGCATGATTTGGCTTTTGACCCATGGCCACATTTTGCAACCATTTGATACATGTGGCTTTTTCCACCAACAAAAATGGAAACCACCATATACAAGGCAATGTTCAGGTGTATAATGTAAGGATCCCTGTTTTGCTGGGAAGTGGAAGTGGAAAACACACGCCCCATGGTTGAGTCATCCCCATGGTAGTTTCACATCCAGTTCCTATGAATATTGGGTTGTCCGTGCTCAGTCGCAACGCCAGCCCAGCATACACATGATCAGCGTCCCGAACTTAGGTTGCAATGGTTGAGTAAAACAAGAAGGTGACCGGCTGCAAACAAGGACAGGACAGGATTGAAAGCAAACAGTTTCAAATGCATTACCATGTGTTTCTTGTTTTCTCCGAAAAAAGAAGAGGAAGAACAACAAAGAAAAACAAAGTTTCAAAAGCATGACCAGTCTTTCGCCATATGCGCGCACTCCGTGGATTCTTGCGGAGCGCTTGTTTGTGAAGCCGCACCCATCGGCCTGGGCTCCGGCTGGTTGGATGTGAGGCCTAAGCGCGGGCCAATGGCTTGGAAGAAGCCCTCGCGCATGCCCAAGGCGGGGGCTCCGATCGGGCAACCGATCTGACGGAAAGCTTTTTTCGGGCGTCGTGTCTTCAATTTTCTCAGGAGGTGGCGGGGGGGTTCCTATAAAGGCGGGGGGGCGAGCGCCGTGGCAGGGGTTCTCGGCTACAAGTAGTCTAGTGCTACCTTCCCCATTCTTTCCGGGGATTTGTTCTTTCTAGAAAACCTCCGGAAACCCAGGGAAAACGGATCCGGTTTTTGGAAAGGACGATGGTTGAAAAGAATGGGGAATCACCCCCATAGCCCCTAGATTATTAGAAGTACCCTCCTTTGCTTGCTTTAACAAGGAAACCCCAAGGATGCCATTTTGGGCACATTTCGAGACATACTCAGATTGCTTAGTGGATTAAGCAATGCACTCATACGTTTAATTCTTTCATACCGGGGAAAAGGGTCGTTTCATATATATATATATGTATATGGTTGAGAGAGCTAAGAACTAAAGAACTATGGAACAACACAGTGCTTTGCCGTCATTTCATGAGGACAGAAGGAAAGGCAGTTCATGGGGGGGGGGGCCTGACCATATATATATATAATCTAGATATAAACATGTATATCTTGACACCCTTGCGATCCCCTTTGGTTTGGTCTCCCACCTCAGGGCGGGTCCAAAAAAAACCAACGGCCTAAATCCTCGCGCAGCTCGGATTTCAAGACCTCAAATCTGGAGCTCCCCCTTTTTCACGATCAGCGTCGCCTTTGGAGCATCTCAGTTTTGAATTAGTGCTTCATAACATACGTACTTCCATTTGGTTAAGTTTTTTTTGATTTTCCCCTGTTGGTTTTAAAGGGAATTTATCACTACTGGATTTTTTTCCAGGGGTCTTAAGCAAATGGAAGCGCATGGTATACATAGTCTTTCGGTTGGCAAAGGCTGACGTAGCGGTCGGATTGCCAAACAAGATTTATGTTTTTGTTTGGGGCGATATTTGAAGATTGGACATCGGGAGGGACCTCTGGACCTTCGACGCTGTTTCACCTCCATTTGCTTAAGAATATATATGTTTTTGTTTTTTTTCCCCCTTGTTGGTCTTGAAGGGAATTCATCACTACTGTTTTTTTTTTTTTTTTTTTTAATGTTCTTTTTTCGGGGCCTTAACTTAAATGGAGGTTCATGGGCTGACCAAGCAGGCTATGCCCGGCTTGGAGCCCATGGGCCCCGGTTTCTCTGGCCCCTCAAGGTGCCTCTCCTCTCCCCGGAGGCGCACTTCCACGACAAAGCGCGGCCTTTTGGCCCTCTCACGAGGAAAAAACAAATCACAAGAAGCAAAACATGTGTTTGGTTATACAGGTGCGCAGGTGTTCGTGGAAGTCGACACTTCTACTCTCCATCCCTTTGAAACCTTCCAGGTCACGAAACTAAAGCCAACACCCACTGTTAGAAAGATCCCTTCCGCCATGTTCTCTGAACTTGGGTCCCTGCATCTCCGTAATTACTTGGGGCATTCTCAAAAGGGAGCAACAGCTTTGCCTGGTTAGGAATTCGAAAAGCAAACAACCAGTTCCAGGGGTCCCTATTTTCAAAAACCAAAGAGGCCACGTAGAGCCTGCTTCTTGGATGGCGAGCTCACCTGAAAGGAAGGGAAAAAGCTCACCATGATGTAGGTGCTTTACTTGGGGATGTAGGTGCCGAACCTCAGGGTTTGGAATGGTTGAAGAATTTGCGGATGCAATCCAATTGATGATGTTTACCAACGGGTCCCCAATTGAGAGTCACCCCCATGCGTCACGCCTCAAAGTGTCTACTGATGGATCTCCACGATTCCACCAGTTTGGTTTGTTCATCCCCTTTACCCAGAGATTTCGTTGTGAGCCATCCTTCTTTCACCGCGGGACGTTTAGACGTCTGACTTTTCGACCTGTTTGGACATGGGTTTGTGTCCAAAGAGGAGGAACCGCCTTAACACGGTGACTTTCCCTTTGGTGTCCCTTTCCAGCAATCCCAAAACGGGTACCCTCAAAAAAGTCGACCCCCGGATCAACTTTTCAAGACCTTCCACCGGGGCGAAGAGTGGCCAGGTCCCTGAGATGCGCGCCCCGGAGATGTTCGGCATCGTGCGCTCGGACGGCAGCACCAGAATGTTCCCGGCCACCAACGAGGCGGCCGGCGGCTTTTATTGGAGGGTGAGGCTTTGATGGAAACCACTGGTTTTGGGCAACCTGGAAAAATATATTTTCACAAGGTGTCTTGCACACCCATATTTTCCTTCGGCTTCCAAATGAGTATGGGTAGCTTTTCCCATGATTTGCGGTTTTCCATATGTCCGGATTTCAAGGCACCTGAAGGGAAACCCGCCATTTTGGAGGACTTCTCTGTTGACATGGTACAAGCTGAGTTTTAAAGGAGCTTTGAGAAGCCAGGGTTCAAGCAGGGACTAAGGCACCCATCCTAGAAGCTGGAGTGGGGGGCCTGAGTGATGAATCCCACGGGCACACCCCATTTTTAGGAATCAACCCACGCTATTTGTACAAGGGTGCATTTGTTGATTATGTCTGCGCTGATTTGATCTCTCCAGATCGAAGCTCTTGTGTTCAGTACATGGAGCAGCGGACGAATGGGTCTGCATAAAATTTAATAGGCGACCCGCCAAAAACTGCTTCTTTTTTTGCCTCCGATCTACATTGTACAAACCCCACCAGGAAACCCTCACAAAAGACGCACCCAGCTGCAACCCTGTCTTTGCAGATACCTGCCGAGTGATTTTGGCTTCCGCAGCATCGCATCAATGTGTCCATGGCAGACCGGGTGTGCACTCGGTCGGAATCCGCGGTCGAGTGCAGGAAGATGTTCTAGGGCTACCCTCAAACCGTCCAAGGTTGAGGGCAGCCCCAACTTTCTCGCTGTCTCACGCCCAGTTGATCTGTCCGGAGAGTAGAGAAAGGGTAAGCTATTTTCCGTTGGTCTCTTTAAACAAAAATGTGGTCTTAGGGTCCAATGGGAGCCACCCAGTTTTTGTTTTTGTTTTGTCTCGAGTTCATACTTCGAAGGCTCCTTGCGCCGAGATGGCCAATCGGCTTTGGATGGATTGATCTCATCCAAAGAGCTGCCCCAACCAAACTCTTGGGCTCGAAGTGTTCACATTCTTTGCCATGGCTAGGTCCCCCAGCTAGGTGCCCGACCTCTCACCCAACTTTTTGGTTGGGAGGGTTCGCTTACTAAAATACACTACAGAAAAAAAGGGTACCCTTATTCTATCCTCTTTACTGCAGGACCTTGGGTTTTGCCATGGGTGGTTGATCACTCGGGGTTTCTCCAACCACTGTGATACTTTTGGTTGAATCCTCCTTTCTATGAACAATTCAGTCTGTGGGAAGCCCTTTCTCTGGTGACTCATAGAAGCGGATTCCATTCCCCACGGCCCTGTTGCCACGGGTCTAGACTGCAATATCGTTCCCAGCCAGATACCCCCTGTGCCACATCTGCAGTTGAATCCAATGCAAATGACGTCCAGCTATGCACATGACGTCCGCCAAACATTCCCCAATTGTTTTGGGCTAGACTCCGATCTGAGTTCTTAAAGCTCACGGCGAATCTTTCCAATGTCACTTCTGCTTCCACTGCGCGTGAAAGGTTCTCGGCCGGCGGTCGGAAAAGCAAACACATATCCCAATGCAGGTTGAAAAGCGCAGGACAAGATCTTGTGCCACGTTCAGATGGTATACCCAAACTTGTTGGGCTGGGGCCCTTAATTGCCAGACGCTTAACATGGGGACTCGGCTCAGTGAGGGCCAGTGGGTGTGTGGTTTTCGAGGGTACCCTTGGCACTTTGGTTCATAGGGATAGCAAAAGGAAGACCACACCCAAATTTTCACACGTATTTATTTACCTGAAGGGAAGAAACAATCAAAAGGCAAAGGCAAACTGGTTAGTTACACCGGGGGCAAGCCTGCTCCGTCCAGATCTTGGAAGAGGGCGATCTCATGATGCTCTCCCAGGGAAGCGCCTGGCTCTCAGGGCAGTTTCGCCGTTTCCTTGGCAGGTGGCTCGAAAATTCGAGCGGGGATTCTCGTGTTCCCCAAACTGGGATCTCTTTCGAAGATATGGCCGTGGTCGTCAAAAATAGATATGGTAACCCACCAAAATGGCTCGCAAGCCCGGTCGGTACATGGAACCAAGGACCAGAACCGGTCCAATTCCTGGTGGAATTTCATTTTGACCCATGGCCCATATTTCCATGAAAAACCTGTCCATGTTTTTTTTCTCCCCCCGTTTTGTCACACCACACTTTGACATGTTGATGTTGATGGTAGCTCTGCACCATGTTCTTTCCATATGGAAGGGTTTTATTGGGATCTTGCAGATTCAGTGAATACGGGCCAGAATCAAAGTGGCTGCTTTTGCTGGGCAAAAGATAGCAGAACAGTTGGGTAAACCTGATGCGGTTTTTCGTTGGCTTCCAAAACCTACGGGGCAGGTTTATGCCCTCCATCTTGCCCAATGTTCGGTCGGCCCTTGAACATGAACCTGCACAAAAAGAGGGTGTCAATCCTTGGTGTTTGACCTACTTAGTCGGCTCTACTTTGGTGGGCATCATGTAGGTGGGGATGTATGTCCACCAATCAGGTTGGAGGTGGTTCTTTTAAAAAAAATCGTAGCCATATTTCGCTGCTTGGGAGGATCACACATGGCAATTTTATCGCCATTGTTTCAGGCTTTCCCCTTCAAGGGTGTATGATTTTGGAAACAGAATGGCCCTGGCAGTGATGTTGCCTCACTCCATTTCACTCCCTGAGTTGCTTGACTTCGCCCATTTGGGTGGGTGTATTTTGAGGCTCGGCACCTTGTTTAAAAGGACAGACCTCCATTTGGGGGTCCCCAGTACTGACACCCATTTTGTTGGCAAGCAACAAGTTTGGACTTGTTGTTTCCCAGTCCTCTCATGAGACACCATCCGAACTCGCCCGCCGCCCGCCCCGCAGATTCTCGATACCAAACCGAGAGAGAGGGTCCGTGAGATCTCACAGATAGAGCATTTGCATAATTTCTCCTCTTATCAGCCAGTTCTCTGGATTCCAGCTGCAAACCTTGTGAGAAGTTTTGTTTTGCTTGGTGGAATTGGGGCTTTGAGTGGATTGAATCCACTCAAAGAGCCAGATCCAATTCGTTCTCCTCCCAAGTCGCTGGTAGCGAATGGCCTGAGCTTTGCTCCTTAAGTTCTGCCAGTAAAAGGTCCCAATGGAGCTTCAGTACGTTGCTGTCTTTCAAGAACGCCCAGAGATCTCTCCTTAGGACCTAGACACCCAACAGCTCAAGAAATTGTGAATCAATCGACTGGATCCAGATGGTTTGCCAGCCAGTTGGTTTTTTTTAGACCAACCTGAAGGGTACCCTGAAACAAAACACACACACTCCCACACGGCAAGGAATTCGAAGAGTCGGAACGACCTGAAAAGTAGTTGGTACCCTCCCTCCAACAATCATGGAAGCTGACAGGAGGGTTTTGGAAGACTATTTTCCTTTTGGGCAACCCCTTTGTCCACTTGCATGTTTGTTGGAAAGAGGGTAACAGATGAATCCCCGCCTAAGTCATGTCCAGGGAAAGAGTCGGGACCCATGAAAGTTCCGATCTAACTGGGGTGACTCGTAGCACGGAGTGCCATGCGCGGTTGCCACGTGCTCACACAAGTGGCACTGCTCTCTAGGCGGGGCAGTTGAGCAAAGGGACGAAGGCCATGTCAGCGGAATGCGTCAAAATGGGGGGGGGGACCTCAAAAGATGTTTTTTTCTTGCAGATTTCCCCCGCTCAACTGAACCAGCCCACTCTGTAACCAAATGTGTAAATTCATCTGGTTCTGGGGGTGGGGGGTGGGGTGCATGATAAGCACACTCGCTGAACTGCTTCATCCCAGCCAGGGTGTGCAAAATTGGGGTGGGTGGGATGATAAGCACATTGAACCACCCTGTGCCCTCAAAAAGTACAAACCCAAATTGGGGTGTGGGTGTGCCATTTAAGAGCGGATCCGGAGCACTTTTCCGGAAAACACCCAACCTGAGAAACGCGCATATTGATGGATCCGGGGACTACATTAAAGAGGTTGTTTCTCCCGGCTGGAAAGTAAGCGGAGTGATAGGTTCGCGCTTGTTGGACACTCGTCGGTTCAAGCTCTGCTTCGCCCTGGATCCGCAGGCTGCTACCACATCCTTCTGTGACTCAGTCTCAGATGGGTTCCACTACCCCCAGACCACTACCCCCACGGGTTCTCTGGGATATGTACCCACTACAAAGCCACTGCCACTCTGTATATATATATATATGTATGAGTCATATACCCAATTTCTTCTAGGTGTGGTTTGGGGATAGTGGAAACGATCTTTGAATCAACAGTCTGGAGACCTTTCTTTCGAGAACGGGGGCATGTCTGCAGACAAATCTCTGTGCGATCATTGATGTAATTCTCCTTGTGTGTGAAGGACAACCAAACTGATTCAATGTGGAATGGCACTGTATGTCTCATCTCCTAGCATTGCTGAACTGCAATGCCGGTTGATTTTGGCGACATAGACACGTACACGTTACTCTTTGCTGGGTTTTGCAAGTGTTTCTGACTTGGCGGAAAGCCATGCTTGATGTTGACCCAGGATTAATAAACCCGTCCCATTATTAGGGGGATGTTCCCTCCAACAGTGGTCTGAATCCACACCAAAAGGGGACACCCCCTATTAATCAGCCATGGGTTTATGAATGCGGGTTAACATGATTCTTCCATTCGGTTAAGAATATTTGTTATTTCCCCCCCCCCCCCCAATTGTTGTTAAAGGGAATCCTTCACTGCTGGAGATCGTGTTTTTTTGCTTTCCTGGGTCTTAAGCAAACGGCAGTTATTGTCTTTCCTTATGTACAGCCGTTCTTGTCAGCGCTCCGTTCCATGGCAAGTTGCCCTTCAGCCTGGGATGTGTTCCATGACGGGATCGCCCGCTCGGAAAGCTGGGGCTTCCAGGCCATGTCAGGCCATGTCAGGCCCATCGGTAGACAAATTGAGTGCGATGCCCGGTTTACCTGGTGGTTCACTCATCTGGCTGTGGCTCAAAAAACAAAAGGAAGTCCAAAATGGCTTGCCCTGGTAAGTGGAAACTGGAAACCCAAAACCTGCGGTTTGCCCCTCCTGTTTAATATGTTTTTCCCTGGTGGTTCACTCGAAATTCCAGGGCCATCCGTTTTTTGAAAAAGGACACCTATGGTCAGGCCGAGCCGTGCCGCAAGTCGCAAGTCGGCGTCTCTTTCCTGGCAGGGAATTTCCGGGTTCAGGGCTGGATCTCTGAAGGTATTTGTTTCTTCTTCGATGTGGGACAAAACATGTGAGGCATCTGATTCTTGGTCTACGGTGGCCCGAAATATTGCAAGGGAACAAGAGAAACCCTGTAGATTCCCCATTTGAGTTTGGTTTACTTGCAATCATCTACCCCCGAGTTGGGCCCCTTTGTTGGGAGGGTCGGAATGGTTTTCGCCCGTGGGCGACATCCTGCCAGGCGTGGATCAAACCACGAAATCCCTTGCGGGGTGTTATCTGCATCTATGGCCAGCTGACCGTGGCCCGAAAAGAAACGAGCTCATGGCAACGAGTGTTTACTTGGGGATGTACAATTTGCAGATTTGTATCCATAGTTTGGTACCATTTTGGGCTAGGTGAATTCACCACCCATTTTAGAACCTATTGTTGTGGTTGGATGGGGGATCTTCACTAGGGGGTTCGGGCTTTTGACCCATGGCCACATGACTTAAAGGCAAGGTCCAATCGCCAGGCTCGGGCTGGGGCTGGTGGATGATCTCCTCCTGCTGCAGAAGGCGAATGGACATCCTCAGGGAGGGTTCTCGTCAATTCAATTTCAGGTGTTGATTTGTTTTTCTCTTGTTGTTGGAGAACCCAACTGTAAAGTGTTGTTGCTGAACATGAATCACCACCATAATCCAAAGGGTGCCCCACTCAAAAAATCAGACCCTTATCACACCAATCATGACTAACCTTGCTTCTATTTCATTAAGAATATGTTTTGCTTTCCCCTGTTGGTTGTAAAGGGAATCTATCACTACTGGATTTGTTTTTTCCAGGAGACAAACACGCACATGGAGGCTTGGTGTAAAAGTTCTCAGCAACCGACTTTATGTTGGCAATTATGTCGCACCAGGGACGTAGACGGCTCAATCCCAAAGGAGGATGAAGCCATGGGAGAATTTGGGAATCTCCGAGTGACTGGCAGTGTGTGAGAAAAGCAGACAACTCTAGTTTGACACCAAACAATGGTGGACATATCAGAAGTTGGGAAGGCCGGTTCCTTTGTGCTGACAATTTTGCGGCTTGTCCAAGGCGCGCCCGAAAGAGACAGGCTTGCTTGCTCTGAGCCTGTAAATGACGCTAAACCTCAGGGCCAGAAACGTGGCAATGTGAAAAACATGTTGCTTCCTCAGGGCTCCTTAAAAGATGATACATTTTGCAACCATTTGAAACATGGCTTTTGTCCACCAAAATAAAAGGAAACCACCACTTACAAGGCAATGTTCAGGTGTATAATGTACGGATCCCTGTTCCTGTCAAGGCCAATGTTCTTCCTTTCCGGGGTGGGAGCTATTTTGGCGCACGAACAAGCACGTCTTCACAGGTGCACAATGCAGCTGAGCCGCGAGTTCTCCGACCAGAGGTTTGGAGTCGGGAAGATGTACTTGAAGCAGCTGACCAGCTGGCTTGCGGCAGCTGTGACAACACGCAAGAGGCCGCAATGGGAACAGCACCAAGCGGCTTGCTTCAAAGCCAACAGAGCCCGCCCAGTCTCAGCAAGCCGGTCAGACCCGCAGCTTCAGCCTAAGTGCGGCCCCGAGCTGTTCAACAAGCTTGTGGGTTTCCCTTTAGAAATCACACAAACGGGATACCAGCTCCAACAAAAGGGACACACCCACATATGCAAGGTCCCCCAGTAGTGCCCTTTCTCACCCCTTTTTGGGTTGGGAGGCTTCCCTTAAAATAGACAAAACCGAGAACAAGAATCGGGTCATTCTAGCCTCTCTGGAGGAGGACCTAGAATGGAAATCAGATGTTTCAGAGAAGGATAGCACCTAGAAAGCAGTACTCTTGGGATCGTCTACCGTTCGTCTAGCTTTCATTTGGTTCAGAATATGTTATATCTCCCCCTGCTAAGAATTTCTTCCTCCGTTGCAACTGGCGGACGTGGCGAGCGTCGGCGTTGCGAGCGGCCAGGAGGTTCGCTTCAGCCTCACGCCCGAATCGACCTGGGGCTGCGAGGACTGGGATTGGATGAGGGTGGGCGTCGTTTTTGGGAGGGTGCCTGGAACCCCAAGGGGGGTACCTTTTTGTTAAGCCACTTTACCCACTAGCCCATGATTTGGGCAAAAGTAGCTGGAAACTGGGGATCTAGGTGGGTGTTCTTGTGGTGTGTTGGTTTTTGTTCTTCTTCTTTTTCGGGGGGGGGGGGGGGGCTGCTGCCGTTTTGTTTTTGGGGGGTGCTTGAAAGGGAAGCAGTTGGAGGACTGGAATTTCGGGGGTCTGCTTCAAGTCAAAGCCGAATCTCTCAGTTGCCTGGACCCCCGATTTGTTTACTCATTTGTTTAGGGCCCACCCACATTTTGAGACCAAACCCAAACCACCTTCGAGAACCAGCAAGCAAATCTGGGTGAGATCCGCGATTCCTTGAACTTCCGATTCGGTTCGGAACCGACTTGGCACCGCTGAACAACCCTGTGGACCTACAGACCCTACGTTTCTTTTGTGCAAGTTCAACTAACAATTATTTGTTTTTTCAGAGCACCATTCTCTGCAAGAGTTTCCTTTTGGCGAGATGCTTGAAGTGTGAGTGCAAGAATCCTATGATCCTGGTCGATCGCCTTCCATTTGCGCAAAACTGAGCTATGGTGAGTGGTTTTGCAGGGGGATCAGCTGGATTCTTTCGCTGAGAATACCTTATCAAATACTGGTCTGTGCAACATATTGATCCGTATGACATCCACCTGTTTGCGGGCATGATGTCAACGCTGACAGAACATACCATGGAAAACAATGTAGCCAACAAAATGCCGGAGTCTGGAGCAGGAGGACCGTATTGTGTGTTATTCGAATGTACTTGTGCTTGACCGGTCATGCTTAGACTCAAATCTAGACAATAGACTCAACCATAACTTAATTGTTGCCCTTGTGTCTTCAGCCCCTCTGGGTGAAGTTTTTTTGTTTTTAAGTGTTTTTTTTTGTTTTTGTTTGTTTCTTGAACCCTCTGCACTCCCATACAACCCTCAAGTGCTTGTGATTGGTGGGTTGGATCTGGATTTGAACCCATGGTTCTTGTAGACGGTAAATGGGAAGCATTTGGACATGTCCAGATGTGAACCCTTCGATCAGAATCCCTCGATTTTATTCGTAGATGTGCCACCCTCTGAACTGGACTCTCCTCCGTTGTTGATCATGCTGGGGTGAACGAAGTATGGACCAGAATCTGAACAACTGTTTGCTTCCGCCAGATTTGGGTTGAGTTAGTATCATTTTGAAGGGTCTTTTTGTGAGGTTTCAGAGTTTGAGAGCGTCACCTGGACCCTCCAACCCAGTTATTTCAGTGGGTTCTGCCTTTGAATCCTGTGTTGTTTCCCAGCCCTTGGTAATGTCCAGGATTAAAAGATTAAGAACCGCACCTGCAATAAAGCCGCCCCCCCCCCCTCACAACCCAAACAACATGTTTAACAAACATACCCTCGAAAGCAGAACGTGCACCCTGAAACCTTTTCACGTGCCCCTACAATCCCACCTAGCCTGCCCCTCTCCCCTAGCACAAATACAACCTGCGCAGTGGACCTCTCAGCTAATTAATTAGACAGCCCAGGTGATGCTGGTGAAGCTTCCGGCTGTTGTTCAGGTTCCCCAACTCATGTTTTCTTGCATGTCTCTTTGTGAAAATATGCCCGCAATCAAGCCGACATGCGGGGAAGTACTGCAAGCCTCCAAATTTGAGCCCAAGACTTTATTTCAAGTGCCCCTGCAATAAAGTCTTGTTGCCTAAACCCAAAGGATTCTCCGGCAATACTAAATCAAATGGACACTCAATGTTGACAGGAAGCTCCAGCAATACCGAACAATTGTGCTGGACCTCAAGACATTCGTCTGAGCCTCCTTTGTTAGGGGGAAGGGGGCCTTCACTAATCCCAGGGCGGCATTCTCTGTTTGTGGTCCTTGATGTGGGGCGGGGGACGCCCATAGGTAGTGTTCCTTTGGGGTTCCCTTTAAATCAATGAGGGAAGCGTCAAAAACAAGCATCCCCGCTTCATCCGAGCTTGAAGTCACTGAAATCCCCAGCTAGGAGCGCTGTGTTCCGGCGGTGTGGGTCGCCACGCGGCCGAATTGGACCCGTGACGAACAGCCGGTGTCTAGATTGCTATTGGGTAACGGATCTTTAGACTGGACAACTTTTTGGAAGATAAAGGTGTTTTCCCACTAAACCCCACAAAAAGCTTAAAACGTTTTGCAGGGTCGGTACAGCAACCAAGGTGTTTGCTCCAATTGGAAGCGGAGTTCCTGTGCTTTTGTAATGAGAACCCGGATCTATCTAGAACCCCCGGTACAAAACGGATCGTCTCCGTTGAGCGGTGGGGATGCATCATGCTTTTGAACCAACAGTTGACTCTTTGAGGGTTGGATCCGTTTGGCGCGGTTGAGTCAGTTTTTGGGTTTGGGCAATTTCAGTGGCAAACAAACTGACTAGCATTTTGGCCAATCGCTTTGCGGGTATGATGTCAACCACTAACCACTGACGGAAAAGAGGAGGTATCCTCTATGGAAAACCATGTTTTGCAATGCAAATACCCCGTGTTCTTTTTCGGAGAAGCAGGTACTTTTGACCGTGCCTCACATGTGAACGGCTGGCAAAACGAGTATAGTTTATCATCCGTTTGGGGAGACTATGGGGGTCCCGCTCTATTTCCCATGTCCTTTGGGGGAAACAAATGTGTTTGGCATTGATTCTAGATCCCTTGCACACCCCCTACTCCACCTTGTTTTTCACAGCTTGTTTTCCAGGGCATATGTTGCCACAACCTGGTTTTCCATAGTCAATCTGCCTGTTTCTGGGCTTGAAACCGCTGGGTGTCGGGGTTTGCCAAAGCCTTGGGTTCCGCATCCGTGGAGGTGAATCAGTGAGCGAGGCGGTGGTTTGGCGTTGCGCCACTCTTGTGGCTTCACTCCTCATCACCCAGGTCCCCCAGCTAGGCGCCCTTTTACCAACTTTTTTGGGGAAGGGTTCCCCTACTAAAATAGACAAAGCCGAAAAAAAATCGGGTCCCCTTATTCTAACCTCTCGACTGAAGGACCTCACTGGTATTGCCCTTTGCGAGGAATCCACAAGTCGGCATCAACAACAACCCCTAGATCCCCTGCATTCAACTTTGGACTGAAACTCTTGGACTCTTCCGGACTGTCTCCCCTTTCCCACATTTGCAGGCGTATTGATTTGGGAGTGCCGGAAAAAGTAGGGGACTCATCAATTTGTTTAAAAGATAGATCCCCTTTTAAGAAAAAACCGTCAAAACCAAGATCTACGCATATCAAGAACCAATCAGCCCATTTCAAACCCCACACCCCAAAAAATACATTCCCCTCAAATACATTCCCCTCAAACCCAAAAAACAAATCCACCCATTTCCAGAGGCAATGCTTGCCTCACTGCCCCGCTCACTGCATCGAGGTGAGCGCGGGGCGGAGTGGTAGCACCACGGTCCTGGAGATGCTGAACCAAATCCCCGGCTACGACATCATGGGAGAGAACCAGCCGCCAGGATGAAGTCTCGTTCGCCAAGCTGGGGGCAAACATGTGTGTATGTATATGTATATATTAATATTATATATATATATATATGTAATTACATCTGCTTCTGTGCCATGCAGGCCATAGTTGGGGCCTCCACAATTTATTCTAAAGGGTAGACTGAATGCGGTCCATAATCTGCAGATATGTCTTGGGCGTACCCCATATTTTTGCCTAGATATGATGGCCTAAGTAGTTCGCGCGTTCGCGCGGGGCGTTAAAGATGTGATAATGAAAGAATGATGTGCTTTCTAGTCCCTTGTGCTACAACAACAAGAGCAACAAGATGAACATGATAAACCACCAGGAAACCTTCCATTCCTGCTACAAACACATTTTTCTCTCATCTCGCTACTGGACCTAGCCATTAAGGGAGATAATTAGAATGAGGTCGCAGGGTACTTTGAACTCAAATTCATGATCCTAGGTCCTAGGAAGGGCGAGCGTGTATTCAGCTCCTCTGCACGCCGGGGCCTCGTCCGACCATACGATATGGGCCGAATCTACGATTCTTGGGGGTCAGAAGCCAAGGCAGCACGCACAGGGCGAGGGTGTGTCGCAAAATAAGGAGTCGCCCGGTTTCAAATGGGAATCCAAGAGGAACTCCAAGTTGATGATTCATATGTTGCCCATTGTATTGAGCTCAAGTGTGAAACGAGCTAGTGGGCGCAACTCCAACAGTTATCCGGATTCCTTTTTAAAAGGTACCCCTGCTCCCCCCCCCCAATCAGCACATCATCGGGCTTGAGTAGTCCTGGGTCAACACTGTCTGGAGGACCTTAAGGCTTTCAGAGTTTAGTCCGGGACTTGTGACATGTCATCCTGAGTTTTTTTGCTAGTCCTCGGCTGAGCCAATAGTGTAGCCAAGAGTCCGCAACGCACCCGTGGCGACGAAGACAACATCCCCATGTTGCATTCTGAACATGGCCGTGGCCAGCAGCGAAGGAGGGTCTAGCAGCGTCTCTCCTGAAAATTCCCTTCCTGTCCGGAGCACGACCAGGGCTCGTAGGAAGCCTTGCTCTTTTTTTTAACAAATAATAATAATAATAAATAAGTTGGCATTTATTGTTGGTTGTTTGGAGATGCGGAGGTGAGAACGCAACACACCCTCTACTCATGAAAATAAAGGGTGCAAACGAAACACCTGGTTTTCAACCTGTTGCTTACCAAAGACACAGTTATCCAACAAAACGGTTCTACTTTGAGCACCTGTGCAAAAGCCATACACAACCTGTAAACAGAACAAGTAAAGGGCACATACACATTATAGTTAGACATATAGTACCCTTAGGCCTCATGGTGGCCGTCAATTCATCAGTACATTTGGTAGTACTATGAATGCGCCGTGCCATTCGGATTCGCCCGCTCGTCCAGACGTTCAGCATGTAAATCGTGGCTTCGAAGAAACCTTGGCAGGTCGGCCTATCTCTCATGCTCCAGATCTTCACACCAGGAAATGCGTAAAGGAAGAGTCTGCTGGGACCTTTCGCCCTGCGCACTTTCAAGAAACTTCATTCGTGGAGCACAGCCCACGCGCAGTTGGGGGATGGCCGGAGGCCATCATCCATCCCGCGCGCCCGCGCGCGCCGCGCCACAGGGAGCATTGAGCAAAAACCCACCCCCCGGCGCATGGGTCGCCTCGGCCTCGGCCACCCTTGCCCATCCTACGGCATATAGAGAAGGCCGCATGCCTGCAGAAGCCAAACTTCAGTCATGCGCTTGGCCAAAGCCGCGAAGCATCTGTTTTGTGTGGGCTGGGCTGGAGACCGCAAGATGTATTCAATCAGTTTCGAGATCAGAGGATCGCCCCCAAGGATAATCCGTAGCAACAGGTGCTGGCATGGATTTTTGTCCAGTGCTCTCCCCGCCCTCTGCTACCCATGGATTCTCGGTGCCTTGAGGCGAGGGGCTCGGCCAAAAGATGGGGCTTTGGGTTTCCCTTTGTCTTCCCTTTGCCCCTCAAAAGAGGTTTACCGAGCCTCGAGAGCTCAAATCAACACTCAGAATATCAATATACTCCATGGTTCAGTCAATTCGAGGCTCGATCAATTTCCCCTAAACAAACCCAGCCCGAAGTGTCCCACGTCCACAGGTTCTGACCGCTCGCCTCTCCGAGGAACATGTGGGCTCCTCTTTTGCGCCTCTTCCAGAAGCGGCAGATCGCTTCGAAGAACTACCGTCAAAACGCAGAGGAGCCCACGGAGGGGTCGGCGTACTTCCTGGTTGTCACTTAGCCCATTAGGTTCGATTTGCTGAAAGGAAGATTCGTATTTTCCCCTGTTGGTTTTAAAGGAAATCTATCACTAGCACCAGGGAACTTAAGCAAATGGAGGACAAGGTTCAATTTCCCAAGGGGAACCAAAAGGGGATGCGTTTTTTTGTTTTTCCAGGCCCCTATTCAGGAGACACCACATGTTGCTTGTTGTTTTTTTTCTCCCAGGCCCCTATTTAGCCACCTAGCAACTTGTTTCTTGGAGACGTCACCAGACAACGTGAACCGCAAGGTCCCGCAAAGCATGCCGATCTCACTTCTAAACACTTTGGGAGGATTTGAAATCCAAGGGAGCCTCCCCGGCCCAGACAAAGTCGGGAAACCCAAGCTGTCCACCGAACCCCATGAAACCCCTTCTCAGTTTGCGGGAAGCAGGGTCTGTGTCTCTCATGACTTGGCTTGCCAGGAGAAACTCGTTCATGTGTTCAACCTTTTATTGTTGACAAACATGAAACAGGATCTCAAAAGGTTACAATTCTTATTGTGTGCCCCGGACTCGGAAAAAGAAATGGTGGTTATAAGCACTGCTGTATGGGCCAAGCTCATGCAAGACATCTTGTACCATCCTTTGTGTTTTGGCGTATCTTCGGTGGTTGGGAACCTTTAACAGACGCCCTAATACTTGGTTTCCTACGTGGGTTTCTTTTACATTGGTATCTTCCAGGTTTTCCACTAACCAGGCAAACAAAAACAGTTTCTTGCTGGGTCCTAATTCCAGCCAGGTGTTTAAAACCCAGCCGTCCCCCCCCCTCAACCCAACCCAACCCCAATCCAGTTCTTTTGACTCTTGCAGGACATGACCTACAGGCACAGCCTGCAGCGGAACATGCCGAAGCCTCGAAGCCTCAGGCCTTCAGAAGCTGACGCAGCCCCGAATAATTCAGGGGGGCCAAAACTCCGAAACGATGCTTTCTTCTAAAACGGCAAAGAAAAAAGGGTTAGGACAGATCCAGCCGATGTTCTTCTAAAACGGCAAAGCCAAAAAAAGACAGGGTTAGGACAGATCCAGCCGATGTTGTATTTGAGGGTTGTTCGTGAAAGGGGCTCCTTCGAAACAATGTTTTTTTCTAGGCTTGGGAAATATAAAGCAGGGTTAGCACATGTCAAGCCTATTCGTTGGGCGAGGGCAGGAAGCTGGGAGTTTGTTCCAAGTGATAGACCGCGAGTGAGACCGAGCGCCCGACTGGCGGTTTCCCGGCGCCGGAGGAGTGGGGGAGTGGCCGTGGCGTGTTTTTGGTTTTGAACAGAATGCGCGTTTTTGTTCTTTCTTGGTGTCAATAAGAAGATCAGATGTTGTTTTTTTGTTGGTTTTGGCGGTTGAAAAGAATGAGCCATGAGTCAAGCTCGAAAACAAGCTGGGGTTCCAAGGCCATCCGCAAGATCCTTACCTTGAACTCCGAAAAGGGGGTACCCCTGGTAGTTGTCCCATAGATATTAAAAGCGATGCTGGGCTTGGCCAACACTCCCAACGGATTCATTGGAAGTTGCTGATCCTCTTTTTTTTTGAAGCCTTTCCAGATCAATATGTGCCGTAGTGTGGGGAGCAGATCAAGATCATGAGCATGTGCCTCAGAATGGTTTTGCTCATCATTACCATTTATGTTTCATCATTCCAACCATGACGGTACCACATGATCATTGTGATCATGATCATCATGACGAGGATCGCATTCCAAGAGTCATCATCGTCGCCCAGATGTCCTTTTCCGAGCGAAGCAGAGCCTTGCTGGCTTCCACCTGGGGAAACGCAAGGAGAACAAGAGACACACCCAGTTCTTCAGTGGAATCGACCCCAAGACGAGTTGGTTCCAATTCTTTTCTTAGCAGGTGGTGTCTGAAGATTCTTCTTTGGGTGTTCCTGGAAAACCAAGCCTAAAGAAAGGTACAGAGCCTCAATGGAAATGGACAGCCCCAACTTGGTTCCATTTCTTTTCCTAGCAAGTGTGCCTCGAACTTATTCTTGGGTTCCCTTTAAGGCCAAGCCCAACAAGGGTACAGAGCCTCAAACAAATGGACCGCCCCTTCCGCTTCGGCCGAGGTCGGAGCTGCTGTGCGCGTATCAGCTCCGTGTCTTGGGGGAGCTGAACCCCAGCAACGCCCGGGCCATTGGCTTCAAGGTGGGGACCGCTGGATCTTTCGGCTAGGTGCGGGCGGTGTGTTCTGAGCTTTTGTCCGAGGCTTTCCCGACTGCAGCCCTCAAGAAGGGCCCAAGTGCCCGACTTCTCTCCCCCCTTTTTTGGTGAGGGCTCCACTAAAATAGACTACAGGCGCAACAAATCTTTCGGCAAGTTGGTGGGTGTCATATTTTTCGGGGGGCGCCCCCTTTTTGGGTGGTTTTGAAAAGAACACAGCAAGGAACCCCAGCGTTTCGGGGATCCCCTAAAAAAGGGTCAACATGGGGGTGGGTGGGGGTTCCGTGTGGTCTTTTTTCATACCTCCCAGCCGAGGAAAAAACAACACCTCCACAAAACACGCATCCGTTTGGAGCTCCATCGCTGGAAGGAATCCTCACATTTTGTGCCCTCCCAAAAAACAGATGGTGTGAATTGTCCCGGATGCTGTGGACATGGCTGTGGGTCAATACCCAGGAAACCCCTGGTGAACCTCAAAATCTGTGGCAAATGGATGTTCATCCACCCCAAAATGGGATCGCCAGAGGTGATTTCCCCATAGCCCACATGTCGGGGATTCAAGTCCAATCACTTCTCAGGTTCCAACGCTTGGCCCTGAACCAAGAGGGTGGGGCCTCCAAAGCCAAGAATCGGGTCCCGTCCTTCGAGGTCCGGTACTGCCAAGACCTAGCTGAGCGGAAGGAACTCAGGTCCAACTCCCAAAAGGTTCCGAATCTAAGACTTGCTGGTGTTCAGCATCAGGGAATGGCCCTAAGTAGCCATGCCTTGTGGCTTCCTTTGAGGGGACCCTGGGTTCATTCCCACATTCCCTACTGAGCATTGGCAAGAAAAGGAGGTATGTGAACGTTTTGAAGCTTCCCTGTGATGCAATGTTCTTGAAGGTCTGGTGGGAAGACACTCGGCTCGTGCAAAAAAAGGATTGGGTTCCAAGCTGAGAGACCATGGGACCGCCACACCCTTGATTTCAGAAGGTATCCACCACAAGCTGACGATATGGGTTTTAAGCCCGTTCAGGGTTGTCTGAAACACCTACAACCACCATTCAGGTTGTGGGTTCCCCACAATGAACATGGTATCCATTGGGCAACCCTAAAGGTCATTTGGTACCTTCTGAGGTACCAAATGACCTTTTGTGAAGTCCATCCTAGAAGGGTACCAAGGGGCACGCCGGGAAAACTGAATCCACCCTTTGCAGAAAGGACCCCAAGCATGTTCACCATGGGTGGTGTTTTTTTTTCTTCCCCCAGAAAATGAGTGGAGGATCGATCGGATCACATGACCCGGACCATCCTGCAGTGGGTGCCTTGTTGGTTTTCCTTCGACCCGGCGAAGTCGGATCTGCCTTTGGTCGGATTTCCCCCACCCCACCCCCCACCCACCCCACCCCACCCCACCCCACCCCACCCCGCCCCGCCCCGCCCCGCCCCTTCCCCCCCGGCAAAAAACGCCCAAGAAGGCGTTGGAAATCCCCGCGCGTCGCCTTGGGCGAAGCGAGGAGATCCGCTGGGATTTCGAGGGGGACCTCAGAGACCTCGAGCTGCTCATGGAGGCGGGATCGAAAAGTTTTGGGGCCGACTGGCTGGTGGTGTCTTCTCCTTACCTCTTAAAAACACAACTGTTCAACTTTTTGGGTAACGTGGGCTATATGTCTGTAAAAGATTAACTTCCCCAGGGCTTGGAGTTTTAAGGGGTAAGTCTCTCATAGCTTAGTGAACCCCCCCGCGCCCCGTATCCCCCCCAGCCCGAAATGATCCTTTGGAGACGTTGGCCAACCTGTGATTCTCCTTGTTTTCTCAGGGCTCCTTAAAAATGACATTTTGCCCATTTGACACATGGCTTCTTCCACCAAAATAAAGGGAAACCACAATTTACAAGGCAATGTTCAGGTGTATAGTGTAAGGATCCCTGTTTCTCCTGGTCTTCTCGTTTTTCTCACTTCCCAGTTCCTGGACTCGAAGCAACTTGGGTTTGGACCAAAGAAGAAGGCCAAGCCACTCAGGAGGTGAGTTTTGCTTTAGGTGCTGTGCGATAGATGAAATCAATATGGAACCCCCAGCTCCTAAGATTATCCTTGTCTTTTGGATACGGGCAGGGGGTGGGGAGGTTACTATCCTATGATTCTTCTTGGTTGTTGGTTGTTTTTGTTTGCCGGTTTTTTGCCGGGGTGGACGAATGAAATATGGAACAAGTCAGAGAGTACATCCCAGATTTGAGCCAAGGAGTTGGAACTTCCAAACGCAACACGCGGGCGGGGGGGGGGGGCTGGGGCTGGTTGGACCCAGCAGAAAGGGCAGTACAAAGAACGACTGGTTTCTTGGCTCCTGCGCTTTCAAGGGATTATGGGCGGCTGCAACAAGTCCCGGGCTTACTGCGGGGCTCAGTTTTTTTTCCTGAGAGAGGTGAAGAGAACCGCCCTTTGTCCCAGTGCTTTCAGTTGTAGCTTAGCAGGCAACCAATAGAAACTACTATTTGCAAAGTAACTTGGAAAATCGGTTTCCAATCATGGTAACTACAGAGCCCGCATATTTTTCGGCCTGGCAAAACGCGCATTCCGGCTTTGGGGTCACTTGGATGGCTTTTTCGCGGGACCTTCGGGCGATAGGGCCTGCTTTCTTTGTCCATTGATGCAGAGCCAGAGCCACGGAAAGGTCATGGCCTTTAAGGCCCCAAACATTGTCACCAGTCACTGGCTCTGGCTCTGGCTATGGCTGATGCTCAGTGTCTTCCCTTAAAGAAAACCACATCGGGGATGTTTTTTTTTCTTCTTTGGGGTGATTGCCTCATTCGGGGTGATGACCGGGTCACTAGTCACTGGCTCTGGCTATTGCTGGTGCTCAGTATGACCCAGTGTTGGGAATGAACCGGCTTCGGATGGCTTCCCGAATCAAGGAAACCACATCGGGTCTGCCACAATATTTTGTTGCTGAAGATGTTATGGAATTACTGCACGCCATGGCTTGGGAAGCAGAAGTGCAGCCTGGAAGTCGAAGATTTCGAAATGGAGGGGTACAGTATTTGGTTCGGAGCAGTCAGACTCCTCCCTTAACTTCGGCCCCCTTCTTCTTTGGCTATGAGAGAAGAGTTGTGACGGTAGAACCCACGGTCAGGAGCTTTGTGCCGGCCCCTAAAGTGGACCCTCCCAAAGTTGACCCCGTCAGCTATCCGTCCTTCAAGAGCCAACTGCAGAAGGGTAAAGGAAATGGATCCAGCCAGGCCAGAAAAGGATGGCCCCACCCACTCTGTGTGGTGGAATGCCCCGTTGGTAGATGAAGGTCCCAAGAAGAGGATTCGCATCAGCACACCTACCAAAAACTCTGCTCAGACTCAGGGAGCGACTGGCACTATGTCCAGAGGACAGATCATGGATCAAATTACGGCCATGACGGAGCAGCTGCAGGCCCTCCAAGCTCTTCTCCAATCCCCAGAGATGCAGGCGCAGGAAGAACAAATGGAAGAGGACATTGCTGCGTCCTCCCTTTTTGAAGATGATGGATTCCCTGGTCAGCCTTGACTAGGTTCTCAACGCACCGATATGTTTGGTGGTTCCTTCTCTCATGAGATTGAACCTCGTGCTTTGTATTGGACCATCTTTTTGGTTGGAGGTATGGCGGACGAGGTCTTCCTTGGTACTTGGAATCTTAATAGTCTTTCAGACAAGCTCAATATGGTTCTGGGTATGGGCTTCTCCATCTTCGCATTACAAGAAACCCGTATTGACTCGCGCAAAGCCCAACTGTTCGCTAATTCGGCTGACACCTCTGGTTATCAACTCCTGTTTGGCAAGTGTCCGATTTGGAAAAAGAAAGGCTGTGGCAAAGTTGGTCTGCACCACAAGCAGTGCCCTGGGGTTGCAATCGCCATCAAGAAGGAGATCCCGGCCCACGTGGGCCCGTCTCCTTCCAGAATGGAGTATTGGCACGAGCAGGGGCGTTTCTTGTCGGTCAACTTCTTCGACGGTACCACTTGGAGAACGCTTTGGAATGTTTATGCCCCTGATGACCCGCAGAAGAACTTCCAGTTCCTCAGCGACCTTGCGGCAGATGCTCAGGAGATGCATCCTCACTCCATTGCTGGAGACTTCAACAGTCCCTTACAGTGGGGGTCGGACATGGACATCCTCTTCGTGGACTTGTATTCCAAATTGACGGACATGCTTGGTCCTGATCCTTATACTTTTCAGAGAGCTCACTCCAAAACAAAGATTGATGACATTATTTGTCACAAAGACGTTCGAATGGAATTCGGTCCTCCAATCACGTTCTTCCCCTACGACAATGGGCATGCCATCATTTCGACCAAGCTCAATTGGAATGCTGAGGTGCATCAGTATTTGCAGATTGAAGGATATCACATCAACGAGCAGTGTGGAAATCACGCCGAAGTGTGGGATGAGTTGCAAGATGAATGGTGTGCGGCCTATGAGAAATTTGATGTGGATATGTGTTGGTCCATCTTCGCCTCAACTATGTTTCGTTTCTGGAACGGCCACACCGACTTCAAGAGAGTCCCGGGTTTGGGAGTGAAAATGCATTGGGAAAACCAGCAGAAGGCGATTTTTCACAGGAAGCTCATCGCGCAATCCAGTGAAGCACAGGAGCACGAAGAGACTCGGGAAGCTCTACTTGAGCTGGGTCAACCCTCACTTGATAAACTACAAGCTTGGAAGCATAGAATGCAACAGCCTGGTGATAAATCCCAGAAGAGCAAGTGGATTGGAGACGTTTGCAAATGGGTCAGGGCCCCGACCCGCAAACCCCCCCCTTTTATCAAAACAAATGATGGTTGGACCAAGACCCCTCAAGAGACGGTGGATGTCATTCGCGACTTCTTCGCTACGGTCTACCAGCATGATGATCAAATGTCTTGGAATGTGGGCAACGCCAACCACGAAGTCCCTGCGGAAATGTGGAGTGTCAAACACCTCAATCGGATCCTCAGAAACGGGAAAGGTGTCTCCTCGCCGGGGCTAGGTGGATGGACCTATGCGCATTTCAAAAAGCTACCGCAGAAGGGCGTTGATTTTCTGCACAGTCTTTTTATGCTCTGTGTTATTTGCGGAAGGGCTCCCAAGCATTGGCTTAATGCTAAGCTTGTGGTTATCCCAAAAGGTGACGCTGGCTTTGATCTCGAAGCCATGAGGCCCATCACTATTGAAGTTACGGCACTACGTATTTTCCACAAGTGGCTATTGAAATGCGGTGAAATCTCCTTCGACAACCTCCCTGAGAACATCATTGGGGGTGTACCTCGGCGCAGTGGGTATCAAGCTTGGCTGCACGCCTCTCTATCCGCTGAGAAATGCCAGAATGAGACGCACCTCTCATTTCATGGTGTGGCAATCGACACTGTCAAGTTCTTCGATTGTATCCCACATTGGCTCGCTTGTCAAGCCTTATCCGAATGGGGTATGCATCAAGCTGCAGTTGGCACTTGGATTCATTCCATCAGGCACATGAGGAGATTCGTTTCAACCTCCGGCATAGTGGCCAGGCGGCCTGTTCTTGGGACGATCGGGTTGCCTCAGGGCGACCCCATCAGTATGGCTGCTGCTAGCCTTGTGCTGGCGGTTTGGTCAAGAGATCTCAACAGCGCTGTGTACAATTATGTCTATGTGGATGATAGGCTTCTTTTCAAGGAAAGTGACTCGAGTGAACTCCAACATGCCTTTGGACGCACCGAAGCTTGGGATACGCTTCATAACTTCCGCACGCAAATTAAGACGTGTCAAATCAGAGATGTGAAGAAATCCACACCGCTTTGCTGGCGGGATGGACAAGTTGTCAAGGAAGTCAAATCGGTCGATTACCTTGGCGTCCCCCTGGCGATTGGGCTCTTCTCCTCTAAGACTTGGTTTGAAAAGAAAATACACAGAGCTATTACCGCGCTGCAACTGCTTGCAAGGGCCAACCAACCTGCGGCCACTACCAATATGATTGTCCGCACGGTCATTATTCCTATGCTTACGTATGCAGGCGCTACACTGAGGCCGACCAAGGATCAGCTCAGGCAGCTTCGCACGGCTATTCGTACAGCGGCACACGGGAGCAAGCTTGGGACCTTTTCGGCCCGAATTCTGTTTCAGAAAAACTACTTGCTTATGGACCCTGAGTTTTTCTTTGTTTGGAGAAACCTGCTCTTCTGGAACAATCATGCCTTCAAGAAGCGCGCCTTCAAGGACGCTGTGATTCAGAGCTGGGAGAAGGTCCTTCCCTCTATCAGAAAGATTGGCCCTGTTTCCCAGCTTAAAAGGGATTTGGAATATCTGCAGCTTCATTTGAACGTTGACAACTTGCAAGTTAGCAACAATGAAGGTAGACTGCTTTGGACCTTTGGTAGTGGCGACTGCAAAGTGATGAGCAAGGCTCTTAGTCTTTCCTTCCGCAACAAGATAGCCTCAGAGTTGGAACAATGCAACTCCTCTTGCTGGAAGGGGGTCGGCAACCACGATTTCAGCACGACCACTGCACTTCTTCACTTAATACCTGAAGGGCACCCGGTGCAACAGAAGCTCATCCGAGTGCTGATCAACGGGATTAATTCCTTCCACACGCAATTTGTCAAGAAGTTCACTGATACTCCGGAGTGCAGAGAATGTAGACACCATGATGCTACTATGGCGCACCTGTTTTGGGAATGCCCTTTCTGGGCCGATCTGCGCAGTCAATGGGATGAAGGTTGGGAATCCTGGTCTCAGTGGAGCCCCTGTTCTCAACACCTTCTTGTGTTCTGTAAAGACCTCTTTGCTAGGCTTCAGGCTAAATGGGGTACTATTCAACGACAAGCGGTTGACCTCCTGGGTATGGGAAGCTCGCCACCGCAATCTCCGTGCAATTGATTACAATATTCAGCTTGATCATGCTCCGGTACAATCTGATCGTGCTGATCGACAGCACGCTCAGTCGGAAGATATCTATTTGCTCAGCTCCCCCTTTCACAGCCACGTTGTATTTAAGAGGGGACAATTCTTGACTATCGACCCTGACATGATGGCGGTCAAAGCCAACCTATGGTATTGGGGTGGTTGTATTGAAGACTTCCACCTTCTTCGTGGTATGCTTGACTGGTGCGTATTTGACAAAGGCAAAGCCGAAGCCCTCTCGAGGAGGCATACTTGGATTGAGGCCTTGCTGCTCTTCATCTTTATTGCAGGGGACAAAGCGCCCTTCCTGCGTAAGATCAAGACTGCTCGCGAGGCCCAGTGGAAGATCCGGATGTTATGTATGGGTATTCTCAAAATGCAAGGGATTCCAATTGATGCTGAAACCGAGCCGGACATGTTGGAGCTGTGTCAGTCATGGCCTCCGCTGCCGACGATGCCCTTCGGGCTGCTGCTTCCACGGCACGACGGCATCAATATTGGACTGAAAGTTCTTGTCAACTTGAATGAGGAATACCTTATGCTGGGTAAACCGCTGCGGACTCGTCTGAATGATAAGAAAGCAGGCCCTGTTCTTCCTGGCTTCTGACCGCCCCTTCGTCGACTTTGATGCCATGACTTCAGTACCGGAGCGTATTGATGCCTGCAAGGTTCTCTTGAGAGAGTTTCTCCTTGAGAAGGTGCCTCTCGGCTTCTTGTCGGGCTTGGACGCCGAGCAACTGCGTGAAGCTCTCGGCAACTCCTCTGTGCGCAGACTTCGGTTTTGTATAGGTCGAAGGAAGCATCTTATGACGGGGTGGGCTAGTCGCCTGGCTGGTGCCCCCGGGCTTTCCCACTGTTATTGCGCTGACTGGGACCCTTGCGAGCCGCGTTGCGTGCTCTGTGGATTCACGGTCCCCTGGACAAGGCTTGGCAGGCTTCGCCGGATGCCCCCATGCAAAATACAATATTCTGAGTTTATTCTGCCATCGGCCTGCGAGGCGAGAGTCGCTGAACTTTCCTCGCAGGTCGGCATCCTCGTGGCCCTTCTTTCGCTTTTAGGGTTCACTCCGTGACTCCCAGGCAATGCCCTGGAGGATAGACAGCGCCGCTACCGCCAGCCAGAATCAAAACCCGGGTAGATGAAGGTTAGGCAAAGTCCCAGCCAGAAACTTCTTAATTCTTTACATGCTTCTGGGTAGACCATTTTAATACCGGGTTTTGAGCAAGTGACTCATATGGGGGTTGATCAAAAGATCCTTTACATGGGATGACCATTGGGTAAAACCACCAAAACCGCCAAAACCACCAAAACCACCAAAAACACCAAAACCCTCCAAAACCACCAAAACCACCAAAACCACCCAAACCGCCAAAACCACCAAAAACACCAAAACCCTCCAAAACCACCAAAACCACCAAAACCACCAAAACCACCATGGTTTTGAGCAAGTGGCTCAGATGACTTTGGGGAGACCTGACCGCCGCAGGTCTTCCCCTGCTCTGTGGCGCTGCTGAGCTACCGTGCCCCGGCAGACCCCGCCGAACCAAGCGAACCAGTGAAGAGGAGAGCGAGAAGGAAGGCCTCCAGCATGATCAGGGCTCCTTAAAAGATCTTCATTTTGCAACCATTGGACACATGTGGCTTTTTCCACACCAAAATAGGAAAAGAAGGGGAAACCTTAAAACTTTGGCGCATTTTGCCAAGGGCTGGTAGGACTTGAACACTTTTTGCCAACGAATTTAAACTTTTAGCAGGGGAGCAGAAAGCAACCGAGTCAAAAGATACCTTTTGCAACCATTTGAAACATGGCTTGTTCCACCAAAATAAGGGGAAACCACCATTGACAAGGCAATGTTCAGGTGTATAATGCATCCGGATCCCTGATGATGCCTAGGAAGTGCCTGGACCTCTGCCCCGCTTAGGCCATCGTCAAAGGGTTCTGTTCCACCATCCATTCAACATCAATCGATCTCAATTCAACGAGCCAGGGTTTTATTAAGCGAACAGTGACAGTTTTTAGTCTTAACCACTTGCATTGTATTATGCAGGGAGTTTTTTGAAAGCACCGTTTGTAACCATACTGATGGTTGAAATCCTGCACCTAAGAAGCCCTAGGCTTAACCACTTTTATTGTATTATGCAGGGAGTTTTTTGAAAACACCGTTTGTAACCATACTGATGGTTGAAATCCTGCACCTAAGAAGCCCTAGGCTTAACCACTTTATTGTATTATGCAGGGAGTTTTTTTTAGACAACACCGTTTGCAACCATACTGTTGGTTGAAATCCTGCACCACCTAAGAAGCCCTGGCATGATGATACCCCTGCAAACACCAGCAAACACTGGACATTCTTGGTTGCAAAGCGGTGCAGGATTTCGTCCATCCACAGTAATGCCTTACTTCTACAGGTCTGGGGATCTGGGGACAACTCTGGGGAAGTCTGGCCCACCTATATTGAAATAAGACCCCGTGGCTTCGACTAAACCAAAAGGAGCACCCCAACACACCCAAACCCACTTGCCCGGAGTGCTTCCGACTTGCACGTTCTCGGGGTTTTGTGTCCGTCCCGTTACCGTGAATCAGTGAAGCACCACACAAAAGGTGAGCTAAAAGATGGGATCTTGCTCCAGCAATGGGAGTATTTCTGCGTACGCTGGTCATGACGTCAGACCGTTGCCACAATTTTTTGAGGTTTCGGGGCTGAGGAATGGTCGAGTCCCAAGACTTGTAGCGCGGGACAGGAAAGCTCCAAGCTCTGCTTGTGAAGTCCCCATTCCCTTTTGCAGCCTCTAAATACTCCTCACTTCCTGAGTTCATGAACTTTAAACTTTTTGGGATGACCATTTTAGTGGCAAATATAAAATTTGGACTTTTTTTTGGGCCATCCACTCAGCCAGTGAGATACCCACTATGTTTAGACGCCGACCCCCGTCTAAACAAGGGTATTTGTTTAAGCCAAGGAACCACAGAAACCAAGGTGTTCACCACAGCGACTCTGGAAGTCGAGGTATCAACCAAGACACCCGCAAGAGCAAGGGTATTTGCTTGGTGGCTCCCAGCCATCCCCTTAGCCTTTTAGCTTTCTAGGGTTTAGTGGGGATTTCCGAATTTAACCCACTAAAAGTTTGCAGGGGATCTGAAAACGGGCAGCCCAGTTTGCAGTGGGGATATCCTTTCCGGAGCGTGTGCTCTCGCATAGGCCGGGACCTCGAGGCTGAGTGGGAGTCCAGGCGCGGTGTGAAACGACCGGCCGACCGACCGGCCAAAGGGTCCCTTGCCTTCAGCCTTGTTCCTCTTTTTTTCCTTTGGAGAGAGGGTTGCTTTCCTTGCCAGACCAAAGGCGTACCTTTAAACTTCTGCCTTTTTTCAAAGTTCTCCATCATTTTTCCCCTTGCAACTGGCAACCAGCACCCCCCCCCTTTTGGCAGGACGTCTATGCTAGGAACTCTTTGTGGCATGGCAGTTTGGAAGTCCAGAGAACCTCCCGGGGTATCAATTCAAGGCGTCCTTCGGCGACTTTTTGTTTCAGAAGTCTGCGGCTACGCCTTTGACGCGGAATCTGGGTTTTGGGTTCCCCCCAAGATTACCTCGTTCCCAAGACGAATTCAGAGAGTGTGGCTAGGGGAGGCATGGGGGATGGAACGGCAACTGCCGGCAATGGTCCTCAATGGCCCGGAATACTAAAGCTTTTGCGGGCTGTGGCTTTCCCTTGCTCTGGCTCGACATCGGCATATTAGTCAATCTCTTCAGAATGTGTTTCGTTTCTGTTTGCATGTTGCCGGCATTGGTGTCCTTTGGTTGTTTTGCTTAAAAAATAGAAGGCCATGGTTTACCTGGTGGCCTTTTCTTTACCTGGTAATTTCAAACATCTACTAGGCCCATCTATTTTCAAAAAAGGACACCTATTGTTACCGTTTTGTTCCTTTGCTTTGGCTCTACATCGGCATATGACTCAAGCTCTTTAGTACATTTTCTCATTTCCAGGGGTCGAACACACACACACACACACACACACACACACACACACACACACACACACACACACACACACACACACACACACACACACACACACACACACACACACACACACACACACACACACACACACACACACACACACACACACACACACACACACACACACACACACACACACACACACACACACACACACACACACACACACACACACACACACACACACACACACACACACACACACACACACACACACACACACACACACACACACACACACACACACACACACACACACACACACACACACACACACACACACACACACACACACACACACACACACACACACACACACACACACACACACACACACACACACACACACACACACACACACACACACACACACACACACACACACACACACACACACACACACACACACACACACACACACACACACACACACACACACACACACACACACACACACACACACACATGGAAGTCTGGATTTTCCGGCTGTTTCTTGGAACCCGGACAGATTTTCTCATTTTTCCAGAAATCGAACACACAAATAAAATTTCCCTACTGGACACATTTTCTCACTTGTCCAGAACTCAATCGAAGTTCGCACACGGAAGTCCGGATTTCCCCGTTTCTTGGAACCCCGCGGGTCCGTCGGGTCCTTCGAGGCTCAGCTCCATCGGGGAGTTTCCGGAGGAGAACCTCCGGATCGCCACTGCGGCCGGGGGACGTGCTGCGTTTTGTGGCGGTTTTCGCAGCGGGCAGGTCTTTTTTTGCCTTTTTGTTGGTGGAAAATGGTTCGAGCCCCCTCGTAGTGAAGGATTCCTTTTTAAGGGGGTCGCTCATTTTCTCACAAAAGGTGGCAAAAGACCCCCCTGGTTGCTCGGGAGACGAGACGAGACGACGAGACGCCGAGACGCCGAGTGCCGAGTCGATCTGGGCATGAAGCGCATGAAGGTCTCTTCAACATGTTTTTGTTGTTTAGGTGGTGAGTCTTAGTAGTTGGTTGAGATGATAGAGCAATCCTAGTAATGACTTACAGTAAAAAATGCTCTAGATCAATTTCAGTTTGGTGACCTCCAAACAATGATCTAGTGCCAAAGGAATTCAATTGTTTTGGTTTTCTTTGGTCTTGCGGGGGGAGAGGGTGAAAGGTACTGCAATGGGCAGGGCGGGTAGGTAGTGTGAGTTACTGACTAAGTTCCCTCCTTTGAGTATGGCTGAAGTATGTTGGCGTGTTGTTGCTTCTGCTTTTGTTGGTTCCGGTCTCATGGGTTCGGGGGCCCGCTCGGGGGCTTCGAGGGCGCAGCCACGACAATTCCAAGAAACCCAAAGGCTTCACGGAGCCTTATGCCGGTAGAACCACAACGGGCTTTGTGCCTGCGAAGACTTGGGGGCGGGTTGATGGCTGGCGAGACAGCGCCTAATCCGATTGCCATAGGAGTCACTGACAATATATATATATATATATATTTATTTGGTAGTCTAGAGCTGGTCTGGGAAGGGGTGGGGACGGCACACATTTCACAAACCAGTGAGACAACCCGGTTTCCCATGTCCTCCCGGAAAAAAAGGAAGAAAACATATTTGTCCGGGTTTTCCAAATGGCTAAACCCTTAGAATGGCTGGTTTTAATGGCCTCCCTTTGTTTTTCACACCCACAAAACAGGCACACGCAAAACAGACACGCTCATCGGCAGGAAGGGTGAAGAGCGGTGCCCAGGAATTCTGTGACTGATCCAACCCTGGAACCCAACTACCGTCAGCTGGGTACAATCTTCAGACCGGGTGGAGTGGCCGTGGCAGAGAGCCGCGACACAGTGACGAAGTTTGTCTTAGGAGTAGTGACTATTAGGGTCACTAGCCAACATGATGAGTCATGCTTGCGGTCGACGCAACACGTCTTATATGTGTGTTTGTGTCTATATTTTATGGATGGGCACCGCGTTCAAGCGCAAGAGCTTGATGAATACACACTCCCGCGTATCACGAGTATGATGGTTTCTTGGAATTATCACCGTTTTGTTGCCAACTTACCGGGTGACTTTCCTTTTTACTATGTGATGTTTTTAGGTTCAACCTCCAGTTGGAACCTCGCTCTCTTCAAGAAATCGCCTGCGTTTCCCGTTCCATTCCCTCCGCCCCCTCCTCCTTTTCCTACCCTTCTTCTCCTCCTCGCCTTGTCCTCCTCCTCCTCCTCGTCCTGAGAAACGACCGCGCCATCACCTTTTGTGCTACATGATTCGAACATCTCGCTTTCGCCTCATTGAGTTTCGATCGCTTTGAGCTGAAGCCGTCGGATGCCGCCAAATGCTCGCGCACTGTTGGCACTCCTTCGGGTCTTTCCCATGCCTCAGACACCAGCACCGGATATTCATTCATGGCCTCAAGTTTTCGTGCACATGGGAGGAGCTCGCTCGGTTTTCAGCGCCGCGATTTTTTCTTGTTTTTGTTTGGGGGGAGACAGGCTTCCGCAGCCAACAAGAATCAAGCCCCTTGAAGAGCTTGTAGTATGTCTGTAGCCCAGTTGCCCAGTGGTGCCCTTTTGTCCTTTGTTGGGGGAAGGGAGTACCAAAAAAAGGACCGCGGACAAAATTGGGAAGCACAAAGGACCACCCCCAAACCCCAATTACCCCCGCGTGGGACCCGCTGCTAAATCATTGTCACGGAAAACCACAAGCGGGAGCACAACAAAAAGTACAGGAGAAAGCACAATTCGAAGGCACAAAGGACCACCGCGAAACTCCAATAAAACAAGAAAAGAACCGCAAAGTTTGGCCGGTGGACATGTTTTCCGAAAATGTCTTCCTTTGGGACTGCGAAATTCAATTTACTTGCCCCAGGAACTTTCCCAGGCCCCCCCATAATCCTTTAAAAACAAAACACGTTGGTGCGTTAGTGCTCCCAAAATTAAAAAAAAGAGAAAGAAGAAAGCACAGAAGCATGTTCTGCAGGTAAGGGAGGTTTGGAGAGGGGTTGGGTGCGGGGCTTAGGCTGGGAGGAGGTTGACCGGGAGGGGGTGTTGTGGGAAGCAGCGCGACCAAGCCAAACAGACAGGAATGAGGGAAAGGTAATTTTGCAACAGCCGCGCCAAGCCGTCGAATTATGTGTTCATTTAACTTTCCCATTGTATCTGGGAAACACCAATCATAGTCCAGATGCTCTTTGAGTCAATCTATTTCAAGACTCCCCGGAATTCTCGGGATGCAGAAGGAGCGACTTAGGTTTCAGGGCTGCCTGGGTACCTTTTTTTTGAAACAAAAACAGGTTGCTTATTTGTTTTCTCTGGTGTTTTTTTTGGTGCTGCCATTTGCGCTCACTGTTAGTGGTCCGGGGGCCAGACCCACGATATGCAACCCATTAGCTTCCCCAAATTCCGACCTACCAAGGCTTTTGTCAAGAGGCTCATTGCTTGAATGCCGCTGATTGCGGATGTTTTCCCTCCACTCGGGAAGTAAAACACATTTCAAGCACCGAGCGGCCATGTGAGTCACGAGTTCTCCGGGCCCCGGGGGCCCGATCTGCCCTTGGACCCTTGCAGCGCGTCAGCCTGATCCGCGGATCGCGGGGATCGCCTTCGCGGGGATCGGGCGGGGATCGCCTTCGCCAGGCCATGCTGCGGTTCCACGCGCGGCAGCCGGCCAAGCGCAGCTTCCTGATGCCGCTGGAGGAGTTCTCCGTGGCACCTCGCGATGGATGGGGCCGGTGGTGGCGGTGGGAGGGCCAGGGTCGGTTTCTCGCGTCTTCGGTTCTCCCCTCCGCATTGGGGCAACCTACAAATGTGGTTTCCCAATAAGAGGTACCCGGAAAAAAAAAGGAACAAAAACTCAGGTGATATCCCCTAACAGCATGCGGTGCTCTTTTTAGTGCTCTCCTCTCCCAGCGCCTCCGGGCCACTCTCGACCCCGGAGCTATCTGGGCTGAGACCCCAAAGCTTTCAGCTCTTGGGGGAAAAAAACAACCGGCCGGAGTGGAAAGGTAGTCTGGTTTGTCCCTAGTTCCGCTTTTCTCAAATTTCTTCCCACCATATTTGTTCCCCCGGAATGTTGCTACAAGGGGACGAATTCCTTGGAAGGAGACCCTTGGTTTCTCACATGCTTAGACCCACCCGTTGCCTTTTCCATGTGCCAGAATCGCCACAAACACGGGCAAGCGGCGCCTGGTGTTGTTTTAGGGCATGGCAAATGTACCGTCCCGGTTCAATCCCAACGAAAGATTCCTGAAACACTATGAATGTTGCTCAAGATGGGTGTGTCTTGTTTAGGGAAGCCCGCTTCTGGCGGGTTTCAAAAGAAAGCCAGACTACCCCCTACTCAAAATACCTGCTTTTTTCTGGTATTTTTGGGAAAACGGGGTTTTCCATGGTAAAACCTCCTTTTTTAGTAGAGGGCCGACATGATACCCTGAAAAAAGTGGGGTTTTGGAGTAGGGGTAAAAGGAAACCACCCTGTTTTTGGGCTAGTCCATTTGGAGCCAGACCCATCTACTAGGCCCTCTACACTATTGGTTTCCCTTTGACTCCAGAAACTCCCGAACAGTTCGATCGCGGGGCATCTTAGCAGTGAAAGGCAACTGAGAGAAGGATCGAGTCTCCTCCTGTTTGTTTCAGGGTGGACCAAGTACGGTGGATGGACAAAATCCTGCACCACTTTGAAACCATGGTTGAAACCATTGTTCGTTGGTATTTACCCCCCATTCAAGGGGTTCTTAGGTGGTGCGTTGGATGGATTTCGCAACCATCCACAGTATCACTCTCCGAGTTCCCGGACTTTTTCGTCACTTGTCGGGTTTGGACCATTTTACTTGGCGGCTCCCAGCCATCCCCTTATAGCTCAGCTATAGCCTTTTAGCTTTTAAGTGTGAAGAGGTAGTTTCCATTTCACCCATCAAAAGTTAAGTCTTCGGCGGGGGATCTGAGGGCAGCCCATTTTAGAAGAAACAAGCAAGTTGGAAGCGGTTCCGCCAGCTCAGGGGGTGAGTAACACGGAGGTGTCCGGAGAAAAACAAAGTGAAACTAGAGGACGATTGGCCCGAACACATTTTTCCACAGGTGCTCATCCAGCTGCGGAGACACCTTTTTACATCGCTGCGGCGAGCGTGTCTGCGCGCGGCGATGCTGCTCTGTGCAAGTTGCTCTGCGCAAGTGCTCTGAGCAAGTTGCTCTGCGCAAGTGCTCTGCGCCAGTTGCTCCGCGCAAGCGCTTTGCGCATGTGCTCTGCGCAAGTTGGTTTGTGCAAGTTGCTCTGCGCAAGTGCTCTGAGCAAGTTGCTCTGCGCAAGGGCTCTGCGCCAGTTGCTCCGTGCAAGCGCTTTGCGCATGTGCTCTGTGCAAGTTGGTCTGTGCAAGTTGCTCTGCGCAAGTGCTTTGTGCAATTGCTCTGTGCAAGTTGCTCTGCGCAAGTTGCTCTGCGCAAGTGACTCTGCGCAAGTTGCTCTGCGCAAGTGCTGCCGGAGCTGCGGGGGTGTGCTCCGCGTACTACGTTTGTACTTAAAAGTTGCGATTCTCCAGCCGGAGCTGCGGGGGTGTGCTCCGCGTACTACGTTTGTACTTAAAAGTTGCGATTTTCAAGCCGGAGCTGCGGGGGTGTGCTCCGCGTACTACGTTTGCACTTAAAAGTTGCGATTTTCCAGCCTGAGCTGCGGGAGCACGCTCCGCACACTACGTCTGTACTTAAAAGTTACGATTTTCCAGCCGGAGCTGCAGGAGCACGCTCCGCGTACTACGTTTGTACTTAAAAGCTGCGATTTTCAAGCCGGAGCTGCCGCGGACCAGGGGGGAATCGAACCCGCGACCGCGGGATTGCGAAAGCAGGCGCGCAAACCACGAGACAACTTCCAAAGGCCGTTTCGCGAGCAAGAATATTGCACGGCGCCACAGCGAGAGCGCTTCGACACGCACAATCTCCGCAGAGGGTTCGCCGAGACTAAGACAAATTCGCGCGGCGCCACAGCGAGAGCGCTTCGACGCGCACGATCTCCGCAGAGGGTCGCGCGCGCACCGCAGAAATCGTAAAAAGTCCTCAGTTTTTGAACCTCGACCACGCGAATCTCCGCAGAGGGTCGCGCGCGGCCGCAGAAATCGTAAAAAGTCCTCAGTTTTGAACCTCGACCACGCGAATCTCCGCAGAGGGTCGCGCGCGGCCAGCAGAAATCGTAAAAAGTCCCAGTTTTTGAACCTCGACCACGCGAATCTCCGCAGAGGGTCGCGCGCGCATGCTAAAAATCGTAAAAAGTCCTCAGTTTTTGAACCTCGACCACGCGAATCTCCGCAGAGGGTCGCGCGCGGCCAGCAGAAATCGTAAAAAGTCCTCAGTTTTTGAACCTCGACCACGCGAATCTCCGCAGAGGGTCGCAATCCCGAGCGACGATCAAACTCCCGCCCCGGCGCCTTAGAAACCTAAACTAACTTACATAGCTGCTAACGCCGAAGCTCTAAGCTCTAACTTGGCTCTATGTAACTTGGCTCTATGTAACTTGGCTCTATGTAACTTGGCTCTATGTAACTTGGCTCTATGTAACTTGGCTCTATGTAACTTGGCTCTATGTAACTTGGCTCTATGTAACTTGGCTCTATGTAACTTGGCTCTATGTAACTTGGCTCTATGTAACTTGGCTCTATGTAACTTGGCTCTATGTAACTTGGCTCTATGTAACTTGGCTCTATGTAACTTGGCTCTATGTAACTTGGCTCTATGTAACTTGGCTCTATGTAACTTGTCCAAGGGCTCCGCACGGAAGAACCCTTCGCGATGCTTTCGGGAATTCGACTGGACTCGGTGGCTCAAACAACAGTCCAGCGCAAGGCTTGCCCTACCCACCATATGGGTGTGTCATTTTTGGTGTTGAAGGGAAACCAATTCTTTGGGTCCTTGTCTCTATTTTGAGACACCATATCTCTTTACGGAGCCAGGTTCTTCCAGATTCCAGGGATCTGGACTTTTGTTTGAGCGAGCTCACTGAGGGGCAAACTGACGCCCCTTACTTGTACTGAAAAACTCCTTACTGTGATTTACTTGCCCTGAGGGGTGGATCATCCTCTTAGTCACAAATCATAACAAGCTCATTGATTCGAGGGCAAAAGGAGCTCCATGCATAGTTGGTGGGTGCCAGAATAGTTTATTGATCGCAGCGCCTTTTGGTGTGCTCGTTTGCCGGCACTCCGCACTTTTTCCGGCAAAACTCTCCCTGACTGAAAATGCGCGCGCACATGTTGCTTGCCGGCGACTGCCAACCAAGGATTTGTTCAACCAGATGCTTCACTTCCTTGGTGAGGTCGGGCGGGTGTTTTCGTGTTAGTGCGTTTTTTTGTGGTTGCGCTTTGGTCAGGAGTTTGCAAGCTAGGGTTTCTAACTACCTCGCGAAGTCCCAGACCATGAGAGTGTGGCCGTGTGGTTTGTGTTTTTTCGTTTTCGGTTGACTCACTCTTGTGCTCCTGGATGCTGAGTCACTTTGTGGGTTGAGCCATTTTAGTAGCGCACACACAAAGTGTGGTTACGCTGTTGGCCAGTCCACTCGATCGCAAGTGAGTTGAGCCGTGCTTTGCCGAGAATTCACTCACAGGGATGGCCTTTGCCACGTGATTGTCCTGCAAACACCCGGGGGCCGATTTGCTGAGGAAACGCGCATGTGACCTCCGGTGCCCCCTGTTTCAGTGGGACGAGGCTTTGAAAAGAAACAACCAGTCGCGGTAGGAGCAAATTCTGTCATGGTATCTAGGTCCCCCAGTAGTGCCCTTTTACCCTTTTTTGGGGGAGGGTGCCCCGACTAAAATAAGCCACAGAAAAAAGGGTACCCTTATTCTATCCTCTCTACTGGATGACCTAGGCATGGAAAGCTGTTGTTTTCAGCGTGGTACCCCTCCCCTCTTGAAAAAACAAACAAACAGAGAAGCCCTTTTTCAAAAAACCCATGGGGAACCAAGTGGCCATGGGGAAAGAAGCCATATTGAGTTGTGTTTTCCCCCACGGCCACTTGAGGTTGGCCCACAGCTCACATGGGTCTTCCATGGGTGCACAAAGGAATCGTTGCGACCAGCTTCCGCCACGGAAGTGCGGGGCGTTTCTCGGAATTGGTAAGGAGGTCCACTGAACCGCCACGAAGATAAGGATCTATTGCTTCCAGTTGCTGAAATGAATATATTGTATTTTCCCTTGTTGGTTTTAAAGGGAATCCAGCACTACTGGAAATATGTTTTTTCTTTTTTCTCCAGGGCTTAAGCAAATGGAAGATTGGGGAATGGCTTGCGTCGAATTTTATTCGGGCCAATTGAACCCTACTGGCAAGGGCCGGGACAAGCTTATCAGCCTGGCTTAGCTCAGCTTCCCTGGTTTGCTTTGGATTCAAGGCGGTCAGGGGCCGGTTTCCCATTTCCTTTACCAGAAGGGGTTCGAATCCAGATCCCAAGCCACCAATTTGGGCCCTTTCAGGATCATCTTTCCAGGTACCTTCCAGGCATCTTCTTTGTGGGGAGGGTATCAGCTCGGCTCAAAGAAGAGAAACCAACACAAGGCGGGTTTTTCCCAGCCTGTTCCGTCGCCAGAACTGCACCTTCAACGAGGTGCTCCATGATAACTCCGGCTCCGGCGGCTCGACCTTTGGCGCTTTTTCATGTGGATAGGAACTTTTTTGGGGTCCAAAAGAACCCTTTGGACATCATTTATATTGCCTAGGTCCCCCAGTAGCGCTCTTTTACCCTTTTTTTGGGGAGGGTTCCCCCTACTAAAATAGACTACAGAAAAGAGGGTACCCTTATTCTAACCTCTCTACTGGAGGACCTAGTTACCATGGTTTTGTTGGGCGTGGTTCATATGCGTCAAAATTGTTTCGCCTCAGACCTTGCCCTTGGCGGTCTGTTTGCGGGGTCCCGAAAATGTCCAATTGGGATGTAGGGCCAAGGGCCGTGGCAGTTGGCCTTTGCGATGAACGGCTCGGGAGTTGAGCCGCAAGATTGCTTCGAAAAGCGTTCTACATCTCACTTCCTGAGTTCCTGGACATACTTTTCGGGAAGGCCATATGGGTATGGGTCAAAATACAACCAGGAATTCGACCGCAGGTTTTAGTCTTTGGTTCCCTTTACCAGGGTTTCATTTGGGTACGCATTTTTGACCATTTTACATGAGTGGTAAACAAAAGGTTCGGAGCTTTTTTTTGGCCCATCCACTCATGAAGTGGGACATTTACTTCCACGGCATGGAGGCTTTTGCGAAGAGCTATGCGCTGGCCCCGTCGACTTTTTGTGGCAAAGCATGCACATTTGCAGAAGGTGGCAACCCAGGATGCTCCTCAATGATCAATGGGTGCTCCATAGAGGGCTTTCCTTTGCGTTTATGCGGGGAAACACCCCTTCATGAATCCACACTTAAATCCGGGGTTCACAGACATTATTTGACCCGTGGGTGGTTTTCTGGGCGTGCCAAGGTTTTGCGTTGTCTGAATTACAACAACCTTTGACATGTCTGCTTTCTTGTCCTGTTTCTCTGGTTCAAGGATTTGTGTCTTGTTTTTCCAGTTCAAGGAAATCACTTACCAAAACATCCCGCGCAAAAACATATGAGATGTTCCTTCCACATCAACCGGCCCACAAAAAGGAGCTCTGGGCTTCAGACCGGGACGACCAAGTAGATCTGGTCGAGTTGTTCGGGGCGAATCGAAGGCTACACTCGGGAATTCTTCAGCCGCAGCCACGACATCATCGAGTGCCCCAAATGAGAGGAGCCACGAGTTAGACCTCCAGACTCCAGAGTGGTGCCTGTCTTTTTTGATGGTGTTGCTTTTTGTGTAGGGGGCTTTGTAAAAAAGGAATGAAAAAGAAAGAAAAAGCAACAAACAAACATAAAAACGAACCGATTTGTTGAGGGGCCTTTCCGGCAGCAAAAAAAACAACCGGAGCGCTCGCCCACTGGAGACCTAGGACTGTACAAAGTTTTCTCTACGCCCGATGGCTCAAAGGTCAGGAGACACCGTGAGACCCGAGCCGCGCGACTCAGACGGCGGATTTTTTTTGGGGGGTTGCAAGGAACTGGTTGGAGAAAATCAGTTGAGAGCCTGAAGAAACCTGGTGGAACATTTCGAGGTTTGAAGACCCATTCGAAGTTTGAAGACCTGGCATTCGAAGTGTTTTTCAGGGTTTCAGATGGATTCACCAGGTTGTTTCAGGGTTTTTCAGTTTTTTTCAGGTTTTTTTTCCATGGTTTTTTCAGGGTTTTCCAGCGAGTTTGCGACGAACCAAAGATCCGTCCGGGAAAGAAAAAGGGTGCTCGATCGCTCTCGGCGCGGCCCTCGCCTCGCCTTTTGCGCCTTGCGCCTTGCGCCGGTGAGTTCATTGGACCGGATCCCATAGCCTGGGATCTACACTTCGCATTTTGCTGCTGGGCTGTTGGGACTTGAGCACTTTTTGCCAACGAGTTTGGGTTTTCCCGTACTAAGCCACGAAGAGTTATTCGCTTTTAGCAGGGCAGAAAGCAACCGAGTACATGTGTCCTTCTTTGAGCTCTTGGATGATGTTCACGGGAAACTAGCTGGGTATGGGTCAAGGAATTGGACCATTTGGAGCAATGAAACTATTTGGGTCTGGGTATGGGTCATTCTTTTATCACCACCAGGAATTGGACCGCAGGTTTTGGTCCGTCCATGTTTCCATTTACCGATCGGGCAAGCCATTTTGGGGTTGCCCGATTCTTGACCCGCCATTTGACACGAAGCCGTCCAACAGATTCTCGCAGCTTTCGACTGAGAACCCTGGGAAAACTTCTTGGGGGCCGAAAAGAAGCCTTGACATTGTGGGGGGGGGGAAGTGCTTGGGATGGCGAAGGAGGCAGAGGCGCAAAATTCGCACAGTTTGTTTTTCCCGACAGATCAGCCATGATTTGGACGGACACCCCGGGGGTAAAGTCAGAAACTGGTTGGTGGTGTGCCTTACAACTTAGGGGTGAAAAGTAAAATGCCATCATTTTGGACGGTTTCCGGGGGTAAAGTGACTTTGAGAAGGGTAAAATCATGATGCCGCTCGGCTTCGCGTACTTGGTTTGAGTATTGTTCTTTGGCAAGGGAAGCCTCGGGACACTAATTCAACGCCACATACCTTTACAAGGGAATCCTTCAAAATGCGCTGGGAGTAGTTTGGTAACCGGTCCAGTTTGCGTGCCCCCTGTAAATAGAACCTTCATACGCCGGCATGTTGCAGGGCATCTAGGGGGGATATGGTCACCCAAGAAACATCCACCAGAGCCCACACGGATGCACAAGGAACGTTTCGCATCGGAGACACGAGGGAAAGCGAATCGACCCTTCAATGAAACACCCATGTGGCTGTGGCTCAAAAAACCGGAATTCCAAAATGGCTTGCCCTGGTAAGCGGAAACATCCATGTCTCGAGGTCCGAAACTTCGCGATGCTGCGCGCCAAGTCGCTCTTTGGGCAGTGGTGCGTGGGTTGGAGCCCCAGAATCTGGCCACAACGTTGGTCTGTGCTGGACGGGGAGATCAGGAGTGGTATTTTTGTTGGGGGGGAGAAGATTTGGCTATGAATTTTGGTGGGGAATACCCTGTCAAATGCCATAAAACCACAGCTGGATGTCCAGTTTTTGGTTGGGGGGAGAAGATTTGCGTGTGACTTTTTGGTTTAGAAGACCCTCTCAAATGTTGGATGGACATGAAACCCCAGCTGGATGTCCATCAGAGGGTCCCCAAACAAACGCCGGGTGGCCCGAAAGCACGAGCTACGACTGCTAGGCGCTGGCTTCAAGATGGTCTACACCTTGGACCTGCCCGGCCGGCGCCGCAAGTACAGGCTTGGCTGTTTGGTTGGATCTTGAGACTTTCGTGCTTTGGGACAACGACCATTTTCCACTAACCTGCGACAAATCCTGTTTGGCTAGGTCTCCCAGTAGTTCCCTTTTACCCTTTTTTAGGGAGGGTTCCCCCACTAAAATAGACTACAGAAAAAATGGGTACCCGTATTCTAACCTCTCTACTGGAGGACCTAGTTGGTTAGACTTTCATGTTTTGGGACAACGAGGTCTTTTCCCACTTACCTGCAACAAGTCAAACTCCTGGATCAGGGGGTCATACCATGGATGGATTTATTTCCGGACTTCAAACAATGCTTTCTTTGTTGTTTTCTCCCCCACGACACAGCAACCAGTCAAACTGTTTGCACAGGTTGAATCATCCAGCAGGCTGGGTCCAAAAATGCAACCGAGCCTATGAACCATGAACCCTGTTCCAGAAGATATATGGTGCCCAAACAGATGCAATTCCTTTAAGGGCTGTCTTGGTCGTAGCCGAAAAATTGCTGAGATTCCTGCTTTCAGGTTTTAATCATTTTGCCAATAATCCTCTCACACAATGAACATAATGATGCGAGTGACTGTCGTTCTTCCCTCAAAGTGACATCAACTCAGATCCGATTTGCTTCTATTTATTTAGCAAGCCCTCAAGCAGACAAGTTTTGAGATCCGTGTTTTCTTGCTGGTTCTAAGCAGGCAACGAGAGAAGGACCCCTATAAACGCCATCCTCGATTTGGTTTCCTTTATTCGGGAATCCATCAAAACCGGTTCATTCCCAACACCCGGAAGGATCATTCCCTACCATTTGGTTAAGAATATGTTTTTATTTTCCCCTGTTGGCTTTTAGACGGAATCGATTTCACTACTGGAATTTTAGTTTTCCCAGGGGACGAGACCGCAAATGGAGGTTCCCTACCTATCGCAGCAGCAAGTTTTCCCGGATCCCTGGAAAGAATGGACATGGAAGGTACCCCTAACACCCATGCGGGAATCCATCCAAAACCGGTTCACTCCCAACACCCGGAAGGATCAGTCCCTACTATTTTGGAAAAAATAACACATGCCCTGTTAATTGGTTTTGCAGGGAATCGATTTCACTTCGGGAATTCCTTGATCAGTCCCCACCTCTCGCAGCCGCCAGTTTTTTTTTCCGCTGAGCGCCCGGCAGGTCCAACGCCTTGGGCAAAGCCTTGAGCTCCGAGTTCAACGATGCGCGGAGCCCCGGGGCCCCGGCGCGCCGGCGGGGCTCACGTTTTCGGGTTGGCAGACCCATGGACCGGATGGGTTTTGGGGTGGGATGTTTCACGTCCCAAAGGACCCTTTGGTGGATGGTGGGGTTGAACTGTATGTCCAGCACTCACTTTTCTCGAAAACCAGCAATGCTTTTGAAGTGGTTCCCGAAAACACGATCATAGCCTATATTCGTTTTTATTACTTTTTTTTGTGTTAAATGGAGGCACCTGGTTTCGGATTGGATTTCAAGTGAAACTAAAAAGGACACAACCCAAAACCGGGGGGTCCCCTTATTTTGACACAAGCCCTTCCGCTTTCGGCGGTGAAGCACCTTCAAGACTTGTTCAACCAACAAAAGAGAGGCCTCTTGGCCTGTGTCTGCCAGGTTCTGGTTGTCCGACTCATTTCTGCCCTACAATTTCAGCATGGAACCCAAAAGGGGGTCCATTTCCCAAAAGGATTGGAGAGAAGAATTATCCATTGGCAGTCTTCTTTAGGATTCTTCGTTCACAGGCTATTCCTATCACTTGTCCATCATCCTTCCTCCTTTCCTCTCGCCCACCAGTTAGACCTGAGGACGAGTCAAGGAGAAGGAATAGAAGGGAATGAATGAACTTGGAAACAGAGGTTGGGTGACAAGTGAATGAATGGGAAGGAAAGGATATTTGTCTTCTTATTTGGTTTCTTCTTTCATGTTTTCCTTTCCCATTCCATTTCCTTCTTTATCTTCACTCACCGTCTGGTCCAGCCGCTGTGTGTCGATGAAGACACCAGAAAGAGAGGGAATTGAGGATGAAGAAGAGAGAGAAAGAGATCCACCCTCTCCCACGTGTCACAGAGATTATTAGGTGGGAGAGGTAGAAGGAAACCCAATTAATTCCATCTCCATCTTATGATTATTACCGTAAACCCCAGAACCTATCCAAATATTAGGATGGAGATGTTGGGAAAGATGGAATGGTTCTTCGGATCCTAAAGTAAAGGCTTGTAAGAAGGATCCGGAAGAAGAGGTAAAAAGGAAAAGGAACAATTAATATGAATCCATCCTTATCTGGTTCACTTTGTGTTAGAACCCTTTATTTTTGGTTGCTTGTCTTTTTCTTTGTCAAATATGTTTAAGATGTGAATGATAGACAGATGAAAGGATAGAGTGAAGAGTGGGATAGAGGATTCATCCGGAAGCGGTCTGTAATTGAGGATAAGAAAGACACAGGAAAGCAATTTTAAGATGAACAGCATTATGAAGAAATCTTTTAACCCATCAAACAACCAAAGAAGATAAAGATAATGTGATAAGAGATCCATCATTAACCTCTGGAACTATTTCATATTAATAACCAAACAAAAAGGAAAAGATAAAAGAGATCCATTTCCATTCCATCCAATTATTTGCATTGTTTAGAAGAAATCCTTGATTGGTAGGTTTGTAAGGATGGAATGGTGATAGGAAATGAATGAAGATTCCGAAGGTTGACCATCAAAGATAGGATTCTACAGGAGACAGGCAAGACAAGATATGGCTAAGAGATGGAAATAATGATGGATGAAGATTCCTTCCTGGCCATGAGAATCTGTTAGTAATTACTTGAATGGATGATTCTAGTCAGGTTACAGTGAAGAGATGGAGATGTTAAGGAAAGAAAATTAGATTGAAGATAGGAAAGTTGATTAGTCCTCCATAAATGGTGGTGTTTGGGGTAACCCAATGTTCATTTGTAGGAGGGTCACATGTTCAGCGTCCGGCTTCTTTAAAAAAAAAGGGGCTCTCCAACGTAGGCAGTTTTTTCTTTCAAATCCCCAACAAAACGAAGCTCCAGCAAATCAAGCTGAGGGGGACTACAAGACCGAAGAGCTGGGGGACAAGGAGCCGGAGGAAAGCAGCGACCTCGGCAGGCTCTCGGATCCGTTGACCATGGCGAAGTTCGAGGTGTTTGTTCCCCTAGGGAAGATGACTTTTTCTATTAGGGACCAGTTCTTTGGTGGGTTCCACGTTGGTGAAACGGTGTTCCAGGGTTGTCGTTGGGAAACATTTTGCATTTGTTTCCCGCTTTTTGTGGTTTAGTGGTGGGAATCCAACCACTGAACTGCTAAAGTTTAATTTTTTGCTCCCCTGCCTGATGGACTAGGGGCTGTCTCCTTGAAATTAGCAGGGATCCGTAGATTCGCCCGCGCGCATCCCTGATGCACCGGGGTCTCGTCCAAAATCATGTTATAGTATGGGTGAATTAGAACGACCTCACACGACCTCAGCCCCCAACCACCGCAGTTTCAGGTTGGTGAAATATTATAATTCACCCAGAGTACTGGTCTAGCCGTGCCTTCCCCCTTCTAAGGGCTACGACGAGTGAAGAGAACGGGCATTTTGGAGAGCCGGCAAAACAGACATCGTCGGAGCATTTTTGTGGGATGGCCAAGAGATTGGGTATTTGTTTCATCTTTTTGGGATGCCCCCCCCCAAAAAAAAAAGAAAGCGTCTTTCTTTTCTTTTCCAGTTCTTTCCTGTTGGTTTTCCAGCTTCAAGACCAACCCCAACAACACATTTTTTTCCCGGTTCTCCTGCTTTGCTTTTCGTTTTCACCAACCCCAACCAGCGGGCGCCCTTCCTACGGTTTCTGCTCCTCTCGCTCGCTCGGCCGCGCTCGGGTTCTGAGGCACCTCCGCCTTTGAGTTCGCCAAGGTCTTCGCGGGGCCGCCCAAGCCTCCCGACCGCTTCGGAACCGGCGGCTCCGAGCGCTTCGGAACGTCCGGGCGAAAAGGGCGCCGGGTGGGAGGGAAGAAGGCCACCTATAGATCCCCAGGTGCCCTGAATTTGTTTAGCGACGTTTGCCACATTATGGGCCTCTAATGGGTAAGGTGGCTGGAAAAAAGAGTATACTTGGGGTTCCAGGCAGACGTACCTCCAGGGGTTCCTCCCTTTGCCGCCCCAAAGTGGCGATCGCTTCGATGGAAGAACCAAGAGCAAAACGATCCATGAACGGACCGATATTTTTTGGGGGGAAGCTCCCGAAGTGGCGATCGCCGACCGGACGCAGGGCGGTTTCACGAGTTTCCGAACGCCATGGGACGGTTAACGTGCCGAACGTGGCGATGGTCTCTCAATGGGGGAGCGAAATCTCAAGGCACGTGGGAGCCTCCGAAGCCGCAACGAAAGGCTTGACAGCTTGACTGGGAGCTTTCGGAACCTGCCAGTTGGTTCAAAGGGAAGCCAACCAGATCAAATCTTTCAGGTGGACCATGCTTTGAGGCCTTTGAACGTTGCCATCCTTTTCGCTTTCTTGCACTTTTGGGGGTCCTTTGTTTTCCCTTTCATTTCAGACTGGCGAACGGTTGCCTTGTTGCAGGGGTCTGGTCAAGCCATATTCTTTCGACTGGGGTCTGAAAGGTGGTTTTATTCCAACCCTTTTTGCGGTCGGAAGGGAAACCCACAGGAACCTTTGAACATGAGTGGTTCCTTGTCAAAGAGACAACCCTTTTGGGTTCGAAAAGGGAAAAGAACATGTTGCCGTTTTCAGGCAGGGTCCATGTGGCTGTGGGTCCAAAACAGGTACCCAAGATTGCTTGCCCTGGTAAAGGAAACCAAGGACGAGTTAACCTGCGGTCCAATTCCTGGTGGTGAAAAAAATGGACCAGTGTCCTTTTTTGAGATTCACCTGTGTTTTTTGCTCTCAAGGGCTCCCTCAGTCTAAATTGAGACAGCAGGGCATGACTTTTGGATGGACATCCGGGGATTCATATCCACCACTTTTGATGTGATGCCTTATTACGACTCCTAACCATGTGACGTGTTTCATTTTTGTTGGTCTGCTGGTTTGCCGTTTGTTGTAGAGGTCTCGAGCAAAGCTTCATGGCAGAATGACAAAGACTTTATTAAGCATCACCTTTGGTTGCCGTGTTATCAAGCGGTACCTTTGCCGTGCCAGCGTTCGACGCTCCCGCGCTCAGAGGGTAAGGCCTTGCCCTTAGCTTCAGAATGCCCACGCTTCCTCTCCAAAAAATGAAGCAACTCCGCCTGTTTGTTTGTGGGAAACCCCTGCTGCTTACGAAACCTCTGCTCAACGAGTGCTTGTCCGCCGCCATCCTCCCCCACCCCCCCCCACCCCCCCCGTCAAAACCCCCGCGCCCAAACCTCCCCCGCTTTCGCTCGCCGCTCGCCGCGCTTTCTAGCGCCGACCGAGATTCTGCACTTCCTGGGCCCGGAGCAATCGGGGGCGATGTCCTGCGCCTCACGTGCCCGGAACTCGGCTCGAGCCGTATGCGATCCAGCGTCCGTCGGGAGGCTGGGTGTGTCCGTTTGGAATCTTTTTTGGGCGGGACCCCACCATTTTTTTGCGATTTTCCGGTGGCTTTATTTTTAAGACCACATAATCAGGGGTAGCCGAAAGACAGACGCACCCCATGTCTCATTGAAGTTCCAAGGTCAAATTGGGGGACACTCCCCAAAAAACAGTTTGCTTCGGGTGCAGGTCCATTGGGGAAGTTCTGGAACTTGCCTTTTTTCAAAGGGGGGGCCCCAATGCAACTTGGGTTTGTTTGGACATAGGGGCATGCACAAACGCCACGAATGGCTCATTGTCCCTTCATTTGCCCGCATTTTCCATTATATCACACCCAAAACAGTTGTTGCCCCTTTGCGTTTTTCTTTCGATTCAACAACGCTTCACAAAGAACAAGCAGAGACAGAGTTCCCTCATTGGGAAACCAACAGTTGAAACAAACCCGGCCGTGTTGGATAGTTGCATCCTGCTACAGAGTTATAGCATGCATAGCGACCAGGGGGGTAAACAAAGACCCCCAAAATGGTGGGGTTCCCAATGGTTTCTTTCTAGCCACCCGCCAAGGGTACCCTCAAAAAGCAGGCACGCACACAAATCAGTGCAGATTTTCATGCTTTTGCATTGCCAACACATCAACCCACCTGTCACCCAAGTAGAGCCTCATCAAAAGCTAAGGCCCACAGTCCCTGGAGGAGTGTCTAAATGGGGGGGACTCTGTGCAGGGCTCCTTGAAAGATCTCCATGTTGCAACCATTTGAAACATGTTGCTTTTTCAACACCAGAATAAAGGGAAACCACCATTTACAAGTTGCAATGTTCAGGTGTATAATGTAGGGATCCCTGCTGTGGCTTCCTGCTTTAAGCACAACCCCAGCCTGTACCGCCCTGTGTCGTTCTGGTGTTCAAGCGCTATGGAGCAGAACTGCAAAGGCGTCCCTGTGGAGTTGTCTGTCGGTTGCATTGTTTGTAGGCAGTTTGCCTCACGCACTCCCTGAGATCCTGAACTTTAGCTAAGTGTTGGGTTTGGACCAAATTTTAGAGGCAAACAAAAATGTGGATGGGTGTTTCCCTCATCCTCTTGGGAAGTGAGTTGCCTTATCAGATTTTACCGGAGGGTCTCTTGACCCCCGGCCCATCCGCAGATGCTCTTGATTTGGGAGATTGGGAGACCCTTTTACTCGCAGGCCCAAACCGAATCGACCGCATCTGACCTTTGAGTTTTCCCCGTATTTTCGTCAATTTTAAGTCATGGCCCCAAGAGGTTACCCTCCTGTCCACTAACATGGACCCTGACGTTTCCGGGTTTCTGGAAGACAACTTTCCTTTAAAATTGACCCTCTGGTGGATTCCATGTACATGGCCCCCCAAAAGGTTAACTAGGTCCCTTAGTAGTGCCCTTTTACCCCTTTTTTGGAGGGTTCCCCTACTAATTAAAATAGACCACCGAAAAATGCAAGCACAAATCGGTAGCCTTATTCTAGCCTCTCTACTGGAGGACCTAGTCATGGCCCCAACAGGTTAAGCTTTTGTTTTTCCGTCCTTTGGGCAGCTTCAGCCCCAGGCTTTAGATTTCCGCGGTCGGTCCGGGAAAATCTGAAGATCTGAGGCCTGCTACCGCGCCTCTCGCATGCCGTTTGCCCGGCGCATTGGCTTCGGACCCAACTTGGTGGTGGCGAATGGGGATGGGCCAAGCTTCCTGTGTTCTCTGATTGGAGCAACTCATAAACACAATCCGCAAGATGCCGCCCTGCTTTTTTCCAACGGGGTCCACCTTTTTGTGGCGGGTTTCCCTTTCCGAGCAAGTCAAGGCAACTGACGGGCCCCAGGGGTGTCCGTCGCCATGTTCCTAAGGGAAGCTGCAAAAGTGGAGGAGCAGTTCAATGGACTCAATGGACACCGGTTTCGTTGGCTCAACTTTTGAAGGTGACCAGCTCTGTCTGAGACCGCCTCAGACCTCCAGGGGCGCCTGCTCTTCCTTTTTTTTGGGGGGGGAGGGGGGCGAGACGGTGCCCGCAACCAAACAAAGACTTCCTGTTTTTTTGTTTGGGGGGGGGGGAGGCGTGCCCTTTAAATCAACCATCCAAAGAGTGCTGATGTTCTTCTTCCCTGAGGAAGTTCGCTGAGGATTTGGGACCGGCGGGAACCTTCAAAGTAGCAACGTGGGGATCAAGCATCACAGGGATGTGTCTTCTTGGAGGGTACCCTCTTGTTTGGGTTGGTTAGAAGGGAAACCGAAACAGACATGAACATTATTTTTCAGGGTTCCCTTTGAGACAAGCCCATTGTCACTTTTCACCATCCCCCTTTTCGAGATAAAGCTTTGCCAGAAATATGCTGTCATACGACCAACCCTTGCAACCAGCCCTGGCCACCGGCTCACGTTTTGGGCCATTTTTATTTTCTTGGTGGCGAAGCCAGCCATCCGGTTCCTTAGCTTTTTTTAAAAAAAATCTTTTTAGTGTTTAGTGGTTGGTTTTCCGAATTTAGCCCACTAAAAGTTAGTCACTTTTAGCGGGGGATCCGAAAACGGACAGCTCAGTTTTGAGTTTCCTTTGTGTTGGGTTGATATTTAGCCAAGATACATAGAAAACCCTGCTTTCTTCAGGACCCGACTGCTTTTGCTGGACATAGATGGAGTGTTGATCATTCTAGGGGTAACTTCCCCATTCTTTCCAGGGATCCTTCTTTCTAGAAAACCACCAAAAACCCTGGGGAAAGGGCTGGTTTCTGAAAATAACGATAGCTGAAAAGAATGGGGAACCCCTAGAATCAACATTGTGATGGCTTGGACTCCTATTTAAATTAGCGCAACAACATCTCGGGCAGCCAACTTGGTTTGGTGTCTCTCAATGGAAGGTACCCTCCCACCAACTAACATGGAAGTGCAAAAAGGCCCTTTCCAAGAGGAAAGTAGTCTTTCTACAGGGGTCTGCGCACTTCCATGTTAGCTGGTGGGAGGGTACCCCTTCTCTTAAATCCAATCTAAAAACGCCGTCGGGGCCGTTTGGTGAAGTTTCTGTCACCGGGAATTCCATTGGGTCCCATTTTCCCTTTCAAGGGGACTAGACAAATGGAATTGGGGACCCCCCACCCCCCTTGCTCTGAAGGTAACCAGCTCCACGTCGCCAGCTCCACGTGAATTTTCTGTCACCAGGAATTGGGATGTGAATTTTCTGTCAGCTCCACGTCGCCAGGAACTTGTTCCCCCAGGCCTCCGCCTTTGGCCGGAAAGCCCAGCGCCTGACCGGCCGACCCTCGAGGTGTCCGATGGGGTCCAAAGGTCTTCCATCAAACAAACATAAACCAACAATTCCTGGGTGGCCCGTCCGTTTTTGGAGCTTGTTTCGAATTGTTGACTTCTTGATGTGTGGTTGGTTCACTTCAGTTTTGGTGAGGCTGCAAAGAACAAAGTTGCTAGCTAATATGACAAGAACTGGTCTGGGGTGTTTCCACTTCTAGTGGGAATCATGTATTTCGTCACGGGATTTCTTTGGCAGGGTCCTCCGCAATCCAAAGTCGACATCCAAATCAGGGTCATCCTCTAAGGGGCTATGTCAAGCATATCTATGGAAAGGCCGTGGAGGTATGCTTGAAGCCTTTCCCCGAGAGGTTGCCCAATGACGGAGTGGGAAATCCGTGTGTCTCACAATAGGAAGCAACATTGGAGCCTTTCTCGCATTTCCCAAGCCAAGCCTCGGGGAATCTCAGGACGAATGTCGTTTTACCGCGGGAGTACCGGGAGGCCGAAGGCCACGGCCATTTGTAGAATTAAGGTATGCATCAACATGAAATCGCTAGGAATTGGACCGCAGGTTTTCGATGGTTTAGTCCTTGTTTCCATTTCAGGGTCCTTGGCGCCCAAAAGGACCCGTTTTTTTGGCTGTGAACCCAAGCTAAAGGTGTAGGGAACCTTAAGAACCAACAAAAAGGACGTAGGGAAAATCCAACTGGGTGAATGATAACGACCTCAACCACCGCAAGTTTCAGGCTGGTGAAATATTATAATTCACCCAGTTTAGTCCTTGTTTCCATTTACCAGGGTTCCATGTTCGATGCCTATGTTTGACCCACGCCCAAGGGAGGCTTTTTCGCCCCTCTACTGCCTTGAGGGATGCAAAGTTTGACATATCCAGTCAGAACTTCCAGCTGACTTGTCTTTGTTCGCTGAGTTTTGGCCTTCGGATGCTCTTGTTTGTGTGGAAGATCTGTATTTTTGGACCAGCCCCGAAATGAACAAACGATGGAGCTTTTGTTTGGAAGCAAGGCATCACCAATCAACCGAGACCCCCACCCCTAGGTGTCAACGTTGGTAATAGGTGTCTGTATGGAACTGCGGCCTCCATGATTTTATTTTTGAGGCACTGAATATGAAACGGAAATCTGATGTTGTTTTCTGTCCCCGTCTTGTGTGGGCAACGTGTCCACTCTGTTGGCCAGCCTCTGAGGCATCGTCACAGTGGACGTGGAGCAGGACACGTGCAACGACTCGAACCGCATGGCTCCCCCTGTCGGCTGTTGTCTTTCAGTACAGTAGATTAACCTGCTTGTGGCAAGTGGAAACCAGCAAACATATTATTCTCTGACATCATGTCACATGTTCTTATGTAAAACATGGGAACCTCAAATCTATCAACCTTTGGTTGATGAATCGATGAACATGGTGTGTGTGTGTGTGTTCTTTTTGTGGGAATCCTTCACATTACTTTCATTTGCTCAAGACTATTATTGTATGTTCCCCCATTGGTTATTTGTTTTAAAGGGAATCGATTGGGGGGGGTCCCTTCACAAAAATAACAAATACACGCGGGGGGGGGGGGGGGGTGGGGAGGTCCGTTCATGTGAAGGATTCCCACAAGACAACACACACCCCATGTTCATCAACCAAAGGTTGGGGGGGGTCCCTTTGGCTTTGTTGACGTTGGAAGGGGAGCAACAAATTGAAAATTTCAGCAGTTCAGTGGTTGGATTTTCCACTAAACCACAATGAGTAAAAATGTAAGATGTTTCCCAACAACAACCATGTTGGGTGGGGGGTGGGAGGTCCCTTCATCTTCCATTTGCATTTCCCCCCCCACTCGGCAAAGGGACCGATTCCCCCCACCCCACCCGACGGGAGCGGCCTCTGACGCCAGGACGAGGTGACTACAAAGGCCCAGCTCCTCTTCGGGTTCTGCGATGACGCGGGGGGCCTCGGATCCTTGGCGCCCAAAAGGACCCGTGTTTTGGGCTGTGAACCCAAAAAAAAGGCGTAGGGAGCCCGAAAAACCAACAAAACGGGCGGGAAAATCCAGCTGGGCGAGAACGATCTCACACGACCGAATTCACCCCTGGCGGTTTATGTGGTTGGAATGGCCCCCCAACCACCTTATTGAAATCGCTACGCGATCCGCCGACGCCAGTGGGGATTTTAATACCTTTTTCATTTTTTCATGGAAGTGATGCTGAGGATGCTGGAAATGCAAGGGATGCAACGTCCAGGAACAGACCCAATCTTCGCATCCAAAAACTCAAGACTTTCAGACAGGCAAAATTGACTAAACACAGAAAATACCAGAGATGCCGGGAATGCTGGGAATGCAGCCGGCTGGCCACAAAGAAGTCCAAACAAAACGTTTGTTTTTGATATTTCCCAAAATCAAGCATCAAACGCAGATACTAGCAACCCCCCTCAAATACTGTACTAAAAAATAGACTTCCAAAAACACGATAATGCAGGCGATGTTTCGCAGTAAGTGCTCCGTACAGTTGGGGAATTGCAAAAAAACACTCATTTTGGGATATTCAAACAGTTCCTCAACGTATCACTGCACTTGGCCCCACCCAGACCCCTAACAGGCCGATTCCAACATCGCTTGAAACAGCAAAACACCATTAGTATCTGCAAAACAAGAGACAAATTCATGGCAGCACGGTAATCCTGCTGATGCTGGGGATGCAGATCCTGCGTGTCTGGGGGGCCCCCCCCCCCCCCCCCGCCCCCCTAAGACCTAGGCGAAACGCAGATTTCTAGCACGCACGCCCTAAAAACACTGGAAAATCACAGGATTTTGGCCACCCAGCACACACCATGCCAAAAAAAATGCAGCCCCAAAAGCCTTCGGCTTTGATAAGAGATGAAGGAAGACCAAGTTGCGGACTGCCATCTACACGCTCAACTGGCGTCGGCGGATTTCACCGCTTGAAGCTACGTTCCGTATTGCCTTATAGAGCTGATTCCTGGCAGAGGCATAGACGTGGGGCATGTTTGGGGACCCAGACCCTGACATGACACGATCGACCACCTTGCCCCTCATTGCTTTGAACGTGTGTGTGCTACCCTTGTTGGTGGATTTAGAGGCGAATTAGAGGGAAGCCACCATGTTGGCTGCTCCCCCAACTAAACAGAGCAGTATGGTGTGTATTTGGGGGAGAGCGTACCCATATTTGAAAAGCACTGGGGCGGAAGGCGGCTCCGCGCAAGCCAAGCCCCGGGTTTGGTGAACTCGGACTCCAAAACGGGGTGGGGGGGGGTTTCCATATCATGTCCTCCCGGCTAACATGGCTAGCTGACGTTGGGTGGGTTTTGCTTCACGTGTACCAAAAAAGCCTTTCCGTTCTGGAGATGCGGTGGATCAGTTTTCGTGATCTGCTTGGCTGGTGTGTTTCACTACGCGGATGTTTGCCATCAATAGATGCTATTGTCCTAGAGTGAAGTGATTATGTATCCGCTCTTGGGAAAGGTCTCTTAGTTGCTCATTGTTTTTTTATTCATCTCTAGTTTTCAGTGGATGGACTGCAGCTTGCAATATGTTTCGCTCATATTCCAACGGTCGGGAAGATATCCACAAGCCGAAGCCCGTGCCAAAAAGGATTGCCATGTCGTTTGGCCTTCATAGTTTCCCGTCTCCCCCCGTCCAACCCCAATGCCCCCCCTGTGCCCCTGTGTAAGGCCTTTTGATATTCCCGAAAAATGACACTATGATTCCATGTTTTTCCACCTGACATTTGTCGCTCAGCGCGACAACGTGTGCGACCTTTATAAGGGTGCAGCACGACCTGTCAAGCGGACAACACTTCCTTTTGTGGAGGGTCAATGGTCTTGTTACAGGTAACTTGCTTGTGTGACCATAACGGAAGAGACACTTGCCGACGGAGTCTTCCACTACTTTCCCCAGCAGGGACTCACACTGTCCGAATCTGAGCCGACAGCAGTGGAAGCACACAGCCATCCACGAGAAGTGTGCCGTTGTGAATATGGCGCCGGACTTGCTGAAGTGGAACCTCCACTTTTGTGACGAAAACACCAAACGGGTGTTCACGTGACAGGACGAGCTCTGAGGAACACAAGACATTGCATGAGGGGCGACGATGTGCAGACAGTCGCCTTACGTCAACCCATGAAATCTGGCGGCGGGAGGTGTTCCCCCAACCGGATTCTGCAGATTCCCTTTAGGATTGGAGCCCTGATTCAAGGGGCCTTGATGAATTGTGAGGCAACGAGAAGCTTATCACGGCAGCGATGTGTTTGTTGGTTTTTGGTGCCGGCGCCTGAACCGCTCCCTTTGGTTTTTATAGATTTTTCTGGTCAGCAGCTTTCTGGAGTCCCTTTGTTCTCAGGTTTCATGGGGCTTCATGGTCAGTCACCGGCCCCTAGTTTGGTGTGTACCCTTTTTGAGGCGTGGCTCCAAGGGAAACCACATGAATTCCCATGGACATTTCGGGATCGTGTCAACAGGGTCGCTCTTTCCGGACCAAAATGCGGGTGGATTCCGTGTGTTTCCAGTTTCAGCGCCGCCATGCGTGAAGGAAAGCCCACCACTTCTAGGGCCCCCCTGTTTTGGGAAACACCCATTTGGTTCACCAAAGCTGGTTGCCAGACGGTTTAAACTGCGGCTTTTAGCTGGGGGAAAAGGCTGAGGCAGTTTTTTGGGGTGTGATTTTCAGTTTGTACTCTTTGCGCAGTTTCTGCCACCAACTCGGCTAGCTACTAGCCCGCAGGAGGGCCATGGAATACGCAGCCTAGCTGCCTTCTCACCCCCTCGGTTTCTTCTTTTTGGAAAGGCTTTTTGAGAAACCCATCCGCTCGTGAGGAAAAAAATGAGAGGCGCGGAAATTCCGCATTCCACAGGCCCAGTTATATAAACTGGATTGGCGCGAAAACAACTCGAGCGCCCTAGGTGTGCATTTTCCCTGAAAATGGGTTGTTTCCGGACCGGAGGAATTGGTCCGGGCTCTTCTTAGGGCCCCGGGTTCCGGGGCCGGGGGCCGGTCATCCGCCTTCATTCGGGCCCTTTGCGGCCCTCTTTGGGTGGAAGCCGATTGTTTTTTGGCAGGTGCCTCACGAGAAGGGCTTGAGCAACTTCTGCACGGACGCCCAGCTACAGCTGGGCCCATCAAGTTGACCTCCCAACAAAAATCCGCCCGACCACGGCGGAGGCAGCCAACCAGGAGATTCGCACGAATCCCGGGTCCACGTTGAGGGACATGGATGCAGCTTTCAAAAGTGAAGGGCTCCGTGCATGGGACTCTCCCCTCTCAATATTGTCAATCAAGCGCTTCACTTTCTCAGAGGGGCTGCCCAGTAAGCCTTAGAAACGTCATATTTGGGCCATACCCAACTCGAGGCCTTTGCGGGCGTTGCAGAACCGCGCCGATTTAATATTTGGCATGTTATGGTTTAGATGTGGCCCCGAAAAGGATCGCACAGAAATCCCTGGAATCTGCTTAACCCTCCAATTGCAGAGATTTCCCGATGAAAAGCGGGTTCGGCTGTTGCAGCATCGTTTTAGCGGCTATGATTCAGCGTTTCACCCTTACACGTTCTAGGTATTGCGGTTCCAGGCCAAGTGAAGATCGTACGCGCTCACCTTGCGGCGCGGGTTTGTGGGAATCGTCCCCATGACCTTTCTTTTGCGGGGCCTCCTAGTTCCCAATGGCCTCCCGTTGACGCTTGTCGTCCCAGGAACGTCATTTGACACTTTGAAGTGGTCGGATTGTCCCCGGGACATGGAGAACTTCCTATAGGAAAACTCGTTGTCATTGCACAGGGCTCCTTCAAAGATCTCCATTTTGCAACCATTTGAAACATGGCTTTTTCCACCATTTGAAACCACCATTTACAAGGCAATGTTCAGGTGTATAATGTAAGGATCCCTGTTGCAGTAGGAAGAGGTCATTGTAGGAAGAGTGAATTCTGGAGGTTGGATGGTTGCCACATGTGAACTCATCATTTGGAATAGAACCAATTCGTACTTTCAAAAACACACCTATCACAATTTCCTATGCCCGACATAAGGATCCAATTGGGTCAAGCATAGACGCCTCACATAGAAAGCCGGGTGGTTTGCGGCCTCTCCAATTGTCAGTTTCTTCAGGGATTGTTTTCCCAGTTGCTCAGTGGCGCCCCTGTTTTCAGCTTTTTTTGGCAAGGTTTCCCTTTAAACGCAACCGACCAAGAAGCTTCCCCAGAATTTATTGCTCCCCTTTTTGCTTTTCTTGCTTGTTTGGGGTCCCTTGGTTCCCACTAACCAGGCCAAAACCAGAAAAAATGCCGGGGTCCCAATTCCAGCCTAGAAAAGGCTGGAACTCCACCGGTCTTTTGACTTCGCGCTTCCTTGGGCGCGCGGGGAGAAATCGAGGCGGCTTCAAGAGGAAAGAGGACTTGGACCGCTGCATTGGAACCAGGCGCATCACCTCAAGGGAAGCCACAGCGGCCGCTTGGAAATGGCAGTGGCTCAAAAATAAACGATCGGAGGGGCCAACCGCAAGTTTTGGTCCATGTTCCCACTTACCAGGGTTGATTTTGGTGCCGGTTGTTTTTAAACCCACCGCCAAATGGGCATATCTTCCGACCCTCGCACGTAACGCAGCAAGAAGCTCAAGTTCCACAGCCTGCCTCCATAGAAGCAAAACTCAGCAGAAGCAACGGACAGCCAACTTCGCAGTCCGAATCCAGCTGGTTCCATAAAAGAAGTCAGATGTCCAGCTCTCAAAATTACAGGCAATAGGGTCGCAATAGAGAAGTACCAGGAAGTTTTGACGGTCAGTGGAGGACCAGGAAAAATCAGGAAGGTGAATTTGCATTCTGGTATTTTCCAGGGCTGGAGGGGGCCAGGACGACTCAGAGGGGGTTTGTGTATGTTTGTGTCCATCATATTTTTCCCTGGGGGGGGAGGGGAAGGGCAGACTTGAAGGGTACAGAGGGCTGAACCCTTGTGCCATAGGCTATAGAAGGAGTACGGCCTTTTTCGGAGGGTCCTTAAGCAACTTTTGCTCGCTTCCTGAGTTCATGAACTTTAGACTTTTTGGGAAGACCATTCTAGTGAAAACCATAAAGTTTGGACTTTTTTTGGGCCATCCACTCAGCCGGTGAGTTTGACTTAGAAGCGTCTCTTTGGCAATGGACAAGGAGTATCAATCACCTTGCCGTACAATCTCTAGGTTGCGCATTTTTTGGTGACAACCCAAGGATAATCTTGTTTCTAAGCAGAACAAGTGTCTGACAGAAATTCCCTCAATGAATCTAGGTCCCCCAGTAGTGCCCTTTACCCTTTTTTTGGTGAGGGCTCCCCTACAAAAATAGTCTACAGAAAAAATGTCCAGTTTCCTTACAAGAAATATCGTTCGCTGCTCGTAGCACTCTCCTCCGAGTTGATCAACCTTCGCTGTTCATGGCATGTGCCTTAGTAATTTGGCTGCGGTTCAAAACCAATGATGCCATTTTGGTTGTCAGGTGAATTCACCACCCATTTTAGGCTTCCTATTTGAGTGGTTGGATTGAATCGGATGTAACCACTGGGGGCTAACGATACGATTTGGCTTTTGAAAAGCCCGTGGCCATTTGATTGCATTGGATTGGCCTTCCTTTTGGTGACCCGTACGGCCATTTGATTGCATCGGATTTGTTGCTTCCTTTTGGCGAGAGCTTGGGGATCGCGGATCGCGGAGCGGGGATCGGATTTGGATCCGAGCCGATTTGGCGATGCCTTCGATCCCAAGCCCCCAAGGGCATCCACCCCGAAAGCGGGGGATCTAAGGTGCCCGTGCAACAATCACCTCCATTTGCGGAAGAATATGTTTTCTTTTTTTCTTCCTCCTTGGTTTTAGGAAAGGAACTCATCACTGCTGCAAATATGTTGGTATTTTTGCCTGGGCCCTGAACCAAACGGAAGATCATGGAAGCTGAGGGTTATTTCAAGAGAAGAGTAATCTTCAACCCTGCGGTCCACTGAAGAGGGAATCCTAGGTCCGGGACCCAGCGAAAGGGTGCCCGACCTCTCACCCCCTTTTTGGTTGGGCGGGTTCCCCTACTAAAATAGACTACAGAAAAAGGGTACCCGTATTCTAATCTCTCTACTGGAGGACCTGGAAGGGCTTTTTCAAGAGGATGGTGGTCTTCAACCCTTTTGTCCACTTCCATGACTGAAGAGGGAATCTTGTCATTGGCTAAACACGTATCTGAGCAGTCTGCAGGTGGCTGCCTGTCTTCAACTTCCGCGTTCCGGATGCTTGGGCCGCTTGGCGCGTGGCGGAATTTCCCAAAACGGCCCACTTGGAGTTATGTTTAGATGTTTTTTCGGTGTTTAGTGGTTGGGTTCCATTTAACTCACCTTAGGTTTTCAGATGTTTAGATGTTTTTGTGGTGTTTAGTGGTTGGGGGGTCCGAATTTAGTGGTTGGGTGTCCGAATTTAACCCACCTTAGGTTTTCAGATGTTTAATTGTTGTTTCGGTGTTTAGTGGTTGGGTGTCCGAATTTAACCCACCTTATATTATATGTTTCAGATGTTTAGATGTTTTTTTTTTCGTTTTTTTTTTTTCCCCGGTGTTTAGTGGTTGGGTGTCCGAATTTAACCCACCTTAGGTGTTCAGATTGTTTAGATGTTTTTAGTTGGTTTAGTGGTTGGGTGTCCGAATTTAACCCACCTTAGGTTTTCAGATGTTTAGATGTTTTTTTCGGTGTTTAGTGGTTAATTTAACCCAAATTTAACCCACCTTAGGTTTTCAGATGTTTAGATGTTTTTTCGGTGTTTAGTGGTTGGGGGGTCCGAATTTAACCCACCTTAGGTTTTCAGATTGGTTAGATGTTTTTAGCTGGTTTAGTGGTTGGGGGTCCGAATTTAACCCACCTTAGGTTTTCATATTTTTGGATGTTTTTAGGGTTTAGTGGTTGGGGTTCCATTTAACCCTCCTTAGGTTTTCAGATTTTTGGATGTTTTTAGGTTTTTAGGGTTTAGTGGTCCATTTAACCCACCTTAGGGCACTTATCCTAGAAGCTCACCTTGGAGTTGATGGTGATCCTAGAAGGCCAGCAAGGATTTCGGTCTCGCAGTGAATTGGCATAGCCTGGGAACATCTTCAGGGGTCAACAAAATGGCAAATTCGTGCAACCCACCCCACTCCAGAAGCCCAGCTGTTTCCGACTAGGCCTTGAAAGTGAGCATGTTGAGGGGTTCTCAAAATTGGTTTGGGGATGTTTGTTTTATGTTTTTTTTCTTCTTCTTCTTCTTTTTTCTTTCTCGAGCTAACATTTAGAAGCTTTTTTGAGGTTGGCTCCTTCATGGACCCAGTTGGAGAGAGACAGAGAGGAGAGAAGCAAGGAAATAAGTAAATAACTAAAGAAATAAGACGGAATGGAGAGAGAGAGAGAGAGAGAGAGAGAGAGAGAGAGAGAGAGAGAGCGAGAGACAGCGAGAGAGAGAGAGAGAGACACCAAGAGCGTGAGAGTGGGATATCAGGTGAATATCAGCATCGGCGTGCCGTGCTCAGCGTGAGTGACTGCATTCGGGCCAAGCCTTTGCCCAGTTGCTCAGTGGATTCCGCCCTTTTTTTCCCAAGTTGTTTTGGGAAGGGTTCCTTTTTTCCTTTAAACTCAACCAACCCAAAAAGGAGGCCCATTCTTTTTCCCCCATGGACATCCACTGGTTGCGACTCAGAGAGTGTGGTTTTGGGGCATGTTCAGCCGCCAGGCCTTTGCTTTCTCCCGGGGGGGTGGTGGTTTCGGATAATGGGAGCCCCAAGAAAGAGGATGCCACTCCGTTGCTGGTCGAGCACGAAGACAGACGGAGTGGGCCGCTCTGTCCCCGGAAAAAAAAAGAAGCGGTCGGCGGTCACCCACCAGGAAATGACAAGGGGCACAACCCCTGTTCAGCCAAAACCGAGTGATTCTTGGCGCTGTAATACATCCTAGAAAAGACGGGGGGAGTCTGAACATTGGCGGCAACTCTGTTTCTCCTCGATTTCGCGCTGTCCCGCCTTTGTGCCGCCACATCACCTGTCAGGAGGTGCTCATGGAAGAAGACCTGTCGATCACTGGCATTTGCCGGATCCCTGGCATTTTCATCTCGCAGTCGATCGGCTCCTCTTTCCGCGGCCCCCATATGTCCTCAAACGCATTATTCTACGGGTACCTTCCATTTCCATTCTTTCTAGGGATGCGAATCTTTTCAGGAAACCATCTTAAAATCCCGGGGAAACGGATCCGGTTTTTAAGAAAAGAACGATGGTTGAAAAGAATGGAAAAGGACTCAACCCCTAGAATTGTACCCATTCAATTTCGGTCTATGGGGGGGCCACCCAACCTCACGTCCTTTTGGGAAACCCGTCTTTGTGTCCATTACCGAAAACCATCCCAACATGGAGTGCCTGCCTTGACGGATTTATATTTGAAGCAAGCACACCAACCGCAAACCATGGTACATCACTGTTGTTCTAGAAAGTCGGGAGCAAGAGAAGGCTCCTACACTGCCACAGTAATTGCTGGATTTACCCTTCCTGCTCCATATGTGCTATGTTAGTGGGAGGACGCAGCAACCCTTTGAAGAATCATAGTTCCTAGCAATTCGTGGCTGAACCGGGGTCCCATACCATCTCATTCACATGCCCATGCCCGTCATTTATCGTGAGTTGCAAGCTTCAAACGATAGAAACTACATTCGACCACAGGATGTTTCCTTGAGTGGTGCACCTGCGGAATTCCTTTGAAGAATGTGAGGTGTCCAGAGTAACCCCAAGAGTAAGAGTTAGTTGTCGACACCTTGTGGTTTCCCAAGCCAGGCCTCATCAAAATCGCCTGCGGGGCATGCGATACTCCGGCGTAGGGTTGCTCCGATATAAGACATGGCGGGTGGAGAATCAGTCCAGAGAGTCTTTTGGCTTTTCACAAGTCTGATTTGCAGGAATCTGTGCCCGTGTGGCAGTGGCAGTGGCAGTGCAAAGGGGAGGGGGTTCGCCACAATTGCTCTCACCTTTCCCTGGCACATTCAACAGGATCAACAGGACTGACAATGTGAACCCAGGCCAGTTGCTCCTCACTTTGTGAATAAAGGACCGAATTGACTGGTCAAACTGGGGGCGGCAGCTTGGTTTGGGTGTGGCTCAAAATTTAAGAGCCAGGGTTACGCAGGTTTTTTTGGCCTCTACCCAGGTTTTGGCCATTTTGGGTACACTTTTTTGAGCCACCGCCGTTTCTGTTTGGCTTTACAGGAACCCCTGCACCCAGAGCAGCTCTCCCCGACTCCCCGACTCCAGGCCGGCGTGGCGCGGATGTGTCGCGGGAGCTGTGGCGCGGAACTTAGCCGAAACACGGGGAAGCTTAGGGGCCAGTCCCAGGCATAAGAGCGTTTGATTGTTTCAGGGACACCCGAAAAAAGGGGTTTCCCCTTTGTTTTATCAACAACAAAAACAAAAAACATGTGGTTGTGTCTTTGGGTTTCGCTTTAAAGCAACAAAAAGGAGCCATGTATAGGTACGAATATCCGCCCTGATTCTGGTATATACCAGGTTATGACGCAAGTGACCATTGAGCACGCGTTTTTGTGTTGAGGCGTGGTATATCTCGTGCTTGGGTCGGTTTTTAAAATTGGCAGTTCCAAACCCACGGGGAACCGCCCATTCCGAGGGCTTCCCTGATTTAGCCTCATCTTGAGACACATGAATTGCTTCAAGGCACGTGTGTCGATATTTGTTTCCAAGGCGAGCCTTTGAAAGGAAGGAACTTGACACGGAGGAAATTAAATGAAGCAGCCACTGTGATGAGAACGAAATGCCCTGACCCTTCCTGAAGCGAAACCTGAAAAAGGGAGGGGGACCAAGGGGGTCGGTTCTAACTGGCCATTTTGGGGGGCCAATGGGGCCAAAAAGGCTGAAAGTCCCTATTAAATGAGCTGAAGACCCAATTCCCCCCAACAGTGGCTTGAAGTAGTTCATTCGTGTCCACCAGCTTGAGACAACACACGATTTGCATTTATCCATCCGACTTGTTCCCTTGTTTGTAACTCTGGTCCCTGGTCCTCCCATTCTGATTGGCTCAAATAAGAAACAACCTGCATGATTTCTGAAAAAGCCGTTCCCGCAGTCTAAGTGGTAGTTTGAAGGTAAACGAAACGAGCCCGAAGCCTTGACTTCAACGCAAGGCCAAAGCTCCAGCTGCCGTTGCTTCCTTCTTTTCTTGCTGGTGCTCAGCAGAGAATGAGGGAATTGGAATCTGGGGATTTCCTTGAAAGAAAACCATAGATGGTCTATAGGTGTCATTCCAATTCTCATTCCCTGCATATCTCGCACCGATCGCAAGTTTTCTGGCGGGCCAACAACAAAGAAGGCTGTCCGCCTCAGAAGTGTTTTTTGCACGGAAGAGGGCAAGTGTTCATTCTTTTTTCCAAAAAAAAGGCGGGTCAGCCCGCAGAAAAAAAAAAAAAAAAAAAAACGGTTTTGATACTCAAGACGACTCCAAAGGCCCACTCCAAAGGCCGACTCCAAGTTCGGTGCGTTCCTCGGCGGGTGGGTTGCGCATCGGTGGCGGTGGCGCTGAGGTTCCCGGGGGTCCAGGAGAAGTTCGAGGAGCAGGATGAGGCAAAGAAGCTTCCCCGGAAGTAACTCCCCAACCAGGCAGTTTCTAATTTTTTTTGCTGGGGTCCTAATTCCAGCCTAGTAGTGAGACACCAAAAGGAGACCAGAGATGACCTCAGCCCAGTGGCGCCAAAGTTGTTTGAAGCTTCTTTTTGGGTGCGTTTTTTTTGGGGTAAGGGTAGATTACCCCAGTTGCCTTTTGCCCGGTGGATCAACCCAGACGAGTGGTGCCTTTCTTGCAACTCTTTTGGGTAAGGGTTCCCCTTCAAAGTCAGGATCATAGATTTGCCCCGGCCCAGTGGAATTCCGCCCGCCCTTTTTTCGACTTTTGTTGTGAAGGGTTCCGATTCCTTGAAGGTCAACCAACCAAAAAAGGATGCCCCGTGGTGCCTTTTTTCCAACTTTTTTTGGGTAAGGGTTCCGATTATTTTAAAGTCAACCAAACGAGAAAACCAAAAAACATATGCCCTTTTTCCCCATGGAAATCCACTGGGCAGATGACTCAGTCCCTGTGCAAGAAGTGGCGTTCAAGGAGCCACTGCAGTCTGGGCTATGCGTCTTATGCGTCCATCCATCCATCCGTCCGTCCATCCATCCATCCATCCATCCATCCTACTCAGACAGAATTGGTGGTTCTTAGATTGCAGCTTGCATTCATGAATGAGCGTTGCTCCAGAATGTGGCGCGGGTTTACCACTCAGTCACTCAGTGTATGGCACACCGTGGACCGGGACGGGACGTTAAAGACGGTTGGCTCCATTGCTAAAGGCTTGTCCTTTCGTGTTTCGGATAGCGTTTTGTTGCTCGGAAATCAACCGACGGACAAGGGTTCCAAATCTGTTTTTGCCCATGGAATTCCACTGAAAGTCTGGGATACCATATTAAAGGGTTGTGCAACACTTCCTGATTTGTGGTTTCAGAGGGGCATGGCCATGGGTCAAAATGCCGTACCCCCAGTGAACATCCCAATCCCCACTAAAATAGGTTCTAACATGGGTGGTGAATTCACCGACCCCAAAATGGGATCCCAAAACGGTTTTGACAACCACAGCCACATGGGGCCAACATGTTTTTCTTGGGGAAAGGAATGAGGCACCAGGGCGGGCACCACTGCCTTAGTGTGGTCCTCCGCATGAATCCCAGGGTTGAGATGACGCGAAAAGCAAGGGGAAGTTTGGGCGGGACTATCCTCAATCTCTGGAAGCCCAATTTCTGTGAACCAAGGGACCAAAAGGGATCCTTCGGGAGCCAATCTTGTACCTCTGTAGAATCAACTCCAACAAGTTGTATTAAATCTGTGCCCTGTGGCTCAGGTTTCGATCGCCTAGGCCGCCTAGGCCCCAGGCCAAAGCTCAATCAGGTGTGATTTTGCGCCCATTTATTGGGGCCCCTTCAACGCGTCACAGGTCAGGTATAAGTGATGGAATGACCCCAATACACCATCCCGTATGGTTTCCTTGGGAATCCCTGAATTCATACCCTCATTCCCTGAGCACCAGCATTTTTGCCCCTTTTTCCACCGAAGTTCGTTTGGAGGTTTACTTTCAGCGCAGCTTTTGATTCATCGTCAGGTAGTGCTGACGATGACCAGCGCCATGCTCTTCGCGGAGAAACATCTGGAGCTCAAGAGGGCTTATGTCCACTTTGTACGGGTGTGTTGTGTGTGTGTGCCTGTTGTGTGCGGCCCGCCAACATCGTCATCCATCAAAACCTGCGGCAGGAAGAACTCCACAAAAACTAGTTGAAAACGGCTGGGTGGTTCGAAGCTCGCATGGGCCTTGCGGCAGGGCCACAGACAAAACTACCAACGCAAGACACAACGCGCGTGTATTGTTCGTTCGCCTCGTTCGGAGCCACGGGGACTCCGGGGACTCCTTGCTTTCTTGGTGGCGAAGCCGGCCATCCGGTGAAAAACTTAGCTTTTTAGATCCTTTTAGTGTTCAGTGCTTGGTTTTCTACCGACAGGTGGTGTTCATTGCCTGGAATTGATGCGGCTGACAGAGAACAAGTTCGGGGACACGCTGACCCCTGAACCATAGCCCTGAAGGGTAAACCACACATGAGGGCAACCGTGGCAGCATTGACGGTGTCAGACTTTAGCAAGGGCCATGGGGTTTGTTTTGTCCAGGGAGCGCGTTCCACTTCTTGATCGCCCCCAAGGTAGACTTCAAAGTTGGGCAACCCTCTGGGTTAACGTCTGCCTTGTGGAACATCCACGAAGGAAACACACCTACTTGGATGCTCGGCCAAATTTGTGACTGCTTGGCCACTTGGGTCTTAACCTGCCAAGAACACGATTAAAGTCCACTTGGGGGACTTGGACGTGGTTTATACTTCTAAGGGTTGATTCCTTTTCCATTCTTTCCAATCATCGTTCTTGTCGAAAGCCGTATCCGTTTCCATGGGTTCCATGGGTTTCCGGAGGTTTAGAAAGATTCGGATCCCTGGGTTTAGAATGGGGAAGGTAGCACTAGACTACTTGTAGCCGAGAACCCCTGCCACCCCCCCGCTGCCATAGGACCCCCCAAACTGCGCCTCCCGGCCATCGCCGGGCGAGCGCAGGATGGCGCGAAGCCTCATTCCCTGCCCTCCTGCAACGTCCAGAGCCCAGAGCCCTCGAGGAATCGTCCAAAAAATAAGCTCAGGTGATACTGTGGATGGACGAAATCCTGCACCACCTTGAAACCACGGGAGACCATTGTCTGTCGGTATTTACAGGGGAATCATCATTCTAGGGTTTCTTAGCTGGTGCAGGATTTCGTCCATCCACAGTATCCCCAACAGCAGGCGGTGCTCTTTTTAGTGCTCGCACCACCCCGCAGCCCTCGCAGAACTTCGTGGAAGCCTGGTGGAACCCTGGTGGAACCCTGGTGGAACCTTACCTCAGGGCCGCCCGGAGGCCATCTGGGCTGAGACCCCAAAGCTTTCAGCTGTTGGGGAATAAAGCCATCCGTTGGCAGAGGTGTCCTTTTTAGATTTTGGTTAGAAATAGATGGCACTGGCTTCGGTTTTGTTCCATCTCTTCAGTTTGTCTCTGGCTGATGAAAAATGGAATCTCCTGTTAATTTTGAGCCACACCCATTTGGGAGCCCAGAGAATTGACTGTCCACTAAAGGGAAGCTCATTGTGTAATCACCCTCTAAAATAATTGTGTTTAAATCGCCCGAAGGGGAAACATGAGGTTTGGTCAAACTAATATGATTCGTCTATGGTCCATTTGGGAGGGGCGGGAAGGGGTCAACCACAATACCAGGGGTTAATCCCTAATTGTCCTATGTCCTCTTCTCTTGGGGGAACAAACGAGTACTTGCCGAGGCTCACATGCTTGCCCTAAAAATTGTTACCCTCCCAACAGACAAGCATGCAAACCTGAACATGACCCTCTGATGACGAATTTTGTCCAGGGGCCCCCGTTCAGGTTCGACGTGTGTTTTGGGGCGGGTATCTTTTGGAGACCTTTTGGTCACAACCTTTCGCCTCCAAGCATCATGGAGGCTGCGTTAAGACTACTTTCCTCTTGGAACACCGCCTGTCTGAGACGCGACCTTGAAACGCCTTTTGGTGACTAAACTAGCTGCAAACTTTTCACAAGATGCCCATTTCAAAGCACTCACCAGCAAAAAATAAGATCTCTCTCCAAAGGTTCCAAGATGAACCCAGTTTGCTGTCTCAGCGTGGCCGAATCTAATCGGAAGCCCTTTTTCTACGCGCCGGAAACAAAGAGAGACACACAGAATCACCATTCACAACCTGATCTTCAATTTGATAGAGGAGAGTGCTTGCCCATTAGCAGCTGACTACTGAATGTGTCCTCAATGCTAAATTTCGTGTCTGGTTTTGAATTCGCTTACGCTCGTCTTTCCACCAACTCGAAGCATTCCACCGCGTCACCGTCTCGTTTTGCAGCACTTCTGTGTCTTCTAGATTCTACGTTCAAGCTCGAAATCTCACCTTGTCAGTACAAGTGTACGCCAGCTCAACTAGCGCAACTCTTCAGTGCCACTGTAGCGCGCAGCACGCACTTTGCCAGCTCCAGCTTAAAGAGAGCAACTTCAAGTGCAGTAAGCGAAGCGCGCTTTGGCAGCTCAGCTCGGACATCACAACTTTATGGGACAAGTGAGACGTTACGCCGAAGGGCGCTTGAGTTCCAGCTGAATCACGCTTTATTGGTAACAAGTGCAGTATGCGAGGTGTGGCAATAGCCCTCTTCGCGAAGGCATGACAATCGTTACGGACTGACTCCTTGCGGTTTGGTGCTTTTTGTGAGCCCCGAGGCCGGCTGAACGCACGGCAGTGACCAAGACTTGATCTCGCTTCATCTCGTTTCACACGGTTTTCTACAACAACATCTGAGATCTGGTTCTGATCTAGTTGATTTGGGGGAAACCATCTCGTTGTGTTTTAAGGGTTCAGGAGGGTTTCAGGATTTTAAGGCGCTAAGTTTGGTTTTCCGTGGCTCTTGACCCATAGATCTCCCAACCCGCAAAAAGCGGCCGAGATCATGGACGCGCGGAAGCTGCACGCGCATTACCTCAGCTTCCTGTGGGCGTGGGAGGCGAAGCGGGAATCAGGAAAACGGGCGCCCCAGTGGGCGAGGAGCCATGGGGAACGGACATGCCAATAAAATAAATGGGAAAAAGCTAAGAAATGCTTCGAAATGCTGAGAAAATAGATGGACATGCTAAGAAAATAGATGGACATGCGAAGAAAATAGCAGACATGCTAAGAACTGGACAGGAGCCGTGGAATGTTGCCGTAAAAATGAATCCCAACCAGTTTATTAGTATAGGGGTGTCCATTTCTGGTTTTAGCGGGGTGGAATGTGGGGAATCAGACCACTTTTGGAGGGGAACACATTTTCAATAAGCTGGAGTTGATCAATCTGGGGTCAACGTTATTTTTTGGCGAGCGGGTAACATGGGCTCACCATGATGCTGACCGAGGGTTGTCGGGGTTGTCCTAAGAATGCACTTCCCAAGTTTTAGGACTGACTGGCTGTCCATTTCTCACTGAACCTTCGGAGGTCAGCGGTGCTGGACGGTCATGTTTTTTGGTTTTGGCCGCTCGGGGTGAGCCAGGCTCCAACCTGGGAGCCAACCTTGGCAATCTGCAAACTGTGCCAAGAGAATCTTCTATGCATTTGGGTAAAACTTGACTGGCATCCCTCTTCTTAAACTTCGCTTTTTTCGGACATGTGGTTGGAGAACTGCCTGCTGGACGGTCATGTTTTTGGGTTTTGGCCGCTCGCGAACCAAAAGGTTCCTCGGTGAGCCAGGCTCCAACCTGGGAGCCAGAACCAACTCGGCTGTGCTGAAAACTGGGGTTCCAAAGGCTCCAAACCTTGGCTCGGAAGCCATCCGGTTCAACTGAGCTTTTTAGATCTTTTTAGTGTTTCTCGCGGTATATTTCCGTATTTAGCCCGCTAAATTAGTTAAACCCGTTTTATTGGGGGATCTGAGGGCAGTAACCCAAGAACGGCTCTTTGAGGAATCGAGCTTCCAGCCCATCTAGCTCCCAGAGAGCAGGTGGGAGAAACATGTGCTGGAATCTCGCGATTTCACCGCGTGTCCCGCCCAGAAGGAAGGATATTGCGGGAGCATACGTTGAGATCAAGGCGTTAAGTATGGGGCCTGATATCGCAGGCTTCGCAAGTAGCATTGGGCTCCTCTCATGTTTGAGAGGGATCCTGTTTTGAGTCGCCAGTGGTGGTGGTCTGGCTCTCTTCTCCAGTTGTTTGGCTTTTGCCTCCCTTCTTGGGCCATCCCATCAGGCAGTAAAGCGAGCGCAGCTTTCATGGCTTGAAGTTGCTCTACTTAGGCATCCTTCATTTCCAAGTCAGTGAATCTCACACTCGGTGACTCATACGCCTGGGTAACTTTGGGGAGGGTAACTTAAGGCCTGCAGAAAGACCACGAAAAAAAGGCATTTGCCAGCCTCAAAAACACGTGAACAACTACGCCTCAAACTGGGTTTCTCCTACTCCCCGGAACAAAACATAAAACAAACAGAGAACCAACCATGTATAGCTCTGCCGGGTAAAAAAGAAGAAGAAACAAACAAAAGAAAACGAAAGACACACCAAACCGACCTAGACTAGAACTTGCATATATAACTTGTTCTAAGGGCCAGTCAATACATATGGGTAAATTATAACAACCTCACACGACCTCACCCAAAACGTGGTTTATGTGGTTGGAAGAGCCCCCCAACCACCGCGGTTTCAGGTGGGTGAAATACGATGATTCACCCAGAACCCAAGGGAAAGGCGTTTGGAAAAAAACACCTGCTTTAGATGCTCACCAGTCTGATTTTGCAAATTATTTATTTTTTCGTTGGATTTCCACCACGTCTCTTTGTTGTTTTCCATATATATATTTTTTTTGGGGGGAGATCTGGCAAACTGCCCATGGGTTTTTTCCCCGCCCGGCGTTTTCGGATCGCCAGAACAAGCGTCATGAAGACCTGGAGCTGGACCTGGAGCTGGAGTTCGATGCCCCGCGGCAACCGAATCGAGATCCCCTGCCCTTCTCCCACCCCCCCAAAACAAAAGGTGTCCTAAAAAAGACATGGCTGGAGTCCGAGAAAGACAAAAGTCCACAAACAAAAAAAGGAAAACACAATAAACAAAAATGAACCAAATCCAAAGAAGAAACATGGCTTCAGTTTGCTTGTTTTTTTTTGGGGGCAAACACAAAGAGCGCCAATGATCAGGCTGGTGTTTCGTGACCGTTTGCGGTGAGAAATGTGTGCATATAAGTCTTGCCCCTTTAGGAAGCACCATGAGTGCAATGAAGTAAACGGGCACCAGAATGCCCGGCGCCGTCGCGCGTCGTGCCGGGTGTTTCGTCCATATCAGTTTTATATATCGTAGGGACCAAAACGGAGCGGTTTAGTGTCCTGTCGGGTGGTGTGTTTGTTTAGGGGATTGATTTACTTTTGGTGCCCTGGCAACGCCCTGCCCGATTTAGGATGTGACTCGATTCGCGGTCATGTTTGTAATGTCGACCCCGGATTAATAAACCTCTGTTTATTAATATGGGGGTGTTCCCCTCCAAAAGTGCTAAATCCCCACCAAAACCCGGGACACCCCCATATTAATAAACAGGGGTGTATTAGGTCGGATGGGTGTGTGTCTGTGTCTCTGTGTGTCTGATTGCTTTAAGATGGTGGCCCTCAACATGGTGGGAGATGGTGGGCGTCTATTTACTTATCCCTTCAAAACAACCCCAAAAAGGGTGCCCTCAACAGACCCAACAGGGAGCGTTTCCTTGCCGGCTTTGAAAGGGAGTCACCACGGCAAGCTGGGTGCTAAGTAGCAAACAAAACAAAACCGAAAAAAAAAGGGGAAACGTAGCACCCTACCGGTCAATAAGGTCCAAGGGGTCCATGGGCCCTTGTGAGATTGCATGAGGGGATGAGGGGGGTTGTGCTTGACAACACCTACCAGTCAATAAGGTCCAGTCTTTTCTGGGTTTTGGTGAGATTGCATCAGGGTTTGACCACCGGTTCAGGTCCGCGCCAAGAAGAATGCCATGGTCCGGATTTGAGGAGCGAGGGAGAAGACTTGTGCACGATCGGAGGATCGGAGTGCGTCCATTTTTCTGGGAAACCTGGGTGCTGAATAGCCCAGATGTTTGTGAGTCTACAGGAAAGCAAAAGGAGGTTGAGAATTTGCACACCTGTTTAGCACCCTGAAACCAAACTCAGGGGGGATCCATGGTCCAGAATACTTGCGTTTTCAGGGGCTGAACAAGGGGGTTCCTATGATTTGTCCAGAGGTCAGATTCTCCGATGTGTCAACTATTCTGGTAGCATGTTGTTTGAATCGCCAGGCCTTCGCTTGAAAGTGGCATTAAAAGGAGGTTCTACCTACAGGGGTGGACCGTTTGACCCATCCCTAAGTCTAGGTTGCTCGCCCAAGACTCTCTCCAAGGCACCCCTTTGTGTAAGCAACTCTCTTGCACAAATGTTTGGCCAGCACAGTGGTAAAGGATTCCCGTTTAAGGAGGCATGCTGAACTTCCACCAGGCTCAGCATAAGGACCAGCCTCAAAGAGTTCTAGAGACTTTAGCAAGCTACTGTGGATGCCCTGAATGTTGCAAGCAGAAGGGGGATCATCAGATGCAATTTCCTGAGAAATTCTGGTTGTATAAGTGTGGTTGGTTCACTTGCAATCTTGAGGGCATCTGTTGGCGGGCTTTCGGGGTGCAAATGAGCCGGACATAGACAGCCTTCTTGCCAGCTTGGTCTCTTCAGTTTTCACTGCGGTACCCCTCTGTGAGCCACTCTGGAACATATGGGTTCTGGACGTTGAACAGAAACTGGTCTCAACCCTTCCATTTGGTTAAGATATTTGTTTATTTCCCCCTGTTGGTTTTAAAGGGAATCTATCACTACTGGAAGCATTTGTTTATTTTTTCCAGGCGTCTTAAGCAAATGGAGGTAAGTGGGGCAACCAACCAGCTTTGGTACATTTACCAAGGTGCCATTTTGGTACATTTATTTGAGCCACGGCCATATCTGGACGTGGAACAGAAGCTGGTATCAACCCTCAGACTTGCTCTAACAATCGTCCAGTACCAGCAACAGGTCGTGTCTTCCGGAAGTCCAGTTTGGTCTCCGTTTGGTGGCGAGCTTTTGCTCGCATGGGTCTGATGTTCGAATTTTTGAAGCTGCGCTTTTTTGGGGCCACAGGGATTTGGGTATATTCATCGGTCAGTTTTTTGAAGTTGGTACTCTTTTTGGTGGTTTTAAAGGAAAACCAAGAGGAACCCCAAAGCCATTTTGAGGGGTCCAACCCTACAAAGCCATATGGGTGTGGGTCGAAACTCGGGTAGCCCTTAAAATGGCTTGCCCTGGAAAATGGCACCAAGTTGACGAGTTAACCTGCGGTCCAATTCCTGGTTGAATTTTGCCCCATATCCATATGACTGGTCAAAACTAATGGTACCATTTTGGGGAAGGTGCACCACCCATTTTAGTTTATTTAGTGGATTGGGATGTTCACTGGGGGCTAACCGGGATTTTGGCCCGTGGCCATATGTTTTAGTCTGCTGGTTGAGGCTCATAGGCATTCGCGGTTTTTGAAACCCTTTCTCCGGGCCGCAACGAGAGGCATGAGGCGCGACATTCGCGCTTTTCAGGAGCCTTGTCAAAGAAATGTGCGGCACCTAACAAAAGGGGCTACATCATTACACAACTAATACTCCTAGAATCAGTAGAAATAGGTCTTGGACCAATCAAAACATGGAGCTTGCACCTCGCAACCCCACTCAAGTATTTAGACCCGGATATGCTTGTGTTGGAATCAAGGGTAACCCGCCCAACCCCATCCTGCCCCAGGCGACTTAGTAAGTTAGGTCCTCAAGGTCTGGGAAAACAATCGATGGTCCCCCCCGAACCTCGAATGGACCACCGGATATGGGCTACGTGTGTGTGTGTGTGTGTGTGTGCGGAGTGACAGAATGCCCTGTCACCACCCTTTCGGTTTCGCAGCAGGGGGATCAGGCTTCCAGTGACTGACCTCGTCACAGCAGGAAGCTAGGTCAGGCTTGGACTGACCTGATCCAACGAAGCGTGGAAGCTAGTACCTCAGCTACCCAACAAGGTCCCCTCTTTGCCCGCGGAAATCAAGCAGAAACTCATCGTACTCGAGACTCATCAGTTGTACTCGAGACTCATCAGTTGTACTCGAAAGATTAGCACTCTCCATCTGGAGTTTAAGTGTGTACACCCCATTCGTGGGGAATCCTCGGGTGTACCCATTGTGTGACCCCGGGCCGGCTCTGTCGGAAAATTTGACCTCAACGTGCGTATCATAGAACAGCGGAATTTCACATTTAACCAGGAACGAGGTTTCACTGAAGGGAAGAAAGCCGTCAGTTCATAGCGACGTCTCACCACAGTTGATAGCTGCCGATTTTCATTGCCTACCCTGACCATTGGTTGAACTTGTTGCTCGTATCACTGCGGTTGTCGATTGCTGACTTGTATTTGCTTTGCCTTGTACATTTCGCTCGACCATTGCAGTTGAGGGCCGCTAACTTGCATTTGCATTGATTTGAATGTTGTCGGGTCTGATTCTCTCAAGGTGGAAGTGTGCAAATTCGATTCAGTTGCGTCACCATGTCTCGACGTGATGATCGTGATAGATCCAGGACTCGACGCAGACGTGATCGGAGTCCGTCCCCTCAAGCTCACAAAGCACGCCGACGTGAGCACAATGACAACCAGGTCTCGGAGAACATGGATTGGAACAACTTGGTTTCATGGCAACACAACTCCGGCTACAATGCTGCTAACAACTTTCCGATAGTGCCTATCAATTTTCAATCGACTCACAACCCCACACAGCAATTCCAACACCCGGCGATCAACTACATGATGCCGATCCCTCCTGATCCCACGCCATCCAAGTTCATGCCACCAATGATGCCACCACCGGTCACTACTTCCCAACCTACACCTTCACCTGGACCTCCTGCAGCTCTACCGGTTCGTCCTCAGAAAGCCTGGCTTACTCCATCGCCTGACTGGACACCTGGAGACGGCATGTTTGATGTCAATCAACTCTACAACTTCAGCCTGCCCATGACCGTTGCCAACACTCCACATGGCAACCTTCGCGACATGTCAGGCATGGATATTAGGGACGTACGCCTGGTTCAGGTTATCCACGGGGGCCTCACCAACTGGCTACTCAGGCCGTTTGCACACGGCCGATTCGTGACGTGGGAAGGCTTTCGCACCCGCACTGAGGCCTTACTTTGGAGTACCTGCTCCAAATTACTACGAAGATCGCAGTCACTCAACCTGCTCACCCTGGAAAAGGACCTTGCCAACACGCTGGGTCTCAACATTGATGACTTCAATCAGCGCATCAAGGTCCACGACCATTTGGCCAACCTGGTACTTCAATTTCTTCAACAACATCACACCTCTCTCGCACCTGCCGCCCAGACCGATGACATGGTCAAGAAGTTCAATGATTTGAATCGTGCACATGAACTTCTCCAAGCTCAATATTCCGCATCACTTCGCGCATCGACCTCGCCCACGATGACAAACCAGAAAGATGATGCAGAGTTGGTTACACCGCCACCGGTCAACCACACACCATCCTCGTCACCTGCCAGCTCCCTTCCCACAGCCAGCGCGGCCGCCCTGGATGGCAAGTCGTTTGATAGCGTGGTGCAACCTCGGATCATGCAGTCTCTTCACGGAGTGTCGTCACCGCCGTCCAAACCGGCGGCGTCACAGTTGCTCACCATGCACAGCACGCCGGATGAAGTTGTCAAGTACTACACATGGACCAGTGACCAACCTCGCCTTTTCCTCAAGCAAGCACCCACAACAACCACTTTGGCATCGCTGGTTAAGTGGGCCAATCACCCGTCCCGGCTCAACGGCAACAAGTCGTTAGATTCTATGGCGACGCAGCTTCTTCAAGCCAGGCAACGCATGCCGAAGGGCGATGCGCCCACACTCGGTGCAATGGCAGCATCATGGGGTCTTGAACCCGGGTACCTTACCAAACTCACTGAGAAGGCATTGAGTCACCTCATCGTGACCGCTCGCCTGCTTTGTGGATGAGAAGGCATCATGACGACCTTCGTTCTCATATGAGCCCGGAGCGGCAACAATGTCACGGATGAGTCCAGGTGAAAACTCGTCCGTCAAATGTTTGCGTTGCACATGATTGATCTTGTACTTGCTTGTTCTTGCATTGCCTCTTGTGTGATGGTCTGTGATGCTTGTATTCATGTCGCCGCCTTGTGGTAGATTTCGTTGGTTGCATCTCACCATGTTGGATGAACTTCGCCGCTGCGGAATCTATGATGATGTTGCACAATGGCAGTCGCTGGACGACCTTCTGCACTCGTTGACCACATTCTCGACGTGCTGGCATTACTGTTTCCCTGGACTACCACCACCGTCGATTCCAATTGAGGAGTACGAATCCATCACACAATTGCCGTGGCTGGGTCTCATCCTCGAGGTCTTAGTTGTGGTCCGGATAGCCCTCCAGATTCCGAATTCGCAGATCACACCGTGGCCAACAGGTACGAGATGTCGGTGCGCGCCTATTTATTCATCAGATCACCAACCGCCGTTCTTCGAAGTCCTTCACTTCTACAAGACTTCTCTCTTGTGTGAAATCATGCACTCAACTTTCGCTGACACGCGACATCTACGCTCATTGCGGGCGCGATTTCCTGACCTCTACGACTTCATACATGATCCAGGTCATCACCAACAACCGTGCGTCTACATTCGACTTTCCCCATGGCACACACCATACTATGTTGGGGCGACTGATCAGGATGTTCTACGTCGTGAACACTCACGCAGTCGCAAATTTCTACAACTACTTCGTGGACGGCATGCCTTCTTTGAACCGGCGCTTCACTACTGGAAACGATCCAATACTTACTGGCTCTTCTGTGCTGTACCAGTGGAAATCAACGATCCAATACTTACTGGCTCTTCTGTGCTGTACCAGTGGAAATCAAACTTCCAGTTTCCTCGGTGTGGGTTCAAGAAAGCAAATGGCAATACCTGCTACGCCCGCATTTGAATGCGCCCTGGGTACACAGAATCTTGCGCAAGGTGGGCTTCCGGGAACATCTTGTTGATTTTCGACGCCACTCGTTGTCGTCTCCCACTTCCCTCGGCTTGCACAAGCGCTTTCGACGACGACTACATCCGGATCTCCAACGACAACTACGACCTGACGCACTGGATGACATTCAAGCCCACTACTCGATTCTCTATCAGCTGGGATCGAATACAGGAGCGTCGTTCCAAGTCATGCGTGACCTACTGTCGGCCGCCTTCCCTCCCACTCAGCTGTACTACTTATTGCGGCTCGCAGTTTTCGTCAACGAACCCTTCCGCTCCAAGGCCCAGAAGCTCCTCGCCCAGGTACTGCGCAAACGACGGCTACAACCACCCTCCACTTTGACACAGCTACTTTTGCCGCCGCTACATGTCCAAAATTGGAAAGCTCTACTTGGCACATGGTTACAAAACTGGATTGCTTCCCATCGGGATCTGTTCCCTTCTCTTTTCATTCCAAAGATCCGGGTTGTGGAAACCCGCAGCGCCACATTGGGCGACAAGATATACAACTATCGCACATGGCAGCGCAAATGGACGCCTGACACATCCTTTCCGTGTCGCTGTTTGGACATCGATGACCACCATCTACTCCGTGCACATGGTCACGCAGTAATGGTGGATGACTTTTCTCGCATCAATGCGGACATTAACGTGGAAATCATGGCCGCCTCAATGAAGGATCAGTTTTTCGGTGATGTCGACCTATTGCATCAACGTTTCACCACGCAACTTCGCAAACTTGCTCGACGCTGGCATGTACATGGTTCCGATCTACTTCCAGATCTACAACCGGTCGTGGCTCAGTTAATGGAGACCCATCGGATCAACCTCCAAGATCAGGCTTATTGGTCATCGGCATCGTTGCAACGCACTGTGGCCTCTTTGTCTTCATGGGTAGTTATCCCAGCGGATCATTTTCCCTCCCGTGCACATGTAGTGTGCCCGTCCCTGTTTGCCATATTGATGCGGAAGACATTCTGCGCGGGGGATGTTTTCTCACTTTGCCGCGAATCCGCAGCATCGTTTCGCTCTGAAGTGGTAACCACGGTACCTTCTCTCCTACGTCAACGATACGCATGGGGACTTCGACTTCAAGCACCGTTGCCCACAGCGCGCATCCTTCCAAAGCCGACCAAGGACTGGCAGAAAGCTCGACCCATCATTTCATTCTTTCGCACATGGGCGGCTCCCTTCCTCACGGTCTTCGGTGCGCTCATATTTGAACTCACCAAGGCGGCTTTCCCCGACATTGCAGGTCAACTCCCGGTACAAGAACTTATCCAGCAGCTGTGGGAAGCACTGTCAAAAGCAGATCCTGATGAGTACATCCACCTGGTGTCGCAAGACTTGTCAGGCTTCTTCACGTCCATTCCTACGGAACGATTCCATCAGGCGCTTCAAGTGCTTCTCCATCGATATGATCAAGTTGTTGGCCTTCGCAGTTCCTCGCAATGGTCCGTGTACGAAGTCAAGTCAGATCATCGACGCCGTATGTTCAAAGGAAAGTGGCGCCGTCAAACCAAGATCCCTCGAATCTTTCGTGAACAAGATCTCCGGCACCTCCTCGACTTTGTCATTGACAACAGTCACTTCGAGATCAACGGATACTTGTTCCGCCAAGAACGAGGAGTCGCTATGGGATCACCAGCCGCGCCACCGTTGTGCAATTTGGTTGCTACGGTTGAGGATTTCTTTTGGCACCAAACCATGCTTTCTCTGCGGTTTTGCATGCCCGACATTGGTGTAATTTGGCATGAGCGCTACGTCGACAATCGTTTCATTCTTCTTCGTGACTCGGCCCCACACTCACCCGTGCTCATGAACTTTCTTTCCCTGGAATTTTATCGCCCACCAGTGATGCTTGAAGTTCAACATGACGACAAAGTGCTGGGTTACCGATGTGATTCTTCCTCCAGAACTATTACTCCGCAGCTACCTGATCATCCATCCCAAATCAAAGGAATTCGGAGTGCCAATGATCGGATGTTCACTTATTCTTCTTGGTCTTCTCGCTCATGGCTCATCATACGTGGTGCACAACCGGCGGTTCAACAACAACATGGGCTCGATGCTCTCAAACGCCTTTATGAGGCCAAAGGTTTCGAATCTCACCTTCTGCGGGATGTTCGCCGTAGACTTGGGACAAAATCCGCATGTGTGCTTGTCGTTCTGTCTCTTCTTATGCATGCTTGGGACTGCCACTTTGCTTGCGTGTTGTTGTATTGCGCTTTGTTTGCATGTAGCTGGCTCAGAACCATGGCGGAATATATGGTCACTAGCCTTCTGCGTTCTGACGGCTCAGTACAAACCACGAGCCGCGTGACACTCGAGCACCTCCCCAACTTCATCAACGGCAATGAGATCCAAATGTTCATTCGGACTCACGGCATAGCGCACCAGCAAAGTGTTCAATCCCACGGCTCGTCACGTGACGTGCCAGCGCTCACCGGGCAGCCCCGATCGCGTTCACCTCGGTCACGAATTCCGCGGATCCAGCTCACACCGGGCCCGCAAGGGCACTCGGATGAGGAAGAGGATTGGGGTGAATGGAGGAGTGATGGCAGACGCGCCCATAGTGATCAAAGGAGACCACGCTCGCCTCCGTTTCCTCCTGCTCGTGGCAGTCCTTCTGAGAACCGCATCGCGTTGGTGCCTCTCTCAGTTCGTCGGCAGGTACCTGACTTGGGGGTTCATCGCTTCAAGCTACGCACGGGGTGCCGGATTGAGGAGATCGCCATCGAACTAAACGATGTCCTCTACTACACCTTGCCGTCGATTGCCGCCTTGGTATTTCCTGAACCGGAGCTGTTGAAGAAATCTTGGGAGTCGGTCTATAGGAGCCTCATGCCGCACCGCCGCAGCATCATCGAAGATGAACAGAGGGTCAAGTCAATTTCAGAGTTTCCATTTGCTCAGCCACCACATGGAGTTCCGGGACGCTGGACGGAGCAAGTGCTCAAAGACATTTCGGACTACTTCCAGATCTCGCGGCGCTCACTACCTCAGCAACTCATCGTCCAGCTCGGCATTTGCGAGGAGAAGTGGCCATATATCAGCAGAACCACGCGGACCTTTCACCACTTCTCCGCGGACAAAAAGAACTCGCAGAAGAACCTCTTTGGTATCATCTTCTCATTTGAGCCACGCCGATTGTTGCCCGACAAGCAACGGACTCAATCGCAGTCCACCTTTTTCTGGTCCCACAACACCAACGTACAGGCTGCCATGCAAATCCTGCGTGATGAAGAACTGATCCGACCTTCGAAGTGGCAAGAACATCCCTCCCCCAATCGTGAGTGCTCCAACTGGAACGAAGTCTGGTTGCCGCCGATGGGATTCTACTGCAGAGGCAGCCTCCAGTCTCAAGAAGCGGCAATCCAATCAGCTGCGCAGTTCGGTGGAATCCGGACGGATCGCCCGGTGTGCATTGGTGGCTCTGCTCGTCTCCGACAACAGCATTGCACTATACCCCGCGGCGGCGTGTACGCGGACATAGCAGCCTCCCACTACTATGACTGCATTCATGCCAAGGATGGCAGGTGGAAACTAAGATCTTCGATCGCAGTGCCCAGTTACATGGGCATCTTCTGGTGAACCATGGTGGCTTACCAGTACAAGATCGTTGCTACTGACCCGATGTGGTGAGTGCTATGTTTGCTTTCATGATGTACATCATGACGCTCCTCTTCCGGAAAAACGCATTGTGTTGTCCGCGGCTCATGGTTGTCTTTGATGGTTCCTTTTATGGTCTTGCTTGCATGATCGGTTGTGTGCCTTCTGTTGCTTGCCGTCGCCGCTTTCAGTCATCTCTGGTGGATTTGACCCTGGTTGTCTCGTCTTTTCGGGATTGTGATGGATCATGGAGATCTGCTACGCGATTGTCGACACATGCTACTCGCTATGTCATCGCAGATCAACTTACTTCTGGCGGGACTCCAGCGTCTTGAGGGGCAGCAGCGACATCCACAGCCGCCCCCACCACCACCGATTCCGGAAGTTCATCCCCCGCCGTTGCCGCCGCCGTCCACGGCGCCTCCGCACTTGCCAGCAACATCGGTCAGACCTGACCACATGGCAACGCCGGTCACTCTCGTGGCCACCACGGATAGCCGTGCGGAGCACCCTGCTCACACACGCACGGTGAGTGTCAGCACTTCCTGGGAACACAGACGACGGCGAAGATCTAGGCATCGTGAGCCGCACCGAAGACGATCCCGCAGCCATCATCGACGGCTCCCAGAACGTCCTGTCGATGCAGTTCCAGTGGGCCGCCGTCATGCTTATACTCCTAAGTATCCACCGGCAGTTAAAGCCATGCCAGCTTGCAGACCGTCTGGTCTGCCCTATGAACGATGACGGAGCAACAGCGACAAAAGTACGTCAGAGTTTGCTACATTCATGCTTGCATTTACCTTATCTCTGTCATGCCGCAGCATTATCGCTTTGCAGCTTTGCTTGAGTTGACCTTGTGGTTTGATCGGTTGCCATGCAGTTGTCAGCTGAGTTTGTGAATAACCTGGTGGCTGTGCTCAATGTCCTTGCATCCCAAGTGGCGACAGCTTTGGACACCCTGAACTTTGCCTTGATGACGGAGCGTGGTCGTCCGACTGACACGGTGGTCACCCCAAGAGCACCAAGAAACTCCAGACATGGGTTGCGGCCCCGCATCATCACGGAGCACCCCTCATCTGACAGATCTCGATCACCCGCACGCATTCGGGGTCGACCGCTGGACACGTCATCTACCTGGTACATACCGGCTTTGTCCCCGCCTCGAGCGGCACATCGTGATGCTAGTGACCACAATCCGGGAGCTCGGCCCGAATCGATGTTGGATCGACTACCACCTCCTCGTCCCCTTGCTCCTATCGCGATACACGGTGGACGAGAGCCAGGACAAACGACGCCTACGACACCTGATTCGGATTCTGATGGTTCGATACGTCCGCATCCAGGTGCCTCGTCGTTCCGGCCGTCGCCGACGGTGGTCCATGGTCCTCGTGAACTTCTACAAGAATTTACCATTGCACTTCGCAATGCGTACCGTGAACCTTTCACGGCATGGACACAGGGTGAGCTGGATGAAATGGTGAGACGGAAGAAGGATAAAGATTCCAGGCCCACCTATAAGACCATTGCGCGGTTTCTTCAGAAGCCGATTGAGGAAGTCAAGCAGGCATGGAAGGTCTATCAACAACTTGAAGCTCGCGGCTAGCAACATGCCCGACAAATGCAGCAACGACCATTGATGGACCAAATGATACGCAGCGGCGGTGTGTCCGATTCGCGTTGTTGATCACATGATATTTGCTTGCTCGCATGTGAATCAATCTTGCTTGTCGTGTTGTGCAATGTCGTTGACATGCAGTGATGCCTTGCCTGAGTTGCTCAAATCATGTCGGAACAAGTTGTACAGACGTACATTACCTGGACCCATGGAGCGCAGCCGACGTGGTTACAATTTCATGGACCCGGGGCTCTACTCGACAGACCCATACGGTTAACTACGTCACCTCCGCCCCCGCCAAGTTTGCCATTGCTTCTTCCACCTCCTCCTCCACCACCACCACCACCACCGGTGATTCTTCACCCACAGTTTATGCCCTCGGTACGCAGCCCCACGATCTCAGACCCTCGTGGACAATCCTGCTCTACCTCTTCGAAATCGCAGCGCACACGCCGCTCGATCCACAGCAGTGACCCCTCCCGTGATGAAGAACCACGCAGTCCAGGGCCCTCGTCCAAACGATCTCGGACAGCATCAGCTTCGGCGCCGCGGCGATCTCGACGGCCCTTTACAGTGTTTTATTCCAAACGTGCAGGCCGTCCATCGCAATCCCCCTCGGCGGCGTGCAAGCATTACTGTCACGCCATCCTGCGCCATGGACGGAAATGTCTTTCCCCTTGTGCTCGTAGACGGCCAGGTCACTATCATTGCAGGTGTGCGCGACATCAACGACAGTGAAAGCTAGGAGTCTGACATTTCCGACCTCGTTGCTGCGTTTCATCTTGTGTTTGAAAAGTTGCCTCACTCTTCAGTGTGTATGTGCGGTTGGCAATGCATGTGTGTCCTTGCCGCAGACTTTCGATTGGTTCAACAGTCGTGCAAGCACGTATTGCTGCTATGAACCCCCAGTATTTCGAGTACCAGATCGATAGAGGAGTGGAATGGATTCGAATTTACTCTCCGGGCATTTGGAGGCCCGTTCCCGATGAGGCGCCTGTTCCTGACCCACTGTACGCTTCCACGTATCGGGAGTGGCGCAGATCATATCACTTCCAAGTGTACTGGTCTGAAGACAGCACCGGTGGAACTACAATGGATCCTATAGCCACGCCCAGTGCCTATGTGTCCTACCACGTGTGGGAGTACCGGGACTGGCAAACACGAGGTTATCAACGCCTTGGACCTCCTGTACAATCCATGGGATTCGCGATGCTCGTCAATGCGGACGTCGAGTCCTCGGTGGGCTCGTCGGTACCGGATGGGGCGTGGCGGGAACCGTCACCGCCGCCATTCCATGATCCTTGGAATGAGTCGGATTGATTCTTGAGCAGCATGTTGGACAAAGATGCGGTTGTGCTTGCTTTGTATGTGTGCTCACATTGGGTTGTCTTGCTTGGTGCTGTGCATGTCGTTTCAGGGTGTCCGCCGCTTTCCGTGCTACCTTTGAGCAGCTTGTTGGGTTGAAATGTTCAATAGTACAGTGCAGGGTGCAGCACGATGGGTCCTACCTCGTTATTTTGACTATGACATCGTTCATAGTCGAGCAGGAACGAGTGTGGAATGGATTCGAATCTATGTTCCGGGTCAGTGGCATCCAGTAGCCCCAGACACCCTGGGACCGGCCCCGGATGACTCGACCACCTATCGGGAATGGCGCAAGGTCCACCACTTCGAAGTGTACTGGCCCCGGGAAAGCACGGGCGGCACAACCACAGGCACGGTTCTGCAACCGGTATCTTACGCCACCTTCTACACTTGGTATTACAGGGACTGGGTCACCAGGGGGTATCAACGCCTGGGTCGTCCACATCCTAGCATAGCGAGGCCAGTTTTTGCTTCGGGCGCACCGGACCTCATGTATGCTGGAATGACTTCCTCCTCGGCATCATCTAATTCGCTTGAGAGCTGATGCCCGCCCTCGCCTCCCTGGAGAGTCAGACTATGATGCTGGCGCCGCACAGTGTTACAAAAGTGGTCTTTTGCATTATGATTGTTGCCTTGCTTGCACTTGTTGTTGTCTGCAGCCGTACACCTATCAACTTGTCTTTCCGTGGTTGTGTTGTCATGGCGTGGCTGGAATGGTGCCCGGACCCTCAACAACCAGATGCCCAGTGGGTCAAGATCTTTCATCCGGGACCGTGGACGCCGCAAGAAGAACATGATGATCCACCTCCTCCGCACACTTTTAGAGAGTGGAGGGAGTTCTATGCACCCAACCAGGCCTCAGTCGGAGAGCAGGCCCAAGTCACTATGTGGTACAAACGAGACTGGGCCACAGAGGGCTACCGACGAATCGCTGCCCCTCACGCTGGTCATGAATTTGACTCAGGGTATCCCCCCGATCATCACAGCGTGGCCACGCAGTCTGCGGCATTGACTATGTCGCCAGAGCTGTTAGACGCGATTCTCAGGTCCTCGGATGCAGCTGATTTCTCTACTGAAGAACTGACTCGTCTCCAGGAAGGGATTTCGCAACAACTGACAGCTCGCGCACGTCTAGCTTCCCATCCTCATCAACCAGTACGTGCATCGCGTGGAAGCACATCATTGGAGACGATTGGGGTCTCCGACCCCTACCGGCCCGTTAATCCTTCCGACAGTGGCCGAGACAAGATGAGTCCCGTCTTCGAGCTCACTGAAGACTAGACTCGCATGAGCAGCGCAGCGTACGAAATAAGGGTGATCTTTGCACTTGCATGATTTTGCTTGGTTGTTGGTTGCTGGTTGAACATGGTTGTGCATTGTGCTTGTTTATCTACTAGCCGGATCGGAGCCCGCGACAATTCTTGCCTCTTGCCTCGACATGGACATCGATGATTCGAAGCAGCACCCATGGCTTGAATATTCAGTCTGGCATGATCAGGAGTGGGTGCGGATATACACTCCAGGACATCCTCAACAATGGCACCGCGGGGACGCCTTGCCAGATGTCCCTGAAAATTCGTTTCGTGAATGGAGACGGGTGACTGAGCCCGACGCGCCAGTCCAAGCATGGGACATCCGTGACTGGCAACACCAAGGGTTCCAGCGCATCTTGTCTCGGATTGAGTCATTCACGACTCGCGATCCACATGATCAGACGCTTGGTCGAGTTCGAAACTCCGATGCCGTTCCAGTTGAGGAGACATTCACCTATGCCACTCCGTTTTCTCAAGGTGATCGCCCGGCTGCTTCGCAAATCGCTTCAGTCCTCTATGGCGACACTCGCAATGCTCAACGTGGTGATCTTTCGTTCCCGTCTTCTGAGCGGTTCAGGGCGGTGTCTCGCTCCCCTCGCCGTGGAGGAGATTTTGGTCAACGATAGAGATTTGAGTTTGAGCATGTGATCTTCCTGCAGGAGAAAAGAGAAACCTCGCCCCTCGTAGAGGGGCGTGTGTGTGCGGAGTGGCAGAAAACCCTGCCACCACAACCGTTTTCTGTTGCAGCAGGGGGATCAGGCTTCCAGTGACTGACCTGATCCAACGAAGCTAGGTCACTGGAAGGGAAGTAGCTGAGGACGCTCAGCTACGTACCTGCTTCCCAACAAGGTCCCCTCTTTGCCCGCGGAAATCAAGCAGAAACTCATCGTACTCGAGACTCATCAGTTGTACTCGAGACTCATCAGTTGTACTCGAAAGATTAGCACTCTCCATCTGGAGTTTAAGTGTGTGTTTTTTTTGGGGGGGTGGGGTTGAAAGAATCCCAAAAGGACAACCACCATTTTGGGGGTCCCCTAAAAAGACATACATTATACATGCACATGGACCGAGAGGAGCAAAATCAGTGAATCTATGACTGAACCATGGCTCGGGCAATGCCCGGGCAAGCGAGCGCCCTGCGTGCTCGGCGAAGCATTACTCGTCCCAGACCTTTGGCTTGTGTGCATTGCCTTGTTCATGGGTTACCGTCCAACAACCCAGTCAAAGCTTTTCATTGTGATTGCAACACTTGATTTCCGTATTTGATTTGCATCACTTTTCTTTTCTTTTTCTTTCTTCTTTTTTTTTGCGGGGGGGGGGCGGAGAAGCAGGAACCAGGGCGAGCGCAGGTTTTCAGAAAGCTCTTGCTGTTCCGGGACTAGGCTTGGAAGCATGGGTATGTGTGAGCAACATTTTGCTTGTCAGCGCAAAACAAAGGTGTTTTACAGGAAAAACTAGAGCCCTTTGCTGGGACTGGTTGGTCCTTTTGTGAGCAACTTGTGGGAGAATCTATTTCAAATCCACTCACACAGAACCACAAGGCAATGGTCATACCCAGCTCGATCCATGTTCACCGCTTGGATTTTCTATCTAGGGCATCCACCGATGTGTTTTGGCATGAGCTTTGCAGTGTAGGCAGGTTATCCTTGCTTAACACTTGTGCTAATCGGAAGGCTGAGGTTTAACATGTTCTAAGCCTACGTGGGCCTAAGATCCTAAAGACTAGGTCCCCCAGTAGTGCCCTTTCTCACCCCTTTTTTGGTTGTGAGGGTTCCCCTACTAAAATAGACTACAGAAAAAAAAGGTACCCTCATTCTAACCTCTCTCCTGGAGGACCTAGAAGAGTATGTTCTAACCCAACATGTCACCAAAAGGAGTGTCGAGTTTTTGTGTCTTGCTCTATGGGTCTGGGAGCATGCCTAGGCCTAGCTGTAGACGTCGGCGAGTCCGTAAGGTCAACCAATTCTTAGCAGACTGGGAAGAGGCCATGGTGCCCAGACCTGCAGTTATGATGGGGAAAAGAAGGGCATCGCTCTGCAGGGACCCGTCTGGATGCAAACGAGACTCCATGGTTTGCAGTTCAGCAGACACTCAGTGCTTTGTTTGCGTCCCGCTTGCCACGAAGAGCAAAACCTCAACCGATCCATGCAGTGCACCAGTGCACCACACAGCTAGTTGATATCAGTTTTTCAGTAGGTCGCCCTTTCTCACCCCTTTTTTGGTTGGGAGGGTTCCCCCACTAAAATAGACAAAACCGAACAAAGTTGGTACCAACTTATTGTAACCTCTTCACTGGAGGACCTAGTTCAGTAGCTGCAGGCGGTCCAGCGGGGCCATGGCAACGTTTAAAACATCAAAAGCTCTGAGGTCATTGTCATGGCTGCCGATGGAATGATGGCGAGAATTGAGCATCTAAAGCTTGATGCCCAATTGAGCCGCAGAGTAGATATATGATGTCTGACCCCAAGAGGATTTTGTGGGAGAAGGGCTGCACATTTTGGTACCATTTGGGGTATGTAAGTTGGCCCATGTTGGCCCCCCGTGTCCCAGAGACCAACTGTCTTTCCCCTGTCCCTTACGGAGCTCGCCGAATTTCGGAGGTGTTCAGAGGCAAAGGCCATGGGCACCGAAAACCTTCGGATTTTTGGAAGCGGCTGAACTGAGCCACCTGAGCCAGCAGCTTGCTTCCAAAGGAGCTTTCTCATGTATCGGACCCATTTCACCTGAACGCAGCACTAAGCGGATCACCGGGCAGATGGTCTCAAAGCCCTGAGTTCATGGACTTTTGGAAGACCTTTTTGCGAAGACCATTTTAGTGGTACACAAGAAGTTCAGACTTTTGTTGGGCCATCAACTCAGGAAGTGAGGTGTCAATCAACTTTGGAGGTCTGGGTAGTGGCAACAAATCTCGAAGTTTGGTCTTGTGTTGGCCAATCGTGGAAGTGCCACCCAATTTATTGACCAGTCGAACAGTCGGGGATACAAGCAGCTCACTCTGAAGGATCCTTTGGCAGTTTCTCTCAGGTAAATGTGGGAACTTTCTAGTTGTTCTTATCGTATCCTTCCCATTCTCAGGGATCCTTCTCAGAAAAACGGCCGCAAACGCCCAGGAAGACTGGGGTATTTTCTACTGAGAAGGATCATCCGGTAGTGTAGTTGCAGGTGCCATGCGCTTCAAGACTAGACTTACCTGTTGGCAAACCTAACTTACCGGTTTCCTCTCTCTGTTGCCAAGACCCAATGAGTTTAAACTGTTTGGCCGGTCCACTCAGGTCAGGATACACGGCTGTGAAACTTCGCTTTAGTGTAATTTTGTGTGAATCCTCTCGAAAATCACAAGGCTATATCACAGGCGTGGGCCGTGGGGTTTATGTTGGTACCGGCGTTGATGTCCTAACCTGACCTACCAGGGTTCATGTTGGTACCAGGCATGAATGGCCGAACCGAACGCCAGGATATCATTTCGTATTTGGCTGAGCTTCTTTTGTCCATGTTGCCAAGCTCCCATGGTTTGCCATGTCTGGTGAGGTCACATTTTTTTTTGTGACAGATTGCAATAGTCAGGATGGAGTACAAAAAGACCAAAAACCAAATTCCCAGAAGCTCTTCCGACAAAGCCGGGGCTTGGTTTCATCTTCGGCTTCGGCTTCCGGGTCGCGGAATACGGGCCCCGTTTCGAGAGAAAGCAGACTTGCAGGTGACCAGTGCGGAGAGGCAGTTTTTTTTTCTTCTCTGGGAGGTGTCTCAACACTTGGTGGCTAGCCGTGCGGCTGATTCATCAGCCTTTTAAACAAATAGGGTTCAGTGGGGATTTCCATGTAACCCACTAAAAGTTAAAATCTTTTAGCAGGGGATCTGAGGGTAGCCCAGAACATAGATGCCACGGATGGTATGGTGTTCTTTGGGCGTCCATTCAGATTTCCAACAAGAGGTCCAGCAATTTGAGGAGATTCACGAATGTACGTCAAGGGATGACATGGGTCACACTCAGGAAGTTAGCACTAGGCAATGGTCATCAAAGCCCAAGGTCATGAATGGCGATGCGTAAGCGAACCATAAACTTTTGCAGGGCTCCCTGTACCTCCTCCTTTGGAACGGTTTAGACTCAGACAGGGGCCCAAGTTGCAAGAGCTCCCTTTGGCGGCATGGTGAAAAGGGACAAGTGTCCATGAATTTTAATAGGGAACCTCAAAAGTTGGTGGACATGGATCTCTGCCGAAGTCTGATGTCCGCCAAAGGGTCCCTAAATAAAATTCAGACCCATGTAGGGAAATGTCTTGGATTCGTGGTTTAGAGTTGGGCTTTTACGACACATAGCTCCAGGATCCACACCTCACTGAGATCGATCGTTTGGATGGGCATCTCCGATGGCCCAATGACTTCTGTATCGAGTAGGCCAACCCCTTACTCAACAACAAGAGGAGAGGATCACCATGTAAAACCAGGCGTCTCATAAGATGCACCAACGGAACTTCGGGCTTGGCAGGTCACATCACCCCCTGTGTACCTTGGAAGCCTTCAAATCTACGCCTTACACAACCTTGGAACCCCTTGCGCCTACCTTCATGAACCTGTCCCAACCGATTCGGCAAAAGGAGACGCCATTAATTGGAATAAGTAAAACGTCTCCGACATGGTCTTTGAAGGCATGGAGGAACGTACATGACCTTCTTGCTGGGTGCTGAATAGCCCATATTCTCTTGTTTTTACAAGACACCAAACAGGATGGATATGTCTGCAAATTAGTTGGTTTGAAGGCAAGCTAAAGGTAGATTCGGAAACTCTGCTGTTTCTGGGTGTTTGGAGAACCTTCGCGTCCAACATTAAAATGCAATGTCTGCACTGCTTTAGCCGCGCTTGCCACGAAATGCTGGCATGAAGTTTTGGGAAGAGTCAAAGTGTTCTGCTTGCTATGTTTGGCAGAGGCTCGGTCCCACGCGCGGACGTCGATCTGTCGACTGAAGCTAGCTTTATCCATCGCCAAAAAGTGACCTCTGCACTCGTGGACTCCGGCTTTGCATACCTCCCCTTTTTGCAGCTTGGCCCGGGCTCCCTTCTTTTGCCACTTGGGCGCTTGGCCCTTACGCGCAACGCAGGTTACAACCCACTTCTTCAGGAAATTAACCCTTAGTTGGCGGTTTGGATTGGTGGTTTGTCATTTGACCGGGTCCCTGGATTTTGCAGAGGGTCAACAAGGTGTTTTTCTGGTGGCTGGGGATTTGAACGGGTCCGTAGATTCGTAGAGAAACGGAAGACGTCCATTTCACCGAACCACCGCTTCGGCTCGCTCCAAACCACCAAACATGGGACGCTGACGTCCGAGACTCCCGAAGATCACAAGCCAGAAGGCCCACGGATCACCGAACTCGACCTTCGGCCGAACCTCAGACGTTGGAGGGTCCCGAGTGATGATCCGACTTTTTGGGGTTTGAAACATCAACCCTTTTTGGCCCATGAAACTTTTGAGCGTTTCGTTGGTGGTTATTGGTTTTAGAGGAAATATTGGGAACCCTGTTGGAGATCAAACTTAGTGAGAATCCTTTTCAAGCCTTTGACCAGCCAGGGACTGGTAAAACACTGCCCTGGTTTGATGTGCCATTATTTCTTTGCAAGGTGAAACCCCAATTCGCCGGGTTGAACAGAAATGTGAGTCCTGCATCGTTGCAACTTTCCACATGGGAGACGCGAACCGAAGATTGGCCATGGATTAACTGATTAACCAGGGTAGTCCTTTTAAGATGATCTTGCTGGAAAACCTTCGTTTTCCCACCCCCCCCCCCCGCCAAACAAAAAGACAAGAATAGTACTGCATTCAATTCCTGGATTCTGGTGCGAAGTTATTCAACAAGCTCACCATGGCTAACGCCCACAATGTCCCTTGGGGATTGCAACCAATTTCAGGTCTGTGAGTGATGCACCTGGTTGTTTGACATATGCGTTTTTGTTTTCCTGGTCTTCCTGTCCGGTATTTGCTTGCTCCAGGATTTGGCATTGGGCGAAGGCATACATTTGTGGCCCCGTGCGGAACTCTCCCTTCAGAGACAACGACTTCTGGGTTCCGTGGTTGTCTTTATGGGGTTCCTCGCAAACCCTGCATGCGCTGTAAAGTTGACCAACCAATTTGGGTTCCTTCAAGTCTTTCGGGTGTCTGTTTTGGGAATCCCCTTTCGGTCAGTTTTGATGGTGAACGAGATCGAAATCGTTGCTGCCGCAGTTTGCAGGACCAGTGTCTCTAATTTGGGGGCAAATCCATTTGTGGAGTCGACCGACCGCCCGCAGTTCTCATTTGCAAGCCATTTGGTGCACCAACGTGTCTCCGGGATGGGTTTGCCTCGCCGCGCGCTCGGAACATGCATTGATCCGTGAGCCCACGGTACGCATGCCAAGCCCCGAGTTCGTTGGGGCAACAGGCTTCATTGTTCAACCAGTAGTAACCCCCGTGGGTTAGTCTCACCCCCCTATTAATAAATACGGGTCCCCCCCCCAATTATTAAACAAAAACCTCCCAACATCCCCCCCCCCAAAAAAAAAACCTCCCTCATGGTGCCAAGGGATGTTAGGACTTTAACTTTTTGCCAACTGATGGGTTTTTCCGTATTAAACCACTAAAAGTTATTCACTTTTAGCAGGGCTTGGCTGATTCGATTAGACCGGAAGCGCATGGCCTTTTGCTTTCCCGCATCCCCAAAAAAAAGATCCGTCTCGTCAATGGAAGCTTCACGGATCACATTTTTTTCGTCTTTGCCTTTCCGGACGGATGGCTAAATATTCTCAAGAGGAAAGGCATATATTGCTGAAGAGCAATCAAGTAGATGGCTAAATATTCCTCCAGACAGATTACTATACTTGATTTTCTTCTTGAGGAATCCAGGAGAGTATGTAAAAAGCAAAGGGTCCGGCACGGACTCGAGGGGTCTTTGTGGGTTGACGCCTGGAAATCCCGTGGAAGTGTCAAATTGGACCACGGCTGGTCAGAGCCAAGTGATGGCAAGCTGCTGACTTCAAGCAGGTCCTTGTGGGGACCAATTCTTAGGCCAGCAATTCTGTTAGACAGCAGATCCATGCTGCTTCTAGGTCCAGTAGTGCCCTTTTACCTCCTTTTGGTCGGGAGGGTTCCCCTACTAGAATAGACAAAACCGAAGAACAAAACAGTTGGTACCCTCATTCGAACCGCTCAAATCTGGAGGACCTGGGCTTGTCGCGTTTTTTTTTTTTGTTTTTTTTAAATCAAGTTCCCTGCTTCACCAGGTTCGGACCTGTGTGACGTGCCTGGGATCTCTTTTCACATGATGCTTGTGGTCTTCCCCAAGCTGAAAGCCATAGGAGTTCGAACTTCAAGCTGAAAGAAGGGCTGGGTCTAGGCTTTCTTTGCTCACATTGTCCAATTCCTCCTTGGCAGCCAGGTCCCGAACATCCCCTTGCATCTGCCTCCGTTCCCCCAGCATCTGAGTCTGCGTGTGGGTTCACAGTGGACCCGAATCGAATCGAGCTACGATCTCTGAATGGGTCAAGGCTCTGGGAGCCGGAAGCGGGCACTCAGGGATGAAAACCGAGATTCCCATGTCCTCTTGGAGCAATGTCAAGGAAAAATGGCTAGTGGTGACCCGGTGGTTTTTTGGCCTTAAAGGGATGACCCAACAAGAACAACGAGCTCTCCTCCCGAACTGTCTTTTAAAGTGACGAGGGTCAACAAAAATAGAGGCGGAAGGGCGTGCTGTGGCGGAACTGGAATGAAGCTGTGGGCTCAACAGAGCGCAGCCTTGCTTCAGTACGAGAAGAGGCGTTGAGTGTATCAGCCGTACGTGGCTTTGTAAAAATATCATCACATGCTGGAGGGTAGTTTGTAGACTTAGGCGCCTCAAGTAGGCAGGCGTACGCTGGGGCGAAAGCTGGAGAAAGTCGTAACAAGAAGAGCTCCGACCTGATTGCGAAGTGTGATGCAATGGGATGGTCCTACTAGGCTTCTTATTCAAAACATCCTGTTTTGGTCTGGACTCTTTCAGTCAAGGATTCCATCGACCCTGGAGTCCTCCAAAGCTCCGTCAACGTATCCTATGGTCCATTTCAAAAGGCTCCCTCCATTTTTCTCCGGCTTGTCCCGCGCGGACCGATAATCCGGACTCGAGAAGACCAGACTTTCTGTAAATTCCCCTGAAGACCGGCCTCCAATTGATGGATCGCATAGTCCCCCTTTTTCCCGCGCGGACCAACTCAGGACCGGATACCTGGGTTCCCTCCGTTGAAACGCCTCCGCGGGGAATCTTTTCAGAAAGGTACCCTTTCTGCGCTTTCTGGATGCTCCATGGCAAAACCCGGGGGAGTTTTGTTTGGCGAAACGAAAGGGGGGATAGGCAGTTGTGTCAGAACAACTCGAGACTCCCTATTGATCGCACTCAGGCGGGTTACACGCACACACGCGCCAGGGGGCATGTTTTTTCGTCCCAGGTGCGATGGCGATGTCGTCAAGAGCCACCCTTTTTGCGCTGCTCAGCACTGCCAGCGGCTCAGAACCAGAACCAGGCTTCCGTTGGGCCAAATGCTGAAGCTAAGTGGGATAGATGAAGCCCTATTGGGACCAAACCACCTACCAGCTGGTTCAGGATTTGGTGAACCCCGGTGAACCCGTAGTATGGCTCTGAATGGCAAGCTGGGCCTTCCCTATTCTATTCGGAAATCCCTTCAAAAGAGATTAATGGGTGAAGAGAATGGGGAACAACCCTTAGAAGACAAATGAGCCTCGCCTTTTCAGGATTCTCCATATTCCCCCTTTTGGCAGTTTTAAGTATTGCTTGAACATTGAAATTGAGTCCTAAAGGCGCATTCCAGACAAGGATGCCGTGGTAGTCTTAGTAAGGCTCAGTGGTAGGCCGCATTTTCAAGTTTGGGTATTTGAGATTTGGGCAAAATAAGTCGCGACCTCGAAACGTGTTTTTTGTTTGACCTCAAACCCATGAAGGTGTCTTACGTGACTTCAGGTTGGTGAATTTTGTGGGTCACGTTATGTTTGTTTCATTTGTTTCGATGAATCTATACAGAATGAACTTGCTAACCAATGATCAAAGGTTTTCAACTCATGGCGCAAATTGCAAATCTGAATTTGCACCGAAACTCAGATATTTCGAAATGACGAAGCAGACCATATGTTTTACACCTGGCTTTGTCTGAAGGGTGTATAAATGATTGTGATTTGCCCAACACCCGAACATCACATTGTCGGGTTTTGGTTTATGTTTTGAGTCTGAACTACTTCCATTTGGTTAAGATTTGTTTTATGTTCCCCTGTAGGTTTTAAAGGGAATCTATCACTACTGGATTTTTTGTTCCAGGCGACTTAAGCAAATGGAGGACTGTGTACAACAAAAATAGAAGAAAAAGAACATAAGCGCTTTTCTTTGGTTCAACGCTTTTCTTTAGGGCTATTACTAAATAAATAAATAAATACATAAATAAATAAATAAATAATATATATAACCACACAAAAAAAAACAAACAAAAAAAAAAAAAAACGCGAGGTCTTAGTGCAGTACAGCAGCGCCGCCACTGCGGATCTGCTCACCTCCGTGAAGACAGAGGTGGCCTCAGTGCCGGGCCCTTGGCTCCTCTCAGTGTTTTTGCTTCAAGCGGACAAAAGGGGAAGGTCTCTCTTTGGAACAGGGCCATGGTGTTGCAGATCAATGTAATCATGATTATGTTCATAGGAAACCAGGGCTCCAGGGCCCCTTAAAGTAAAAGTCCGCTCCGCGGACCTAGAGCTTTGTTTCAGTTACCTTTTGCTCTCTTTGGAACAGGGCTCCTTAAAAGGAATCTCCATTTTGCCACCATTTGAAACATGTGGCTTTTTCAGCACCGAAATAAAGAAATGGACACCACCATTTACAAGTTGCAATGTTCAGGTGTAGAATGTAAAAATGCCTGTTGAAACATCAATTGTTGGGCCAATGGAGTATTTTTCCCGTTAAGCTGGGTGATGGCAGGGTTGAAAAATGGGAATGTTGGGTCCGTGAGTTTAGGGCCGTTTCCCAAAACGAACATATCCATCCCATAAACCCACATCTCCTTTGGGATGGTTTCTGGGGTCTGCACCCATCCCTCTGAAGTTCAACCGACTTTGGCGGCCAAAGCACCAATAGCTTCTGAGTGCTGCCGAATTGGTCAATGGCTTCAAGACTGGCTTTAAGGATGGTGTGGTTTACAAAAAATGGTCCCAGAACTTGGGATGATTTTTTAGACAATGGCCCTATCACTTTACGTTCTGCGGACCTGAGTTTTGTATCTGCCGACTTGTGGAAACTTGGGGACGGCCCCCGCAAGCGCGGGATTTCCCCTAAACGCGGGGGAAGTGGGTTCGGAACGCCCAGCTTCGGATTCAGAGCCTCGTTCGGGAGCCATTGCCTGGTGACGAGCAGTGACTATGCCTAGGTCCCCCAGCTAGGTGCCCTTTCTCACCAACTTTTTTGGTTGGGAGGGTTCCCTACGAAAATAGACAAAAACCGATAAAAGAAAAATGAAAAAACAAACTAAACAAAAAAACAACAGAAAAAACAAGTTGGTACCCTTATTCTAACCTCGCAAATCTGGAGAACCCATTCAGGACCATGAACTTCCCAGCTGAATCGGTAATGGGCTGTGGTATTGCAGAAAGGATCATGGCTCCGCAACCATGTCTGTGTGGATGTGCTTTTTGAGGGTACGTTGGTTCAAAGGGAATCCAAAAGGGAGACTGTTTCTTCGTTTGGGGTCCATCTGAAAGCGGGCAGACTTCGGCTCAAGGATCCCAGCTGGGACAGGAGTCGCCATGGAGCCTTCTACAACGGTGGGATGCCTCTGGTTCATCGTCATTGCCTTCATGTTCTTCGCGCAGCACCACGTGGCATGGAGTTAAGCTTGAGCCCACCCCTGGTTTTTCACAACCGAGTTGTGTCAAGAACTTGGTGGCTCCCAGCCATCCCCTTAGCCTTTTAGCTTTTAGTGTTTAGTAGTAGTTCCCATGAGCCGCACCTCGGTAGTTAAGGTTTAGCCCCACCTCAGTTTTTTCCCACCCGAATTGCGCCAACCAAGCTTGGCTGGTTGTCCTCCGCGTTTCCCCTGAAATGCCAACCAAAAGGGTTTTTTTTATATTGAGAAACACTCAATTGTCAAGCGGACCTCACTTGCCCGCGGGACAAAACACACAAAATAGGTTTACCTTGCGGGGCCAAAGCAAAGGTCGCAAGCTCAATGTCGTTGGGCAAGTGCTATCACGCCTTTTCCATAAACACAGCTTAAGAACATGCTTATTCAGACGACCAAGGCAACTTAAGAACATGTTGCCGTTTTGCTAGCACGCACCCACGCACCTCGCGAACATGTCTTTTGTCGAAAGAAAAAGAAAAAAAAACAGCAGGAGAAACATGTCTGCGTTTGTCGAACACGCACAGAGACACCTGCCTGTTAGCAAGTTGTTTTGCATAAGCACGAACAATCGCTTGTTCTTGAAGCAAACACAAGCCACTTACGCACAACAATCCTTGCAAAAACAAGAACCATCTAGGTTTGCCTCACATCAACGCAACACCCGCGTTGCAAAATTCAAACGCGAGCAGCTGGGTTTGACTCCTGCCGCGTGCATGACGCTCGCGAAAGGCCTGCGGTTTTGATTCCGATTGCTTGCGCGCAAGACGATCATGTATGCGGGGAGTCCGAAAGGGACCCAGTTGTTGGAGAAGAATCCAACAGCTCACCAAGAGCATCTCTTTGGAAGAGCCACAAATGGGGCCAGAGATGGGAAGTTGGCATATTTGTGCAGGGCTGGCACAGGGAAACCGCCCTGCATATTCCCAGGCCCTCCAGTGGGGCGATTCCCTCGTTCTAGGGTTTGATTCTCCATTATTTTCAACCATCGTTCTTTTCAAAAAAAAACCGGCCGTTTCCCCTGGTTTTTTTTGAGGTTTTTTAGAAAGAAGGATCCCTGGAAAGAATGGAAGTGAAAGGTACCCCCATATTTTTTGTTGGATGCGGCTTCTCCTTCTCCAACAAACAAGCGTCCCGCCACCGGCCAACCAGCCAGATCTTACGGTGAGATTGCAGATGTCGGACATGCCTCCGCCACAAAGGTGTCCCAAAAAAGACCCTCCCGTTTTGTGCGACGATTTGCTTTTTGGAGCTGGTTTCCCTTACCGCCTAGGGTGTTAGATGGCACAATCTCCGGATTTTGGTTTAGTCACCCCCTTCACCCACATGAAGGGAATTGTGCCATCTACTTTCACGGATTGGGTAATCTTGAGAAACGAGCCTTTTTTCAGTTCAACCTTTGGGTTGTTTGTGAAGGGAAACAAGAAAAGAAGCCACTATTCTAGGGGTTGATTCCAATTCTGTTCAACCATTGTTCTTTTCAAATGCCGATCGCCATTTTCCCTGGGTTTCCTGCGATTTCTAGAAAGCATCAGAATGGAAATGGAAGGTACCCCTGGAGACTATGGGGGTCTTTGAGATTGACCCAGCCCCGTTCAACGGAGGTCTGTGATTGTTACTTCGTCCCGGCCATCAACGTCTTCGTGGGCAAGATGAAGGCAGTGCATGGCCAACCCTTCAATGTGAACTGCGGAGGGGATTTCCTGAAGTCGCTTGCTGTTTTCCTTTGTCGTTGGGCGTTTTCCACTTCTTTGTTCGTTTTGGCGGTTGCTTCAAAACTCAACTACCAAGAATAGGGAGTAGGAGCCAAGTCTACTTTTTCCAGGGAAATCTGCTGGAAGTTTGGCTTCCTAGTTGGTGGTTTGGTTTGGTGGTTTGGACCGGGCGGACCTTCCCCATTTGGTTTGAAATGGAGCTGCTCAACTTCCCACACCACCAATCCACCGATGAGGTGCTACCTGATGTGTGTCCGACGCCTTCTGCCATCCCATGGCTTCATCGAATTGTTTTTTCCCCCCAACAGCTGAAAGCTTTGGGGTCTCAGCCGAGATAGGCTCCGGGGTGGTCCGGGGCGGCCCTGAGGTAAGGTTCCACAAGGTTCTGCGAGGGCTGCGGGGTGGTGCGAGCACTAAAAAGAGCACCGCATGCTGTTGGGGATATCGCCTGAGCTTACTTTTTTCTACGGGCAGCTGGGTTTCGGAGGTATGGAGATACTGTGGATGGACAAAATCCGTTCACAGGTTGAAACCATGGTTGAAACCATAGCGTTTGTAGGCGTACGAAATGGATTTCGTCCGTCCACAGTAAGGGAAGAATACTGCCTTACAAGCTGAATTGGTACAAACGCGTCCATACCGCCAAGACCCATACCTTGGATGGACAAAGTCGTGCACCAGTCGCAGGGTGGTTTATGCCAGGGTTCATCCATCCCAACTGGTGCGAAGCGGATTTCATTCATCACTTTCCCTTCAAACCCAGCAAGGCTCTCAGAAAAAGTCATACCCATATGACTGAATTTCAATAGGGGCATCCTCAACCTGTTAGAGTTGAGCTCTGTGTGCAAGAGATGACAGAATGGAGATTCACTGAAATCAACTAAACAATGTTTTGGGGCCTCGCCCGTGCTTCAGCACAAAAAATGAAAACCACAAAAGCAAGCAACGCGTGTTTTTGTTTCTCCCTTCACGCATTTGGCCGGCACAACCGCTCACACCTTCCACAGGAGGCAAACCCATGCAGGGGCGAAGACAAGAAAGCAATTAAAACAAACTCGCCCACTTTTGCTCTCCCCCTTAAACTGGGTGGATTGTGTGTTTTGCTTGGCCCTTGCAGGAAAACCCAGACCGCGGTGATGTATGTTTTGTTTTTGTTGGATTTTGCTGGAGACGATTTTCTGTTGTCCTAACCCAGGATTCATAGGAGAAGTGTTTTGTCCAAAGCGAATGATTGTACACCCCCTCGTCAATCAACCAGACGTCCCCACGTTTTCTTGGAGCAATCTCCCGATTTTCACGGGTATGGTCTAGGACCCCTTAAAATAGGAACTTGGAACGATGTCCTGTTTTTATGTGCAGTTTGCGGGGATGGCTACCGGAGGTCTGGGTAAAGGGCCCCTTTTAAAGACCCTTGGGTGTGATGAATGATGCAGGATTCGCAGGTGCCTTTTTCAAAAGTGCAAGATTCCGTCTAACATGGGGCACTTCACTGTTACTCAACCAGGGCTCCTCAATTTGGGAGTATTGCCAAAAGACAACTATCACAAAACGTTTTGGTTCGACTGTTTCGAAAAGAGCTTTTTGCGTTTGGGCCGTTTGTGTTTTGCAGGTGTTCGGCAGGTTGTTGCGTGCGCGCGTTGTCTTTTTCTTGCGTTTATTTTTCCCGTCCATTTGGAACACTCTCCATTCTTCACTGGCAGTTTGAGGGTCCAGGGACCCCTTTTGGCCGTGTCTGGTTACAATCGAGGCCGTTTGTTGTGTTTGTTCCTCAGGTGTTTGGAATGGTTGTGATGGTGTGATGGCTAGGCTCTGGTTGTTTGTTTTTGTTTCCCGGGTGTTTGAATAGTTTGATAGTTCGATGGTTCTTGGCGGGTTGTGTTGTGTTTTGTTTTTCCTGTTTTGTTGTGTATTTGTTGCTTGTTGTTTGTCTTTGCTGTTTTGCAATCGTAGGCGTCGAGCAATACCTGGCTGCAGCGCTGGGGCAACGAGGCCGTGGCTGGGGCCACGATCTGCGCGCTGGGGTGCAATGGCCCAGAGATGTTCACCAACCTGCGACTCACCCGGGCGGCGGGCGGCGGGCGGCGGCTTTTTTTGGGGGGATGAAGGTCCGTTTTACCGCCACTGGTGGTCTGACTCACCCTGAGAATTGCGCAGGCCTCCAGTTTGATGTATTTTTTGTTCGGTTTTTTTGGAGGGGGTGTTGCTTTGACGTGTTTAAATCAACCGCGGGGGAAAAACAGAGAACAAGTGGCTTCTTGTTTTTTGCTTCCGCCACCGGCGGTCTGGGCGAGGAATTGTCGGGAAACTGTTTGGGATTGCTAGGAATAAACCGCCCACTTTGAGGGTTAATGCGGGAGACATACCCTTTTCGGGTCTCCGACAGTTTGGAACATATCTTGTAATACGGAGTGGGCTACATATGGAGCAGAATCAACCTAAGACTCTGCCTGAGTCACTTTGGGCGCTAGGTGTGTCTCAGCATAGGAGGGTAGCTTCTCTAGCGTTTTGGGCTGGTTTCCCTGCTAGTCATCCCATGTAAAGGACCTTTTGATCAACCCCCATATAGAAGTAGTTGAATGAACCGCCAAAAACATATCTTCATATCTTCTGGTTCTGTTCCATACTTAGCTATATAAATGATCGTATTTTCGGAGCCCCAATTATAAGCCTCCCGGAAACCAGAACAAGACCCTTGAACACTACCCATTTTGAGGGCCCGACACCAGCCTTAGGGATAGAAAACAACGGTCAAAAGCAGTAACTGTCTTTACGTGCTATTTGGTGTCCCTTTTTTGAGGGTACCTAGATCCCCACCCTTATTTTCCAGCTACTTTTGCCACATAATGGGCTACTAGTGGGTAAAGTGGCTGGAAGAAAGTAGCTACTTGGTTCCAGGTACCCTTTCTTTGTTGACTCATATGGAAACACGAAGGACGCACGCCTTGCCAGTCAGTGGGCCAAAGGGACTATTGATCAACCCCCTCGGCTCAATTATCAGCATGGATCTTCTCATACCAGCACCCAACGACTCGTTTTTTTTCCCCCCCCTCCCATGATCTGAAACCCTCTAAAGTTCCGAGGGCTGTGCAACAAGAAGACACCCAGGTGAACGAAGCTTCTGATATTGCAACAGGGCCCAGAACAAGAGTGGCTTCTAGATGTAGGAACACCTAGTTGGTGAGCAGCACACTGGTTGCCTTTTTTGCTGGGGCTCCACAAGCAACGATCAACCACTGAAAGATAGCGTCAATTCATTGTCCAACCTTTCAGATCATTTCCCAAGCTTACCTCAGCACAGACCCCGGATAGCATTGGAGATTTGACCACCAAACGACCAGCATCCGAAACAGAACCCCTGACCAGCACCCTGACTGCAGCGCCGAACTCACCACCAGCACGCTGACCAGTACCCGCAGCCCACCCTGACCTGCACCCGTAGCCCACCAAACAAACCCCACCTCTTTGAGAAGTAAGAACCCCTTATAGCTTTCAGCTATCTGCAGAAACAACACCTAACAACAAACAGAGCTGGCTTGTTTGTTTGCCACCTTTCAGCTCACTCAACTTGGACCACGTTTTTCGCCCCACACAACACGGGGGTCACACAAAGCCAGCACCTCAAAAAGCACGAACAAGACATCACCAAACCGGACACCAACAAACACGCAGGTTCCCTACATTCCCGTTTCCAGCCCGTGAAGTCATCTTTTGGTTGCCACTAGATGAGGATCTTTGTTGTACACCCCCCCATCCGAGCACCCCAACAAAATCCCGGTAGAGAATGTGCGTCTTCCCCAGCTAGGAGCTTTTTTTCGCCCAACTGGGCTCTCGAGGCGGAAAGCAGCGATTGCCTGATCTTATAGGTTATGGGTGCCTTTTTTGGAGGTCCGATTCCTCTTTTAGGTTGGTTGGGATTGGTGATTTGAGCCCTCCGTTTTGTTTTTCTTCTTTTCTTTTTTTTTTCGTGACCTGGCACCCCGGAACACCCTTGCAACCCGGGCCCAAACACGAGAGCCGCCGCGGGTTGGTTTGGTTTTTCACCACCGGGCCGATGAGGATCTCCTTGTACACGGGCTCGGACGCGGGCATCGGCGTGGTGGTGGGCTCCGAGATCTTTAACCTGCTGATCATCGTGGGCCTCACGCGTCTTGGACCGAAGTTGGGCGCCCATTTTGGCTGATTTGTTCTTCAAGGTTTTTGTCCAGTACCGAGCAATTGGTGCCCTTTCTCACATTTTTTGGGTTTTTGGTTTTTTTTGTACGAAGCCTTTATTCTGACCTCTCTACTGGAGGCCTAGGTTTTTTTTGCTTGTTCCCCTGTTGGTTTTAAAGGGTGTTAAAGGGAATCAAAACGCCTTTTGGCTTTTTAGTGTTTAGTGATAGTTTCCATTTGACCCACTAAAAGTTAAACTTTTGGCGGGGGGTCTGAGGGCAGCCCAGTTCCATTTGCTGAAAGGAATATGTTTTGTTTTTCCCCCTGTTGGTTTGAAAGGGATTTGCTGAAATTATGTTTAGTTGTTTCCCCTGTTGGCTTTAAAGGGTGTTAAAGGGAATCATTTGCTGATTTTTCCTCCTGTTAGTTATAGAGGGATTTGCTGAAATCGCTTCTTGATTTTTTTTTTTATTTTTTATTTTTCCCCTGTTGGTTTTTAAGGGAATCGAGCACTACTGGACATATGTATATTTGTGTTTCAGTGGACTTAAGCAACCGGAAGATTAGAACTTGCTGGTGCGATAGGCGGAATCGACCCCAAGCAAAACCATCCCAACTGTGGTGTCCTTGAAGCGGACCAGAGCATCCATTCCCACATATCGCAGCAGCAACTAGAACTTGGTTCAGCTGCCTGGGGTGTGCAGGATTCGAAGCCCTCGAGACAGATGGGCTACTCCAGACCCTGAGGGGCAACACAGGTGATGTCTCAGAGGCCAACAAGTTGTGGGGTCCGGGTAATTTGGGCCCAGTGGAGTTTGGCTGGCTGGCTGTGTTCCAGGAAGCGGGGTGGGGGGGGAAGGGTGCTCTATGAGAAGCAGGTCAAACAGATCCAAACCACTAAGTAAGAGCAACCTGACATCAAGCGTCTTTGCTGCGGCAAAAGATGTTGGCGCTGGCCCCTCCAACGCTGTTCTAGGATTTTAGACACCTTTTAGGGCCCATGCTGGGCCCACCAACACTGGGATTCTGCTGGCCCCATCAATCACTGTTTAGGGTTTAGGGTGGCGTCCAACCATCTTTCAGGGTTTAGGCTAAACTTACCAAACAGGTTTAGTGTTTCTGTTGGCCTCCAGACACCTTTCAGGGCTCATGTTGGGCCAACCAACACTGTTTAGGGTTTGATGACCCGGTTTGGGGTTTATGTTGGCCGCCAGAACCACCTTTTTGGGGTGCGGGAGCGGCCGGGCAAACCTCAACGTGGCGAAGATGTCTAAGGCTGTGGCATGGTCCCTGGAATTAAAAGGGAGTGGTTTAAACATCCACAACGCCCTACCCTTTAAGAAGCCTAGGGTGCACAAATTGTTGAAACAACCAGCCCCGGGTACCCTAACCAGGTCACCCAGTAGTGCCCTTTCACCGTTGTTTTTTTGTTTGGGAGGGTTCCCTACTAAAATAGACTACAGAGAAAGTGCCCTTTCCCTACTAAAATAGACGTCCTGAAACAAAATCGGTACCCTTATTCTAACCTCCCTACTGAAGGACCTAGCTTTAAACATGAGTGGTTGCTTGTCAAAGAGACAACCCTTTTGACAACCCTTTTGGGTTCGAAAAGGGTGCAAAAGTTGCTTCAATTTTAAACATCCACAACGCCCTACCCAGAGAGCCTTGGGTGCAAAAGTTGTTTGAAAACCAGCCCTGGGGTACCCTAACTAGGTCCCCCAGTAGTGCCATTTCTCACCCTTTTTTTGGGAGAGGAAAACCCCTTACTAAAATAGACGACAGAGAAAAGTTGGTACCCTTATTCTGTCCTCTCTACTGGACCTAGCCCAAAAACGTCCTTCGTTTGGCCGAGGATTTCCGCAGCGCCGATGACTCCGCTGGAGCTGGAAAGGGTGCCATTTGCAACCTGGCTCGTTCGGGAAACCAAGCAGATGCCCCTTTCGTGTTGCAAGGGGAGGAAACCCAGTCTCAGTTGTCTTCCATTTGCCGAGAGGAATATGTTACCCTCCCTCCAACTAACATGGCACCTCACAGAGGGTCCCTTCAGGAGCAAATTGATCTTCGAGGTACCCTCCAACAGGTGCCATGTTCGTGGGAGAGAGGGTACGCTTTTACATTATTATTTTTAATTGTGGTTTAGTGCGGGAAATCCCACCACTGAACTGCTAAAAAAATAAACTGGTTGCTCCCCTTCCAACGTCAACCAAGAAACCCACTCTCACTCGTCTTCCATTTGCTGAAAAATAACATGTCAGGTGTTCCCCTGGTTGTAAATGGAATCAATTTCACTGGGAATATGTTCTCATTTTTTTCTCCAGGGGGCGAACATGTAAATGGATATTTTTCAAAGCTGACCTTCTCATCTTTTGGTTTTTCCTTTTGGTCCAGTTTTTGTACAGGTTCCAAAAGTTGAACCTTTGATTTCCTTTAGGGGTAACTTCCCCATTCTTTCCAGGGTTCCTGCTTTCTAGAAAGCCACCAACATCCCTGGGGAAATTGCTGATTAAACACACAAAAACACGATGGCTGAAAAGAACGATGGCTGACAAGAATGGAAAAGGAATCAACCCCTAGATTTCCAGATCCTTCGGGGAGAGGAAAACGGAACATCACGGGCAAACGGCTATAGCGATCAGCTTCCAAACCTTCTTCGTGGCTTATCATTGCTCTGTTGCCCAGTGGATTCCGCCCTGTTTTCAACTTGTTTTGGGTAAGGGTTCCTTTTTGCCTTTAAACTCAACCAACGAAAAAGGCTGCCGATTCTTTTTTTTTCCCCATGGCCACTGGGCATAGGGATAGCCCGTCATAGCCATTGGCGGTCCCTAACTGGCAGGCTCATACATGCAGCTACCTGTTGGGACCAAAACCTCCTTCGGCCAACAAGTATTTGTTGTCCCACGCATTGGGAGGCAATAATTATTTGCTTTATTTAGTAGTTTGTTTCATAATTATTTGCTTTATTTAGTAGTTTGTTTCTTAACTATTTGCTGTATTTAGTAGTTTGTTTCTTAACTCTTTGCTTTATTTAGTAGTTTGTTTCATAATTATTTGCTTTATTTAGTAGTTTGTTTCTTAACTATTTGCTGTATTTAGTAGTTTGTTTCTTAACTATTTGCTTTATTTAGTAGTTTGTTTCATAATTATTTGCTTTATTTAGTAGTTTGTTTCTTAACTATTTGCTGTATTTAGTAGTTTGTTTCTTAACTCTTTGCTTTATTTAGTAGTTTGTTTCATAATTATTTGCTTTATTTAGTAGTTTGTTTCTTAACTATTTGCTGTATTTAGTAGTTTGTTTCTTAACTCTTTGCTTTATTTAGTAGTTTGTTTCATAATTATTTGCTTTATTTAGTAGTTTGTTTCTTAACTATTTGCTGTATTCCTACCTTTGTTTAACTCTTTGCTTTTTGGTGTAGTTTGTTTCATAATTATTTGCTTTATTTAGTAGTTTGTTTCTTAACTATTTGCTGTATTTAGTAGTTTGTTTCTAACTCTTGCTTTATTTAGTAGTTTGTTTCATAATTATTTGCTTTATTTAGTAGTTTGTTTCTTAACTATTTGCTGTTTTGCTCTCTTCTTTCTTGTAACTCTTTTGCTGTATTTAGTAGTTTGTTTCTTAACTCTTTGCTTTATTTAGTAGTTTGTTTCATAATTATTTGCTTTATTTAGTAGTTTGTTTCATAATTATTTGCTTTATTTAGTAGTTTGTTTCATAATTATTTGCTTTATTTAGTAGTTTGTTTCATAATTATTTGCTGTATTTAGTAGTTTGTTTCTTAACTATTTGCTGTATTTAGTAGTTTGTTTCTTAACTCTTTGCTTTATTTAGTAGTTTGTTTCATAATTATTTGCTTTATTTAGTAGTTTGTTTCATAATTATTTGCTGTATTTAGTAGTTTGTTTCTTAACTATTTGCTGTATTTAGTAGTTTGTTTCTTAACTATTTGCTTTATTTAGTAGTTTGTTTCATAATTATTTGCTTTATTTAGTAGTTTGTTTCATAATTATTTGCTGTATTTAGTAGTTTGTTTCTTAACTATTTGCTGTATTTAGTAGTTTGTTTCTTAACTCTTTGCTTTATTTAGTAGTTTGTTTCATAATTATTTGCTTTATTTAGTAGTTTGTTTCATAATTATTTGCTGTATTTAGTAGTTTGTTTCTTAACTATTTGCTGTATTTAGTAGTTTGTTTCTTAACTATTTGCTTTATTTAGTAGTTTGTTTCATAATTATTTGCTTTATTTAGTAGTTTGTTTCATACTTATTTGCTTTATTTAGTAGTTTGTTTCTTAATTATTTGCTTTATTTAGTAGTTTGTTTCTTAATTATTTGCTTTATTTAGTAGTTTGTTTCTTAATTATTTGCTTTATTTAGTAGTTTGTTTCATAATTATTTGCTTTATTTAGTAGTTTGTTTCTTAATTATTTGCTTTATTTAGTAGTTTGTTTCTTAATTATTTGCTTTATTTAGTAGTTTGTTTC
>CAUJNA010003753.1:285782-414602 GCA_963377175.1 Effrenium voratum | reverse complement strand
AAGGGCGGTAGCCCTTCCGGCCCACCACCAAAGTCAGGTGAAGTGCCAGGAAAAGGGTCTGGTAAGGGCGTTAGTCCGTCTGTCCCGCAGGCAAAAGCGAAGGCTGATGCTGGGCCGGCTCCGATGGAGGTTGATGCAACTGTGGCCCAACCGAAGAAGACTTGGGTCGCGATGGTGGTTGAAGGAGCCAGGCCGAGCGCAAAGGCCAAAACGACCCCGGTTCCAAAGGCCGAGCCAAAAGGGAAGGCCGCTTCTGTGTCTGAGGCGAAGAATGCTCCGGCTCCGAAGGCTGAGGCTAAGGAGACGAAGCAGGCCGAACCGAGGGTTGAGGTCAAGAAGGAGAAGGTAGGCGGAGACGACGCTCCTGGCTAGTCGGGGGTCGGCTGAAGGGCAGAAGAGAGAAAGGAAGTCCCGTTGGGATCCTGACGAGACTGTGAAGGAGTCGACGAAGCGAGAGGCATCGACGAGGCCTGATGACGTTGACAGCAGACCAGGTGCGGCAGCAAGAGAGGCTAGTGGAGATGATCTTCACTCTGCGCTTGGTAGATCTTCGGCAAAGGACGCGGTAGCGCCTCTGACGGCCTCCAAGGCGATGGCAAAGAAGCCTGAAGGCGGTGAGATCAGGTTAGGTTGCAGTCGGCTGGCAAAGAAGCCTGAAGGCGGTGAGATCAGGTTAGGTTGCAGTCGGCTGAGCGAACTGCGGTGAGCCCGGTGGAGGGTCACTTCCTGGTGCTGCCTGGGAGTTCGGTGGTGGACGCTCTCTTGGCAGTCTCCACCAACAGAGTGCTGAACAAGCAAGTCAGGGATTTCATTAGAAATGGTGAGGACGCGTCAGCACTGGAGGCTCTCAACCAGATCGTGACGAATTCTCGCTCTGCGAGAAGGCGTAGGGAATCGGATGTCTCCCGCACTCCTTCTCGGAGGTCCGTTAGGACCGTGGACACCAGGGATTCCAGAGAATCGAGAAGGCGCAGATACCGTCCGCGGCGCGAGGATGACCCGAAAGGGATCGTGACAGAGACCGCGCGCGGGGCGGACGTGACCGGAGGAGACGTGATGATAGCCGATAGGCTGAGTCACGAGGATTGCGGCCGGTAGGCTTGCGTCCATTCTCCAATGGTCGGCGCGGTGCGGAGGTGGTGATGTTCCTCCCGGACCGCTGAGGCGCGGAGGTCATGTCTCTCCTGTACCGCTGCTGGGCTGCTGGTCGTGTTCATCAGGAAGCAGTGTGAGTGAGGGGGGAAAGCAAACTGATGGGGGGTTACTCCCGGGTTTGCGGAATTCAAGCATTTTTCAGGTACGCATGGTCAGGAGCACCTCTTGCCGTTAGGCGAGGGTGCCGAATGGACATACGTTATCTTCTTTTTCATGGCTTCTGATAAGAATTAAACTTCTTGCATTGTTGATGCAAACAGTTGTGGCCTAGTGTCGTCACGTGGACTTCCCCACAAGGTATGTTGGACAGCGTTACCCCGATTAATTCGGGGTGGTGGCGGGAATTTAATGCCCGGGATGTCGCGCAACTGCCTTTGTGGGTTTGCTCCACCGCTGACGGCGGTAGTGTCCAGCTGTTTGCGGACGCATGCGAGCAGTTAAATCCTATCAGTAAATGGCACGCTCCATCCGTCATATGACGGGTTCCTCGTGAGGGGGGTGTGATTAGCCATGATTCATTTCATCAACAGGGATGTCGCGGTAGTGACTGACCTGTGATGTTTGGCTCAAGTTTGCGGGTCCGTCGCGCCTCGGATGAGCGTCGCCGGGTCCCCGCGTCGATCACCTTCGTGTCGGTGGAGAAAGAGACATCGGCCCGGGGCAGATTGGTGGGGTCCGCCCGTGCGGTTCATCGTCGACCAAGGTTGCGGGTACTTGTTTACTTGTTTTGGTATTTCCCTTTTGGTTGTTGTTCTCTGGTGTGTGGGAAACCCTGATCTTTGGGACCGGGGATTGGTTTGCTTTTGGGGAACCTTTCTTTTGTGGCTTGTTTACCCCAACTTACCCATTGCCTGGGCACAGGCTCGTGCCCGAATCACAAAAACACAACTTTTCAACTTTTTGGGTAACATGGGCTATATGTCTGTAAAAGATTAACTTTTTCAGGGCTTGGAGTTTTAAGGGGTAAGTGTGTGTTCTTTGTGTTTGTTTTTGCAGAGGAATCGCCTTTGTTGGAGGTTTTTGAAGGGAAGCAAGGAACCTCCACCCGTCTCTTGGGGCCTGGGGTCCAAATCAAAAAAAGGAAGAAGAAGAAGACGTACCCGGTTCATTGGCTGACTGCCTAGACGTAACAGCCCAGTGGTTGATGTCCCCAAAAGGAATATTCCTGGGTGTAAGTCTGCTTTGTGGAAAAAGCAAAAAGGCACCCTCAGCATCTTTCATGACAAGCAATTGGGTGACACCTGGCCAATGTCCTATGCTTTTTGATTGTGTATCATTTTGGCGAAAGCTGAAAGACACTGGCAGCAAGAGTTTAATTCCCTACTTTGGATGGACGGAATCCATTTCGCACCACCTAAGAAGCCCTAAAATGATTCGATTGACCTGTAAATGCCAACCAACAATGATTTCAAGCAGGGTTTCCGAAAGGTGGTGTGATTTCAGGATTTCGCAGCCATCCACAGTCTATTCATTTTATTCCGCATCACCTTTATACGAAGGTCCGATCATTTCTCAGGCCCTGGATGGTAGCGACCTGGCGAAAGCGCGGGAGTTGCTTCTAGCGGAGCTGCCGTCCCTCAAAGTCTCAAGGCGCCGGACATCGATCGGTCGCGATTTCGCCGATTCCGCCGGTCGGTAGGTTGGAGGTTCTGGTCTGTTGGTCCCCCCCTCGTATAGGCTTTCCGAAATGTGCGGGATTTTTGGGTTCGTCCCTTGTTATGATGAAAGGGAGGGGGCGTGAAAGATTTCTTGCGAACAAAAAGGAAGCCAGCTGGTTTGCGGGACCAATTCCTATTCTGAGAAACACCGGGTTCCCCGTTTGTTTTCATTTTCTCTTTTTTTTTCTTTTCGGGCTCAGGGTTCCAGTTTTTGACTGCCCCAAGGTAACCCAGGGGTTGATTTTGCCCAAAGAGAAACCCCTGGGTTGAAGTCTACCTTGGGGTAGTCCAGAACCGGAACCCTGTTTGACCTTACAGAGGGGAACCCTAAGCGGCTTGCCCGTGACCTTCCCTTTGAACCCCGCCTTCCGTTTGGCTCCAAACCGGCGGCAACTCAAAGGAAGGCGCCCAGATTTTTTTTCCAAACATTCGGGGCCCGAAAGGGAGGCGGAAACCAGGGGGTGTGCTGGCGCGGGCGTCGCGAGCGTAGAGGGCGAGGGAATTTCTGTCATGGGGAGCCGGCTCAAAAGCTGGAGATGGATCCCAAGCTGCATAGGCTACATGGGTATGGGCCAGGTCAAAATTCATCCATCACAAAACGGCAGGTTTGAGTCCTTGCTTCCATTTACCTGAGTTTCATTTTGGGTACCTATTTTTGATCCACAGCCACATGATGTCCAAAGGATCCCGTATTTCTGCCTCACCGGATCGGACGATGGGACAGGCGGGTCTTGAGGCAAATGGGGATGGAATCGTTGCTGGCCATGGGCATGATTGGAGATAAGGAGCCATGGAAAAACAAACAACACCTATCAAAGCAGGAGTTCGGGAGGTTTACTTATCACCAAAATCACTGGCAGTGGCTCCTGTCTCGAAAGGGTCTCCACCCCCCTCGGCCCCCCTCCCCCCTTCACGGAAGACGGGCTCAAGTGAAGCGTGAAAAAACGAGCAACGTGCCAGTTTTTTTCGGCGTTTCATCCATCCCAACTGGCGCGCATCCAGTTCCTTGAGAACCCGGAGGACATGTTGACGCCTGGGGTATCTGGGAAAGGAGTCACCCTTTGGTCATCCAACACCACCTCGTGGCCCAACAGATCCCGGGTCGCAGTTGTCAAATAGGGTTCTGGAGGCTTCCCTTTACCCACATGGAGGCCAGAGAGTTGAAAATGTGTGCTGAAAGGTTGGACAACAATGGGGTTTCCGCTCGAAAGACGCCTTAACACCCTGGCCAGGTAGGCCAGGGAGTTCCCTTTAGGCTGGTTCCATGGTTTTTGGTTTCGGCCAGAGAGTTCCGCTTTCGGTTGGTTCCGTGGTTTCTGCTAAACGATGGACGGGCGCCGGCGGAATCGAATCGCTGGATGTGGCGCCGGTGTCGATCTCAGGTACGGCAGAGTTGTCGCCAGCTGGCTGGATGGAGAGGGCAGGAGAGGCGGTCCTGCCCGGGCGCACAGGGAACCAAGGCGAAGTCGCCCGGAGTTGATATCTGGTTTGACTGCGTTTGTTTCTCCCCCTTTTTTTATGTGTTGTTTTGTTTGTTTGTTTCAATATTTATCTATTTTAAACTTTTCTTCTTTTTGAGACAATTAAATAAACAAATAGATAGATAAATAAACAAGCAAATATAAATAAATAAGTAAAGCATTAACTGTTGTTCCTGTTTGTGTTTGTTTCAGTCAAGTTGATTTCCCTGTTGGTGTCTGCTTTAGTCAAGTGCTCGCTTCCTGAGTTCATTGACTTTAAACTGGACTTCTTTTGGCCCATCCACTCAGGAAGTGAGAGTGGATTTCCCAGCTTGTTTCAGTTTATGTCATTTTTTAACCAGGGTGTGAGCTATGATTGGGGATCCGAGCACCCAACCATACAGATTCATAGCCAAGGTCAAGGTTTGGGACTATCTTGCATCTTAGAATGATGAACAAAGAAGGATGCACCTCCTATCTTTCCATCTTCAGGGTTTATTTGTTGACCATAGGCTTCGGCCCTTTGTAAACTCTGGCTCTCTCGAATTTTAGGCATTCGCTTACGGCCTGTCAGAGGATTTTGACCAAAACCATCTGAGTGGGCCACCGCCCTGTAGCCGGTGTCCTTTTTGGTTGTTTTGCTCAAAACATAGAAGGCCCTGGTTTACCTGGCGGTTCAATCTACCGGGGACACCCATCTATTTTCCACAAAGGACACCTATGCCTCTTTTTCACCAACCCCTCCTCCCCAAGGCTGTTTCGACCTCCAGGAGTTGTTCCAATGTCAAAACCCTTCAGGCCGGCCTGCGGGCTTGGCCACAACTCACCACGCCTGGTGAGCATTGTTGGGATTCGGAATCCCAGGAAAAACCGGGGTACCGGGTTGAAGTACAGAGGGGTACACTCCCAAATTGATGAAGCCCCACCAAAAGGGGACATCCCCCTAGTAATTCACCAGAGAAGCAAGCTCAAAGGGGGGCCCGAGTTTGGGCACATGGGCATGTCCTTCCTTTTTTGCGCGCGCTCTTCTTGGAGAAGTTTCCAGGGAATCCATCGGGAGAGCCGCCAAAGAAGTGGGCCCTCCATTTTGAGGCGCATCTCCACTTGGTTTCAGATGTTCCAAGCAAGGCATTTCCCACGGCTCTTCTGTCCCCACGGCGGGTTGGAAGCATGTTCCTCTGTTTTGTTGGGGGCCGGAAAAACTCTTGATTCATGCGGCCCCATCTTTCGACTGCCCAGTTTGACCCAATAGACAAAGGGTCAGTGGGGGTTGGGAACGGTTGGACAAATGAAGGGGGTCCATAGCCTCCATAGGTTTCCTTTTTTCCCCAAATAGCGTTTACACTAAGGGTTTTACGGTCAGAGGTAAGGCTGGGTTAGATCGAGGTTCGCGCTCAAAGTCTTGGCCCTGCGCGCAAAAAGTTGTCTTCGATGGGTTTGTTCCTTTGGGTTTCCCTTGAGCTCACCAACGCCCGAAGCGAATCGACCGGATCTGGCCTTTTAGTTTCCCCTTTGTGGCAACCATTTTGAGTCACGGCCCCCAAAGGTGATCAAGTGAGGAGGGGGCTTCCATGTGAAGCCATCAACAAGGGCACCTTTAAAAAAAAAAGGAAAAAACGAGCTAAGGGGCCACACCCAAGTCACGCCTTCTGGGGTAGACTTAGGATATATTTTACATTTAACCAGTGATTCGAAGTGAAGCAAACAATAAAATATACATTCTATAGCTAGGCCTAACTCTAATCACGCCTTCAAACATCCGCAAAACGAAAAGGGTGGCCCGTCCTCTGCCGGGCTCTTTCGCACGCGTTTCCGCGGCTAGCGGGCTGGCGCTCCGAGGCAGTCGGCAGGGCCGCCTGAGGCGGACGCTGCGGGCGAAAAACAGGCGAGTTGACATGGGGCTGTTTGTTGTTTTGAGGGTACCCCATGTTTGGTGGTTTTACAGGGAAACCAAAGAACACGCACCATTTCTGGGGGTCCAGCCTTAAGAAAGACACGGCCTAACGATTTTCTATGTCCCGACTCGGACATGGAGATACACACCCCTTTGGATGGATGCTGCAGCCAAGCGGCGTGTCAACCGGCATTTCTTGTGTGTTTCCCCTGTCCGGACTGGTTTCTGGCGTTGACCTGGAGTCGTTTTTCCACGCCCACCTGTTTTGTTGACTCTCTGCCTACCTGGTTTTCTGGTCGAAACACCTGGTCGGGGGGGGGGTCGAAACAACCGAAAGATATTCGGCGAGTGTCCTTGGATGCCAAGGCCGGAGGCAATGGTTCTTGGCATAGGGAAGCATATGGGTGTGGCTCAAAATTTTCAGAGCTGGTTACGCAGGTCCAGTGTTTGGCTCCAGTTGCCAAGGTGCCATTTTGGTGCATGTTTTTGAGCCACAGCCATATGATTCGGAGTTTTTGTGGTTGCGAAATAATGACTTTTGTGCCCGTCAGCCTCGTTTGATTTTCCTTTTGGTGTGGAAGAAACGCAACGGGCGGCCTGGATATGCACTGCCGCCCAGGAAGTTGGTGTTCCTTGACTTTCTCACTCGAGTTCCGTTTCGGAATGGAATTTGTCACTTTGGAGACCGTTGTGGAAAACAACAGCTTGGTTTTTAACCGACAAAGGCTTTCCACCGATGTTGCAGCCAAGACCATGTGACGCCCTCAAAACCCGATGAAGGCTAGTAAGGAGACCATTCGATTGGTGTAGACAGATCAACAAAACAAGTGTAGGTTTTGGACAGGGCTCCGCATTTCCCCGAAGAACACCACCCCAAGGGACACACCCCGATTGGTGTCAATCAGAATGGGGTGGATTAACGTGGTGTGGGTTTCTCCACCCTTGGAGCTTCCGGAGTGGGTGGGCGCTCAGGGTGGCGTGTTTTTTTCTTCTTCTTTTCCTTTTTTCCCTGGCCGGGGTATCTTAAAATCGGGGACCACCCAAGTTGGCCACTTCCTTCAGGGTTCTCATTTTGGGGGTGCCCCTTCCCCCCCGAGAAAAAAAAGAGCGCCGAGCCATGCAGGAAAAAGGAATACGCCAGACGCCGTCGATTCGAATTCTTCCGCCGCAGGTCTTCACCCTCGGATCAAATACGTTGCATAGTCAATGCAGGCGCGGCGAAAAGGGACCCAAAATGGCTGGCTGTGGTGGTCAAAACCGTTCTGGGATCCCATTTTGGTGGGTAGGTGAATTCACCATCCATTTTAGTCGGGATTTTGAGTGGTATTGGGATGTTCACTGGAATTACGGGATTTTGACCCAATGATTTTGGTTGGTACGTTTTTCCTCACCATCCATTTTAGTCGGGATTTTAGTGGTTTGGGATCTGGGGGCTAACCGATTTGGATTTTGACAAATCCAAATGAGTCACGATCAAAACCCGGGGTTCGCCAGGTTGGTGTCAGGTTTTGATCAAGCAAGAAGCTCGAATGGCCAAAACGGTTTTCCGTTTGGTTTCCCTGCGCCAACAAAGGGTACCCCAAGCTTGTTGGTTGCCTCAAGGGTTAACTATGCTGCAATGGGACACCTCCCTCCAAAGTTATTTTTGGGGTTTGTCTCAAGAATAGGAATTGGAACCGGGGCAACCAATCTTGGTTCAGCGGTTTCGTTTTGGCTTCCCTTTAAACCAATCAAACAAAAGGGGTAGCCAATCAAAACAGACGAGCCATGAGCGGACGGAATCACCCATGGTTTTACCCCGCTTCTTTTAACGGTGTGGTTGGTTTACTTGGAGCTTGTTTTGTGCTTCCAGGTGCAACCCACTGGGTTGGTATGGGGCACCAGGTTCGGCGAAACCGCGAAGCTTTGGGCAGCCCACTGAATGCGAGCCCCGAGCCGCGCATGCGGTGTTGTTTTGCTGCTTTTGCTCACCTGAGTTCATATTCTTTAAAAACTTTTTGGGCCCTTTTTAGTGGTAAATATAAAGTTCGGACTTTTTTGTCCATCCACTTCCAGCTAGTGAGCAATGTGTGCATTTGGGTGGGTTGGCTGCAAAGAAGGAAGTTTCTTCTCAACCCATGAGACCAAGTTACCAAGGCAGGCTCTTTCAGCCCCATGAGACCCGACGGCCTTGCGCCGCTTTTTGGCGTCGTTGCGCAGGTCGGGGTTCGCAGGAAGTCGACCCTCACATGCAGACTGGAGATGCTTGCATGGGCAGGCATGCGGCGTACCGCGCGAAGCCTGTTTTGTGGGGGGTCGGGGGTGGGGGTTGGGGGGGGGTTCGGAGGTTGGGGCGGCGGTTGGGAGGGAGTTTTGTGGGGGTCGACTTGCGACTTTTAAAGAACAAGGTCCCCCCAGTAGTGCCCGTTCTCACCCTTTTTTTGGTTGGGAGGGCTCCCTACTAAAATAGACTACAGACAAAAGTTGGCACCCTTATTCTAACCTCTCTACTGGAGGACCTAGACATGCTATGCGAAGGGCGTTCCGTGTTTTCCTGTAGACGTTGCGGCCCGCCCTTCTTGCGGGGTGTGCGAATCCACAAAGCGACCTAGGCACCGAGAATGTCAATGTTTGTGCGGAAACTTTGGTTTTCATCCGGAGGACCCTGCTAGTCAGTGGATCCCCCCCTAAAATATAAAGCAGTTCATACACTTACGGGAAGGGTTTTAATACGAAGCTCACATTGCGCGAGTTAAAGAAACATGGTCTGCCTGACAAGTTGACAAGTGCCGCTCTACCAACCGGACACTGTGTCCCCAATCCGAGTGTTACTTTTGGGGTATGCGGCATCCGTTTTTTTTTTTTTTTGCTTAGATTCATCGCAGAAGATTCCAAATGTCCTTGCTGGTTCCTTTGGTAGACAAAGAACAAAAGAAACTGCGATTCCTGGTTGACCTGGTTGTTTTGATCATCCAGACCTGCTTGTTTTGATCATCCAGAGCCATCCATGTTGCCACAGGCAATCTCCACCTCTGGGTCTCGTCGGCTGTTTGTCAAATGCCCCGGTTTTCAGCTGGTCACCAGTTAAACCTTTGGCTTGGGCGTATGTGACGGATCGAAGGAAACCCAGGCCGATTTGTTGGGGTGTGTGGGGGGGGGGGAGCCCTCCAAAAGTCGCCTGATTCTAACCACAAAAAGGGATTGGACGCTCCATCTCGCAAGATCCCGGCGTCTCACCCCCCCCCAAAAAGGCCCCCCCCCAATCAAGATCAACCAGGGCTCTGCTTGGATCCGGGGTCAACATTATGGACCTGTGAATTGTCTCATGTCTTTTCACGGACACCAGGAACGTCTACCGAAGTTGATGCGCATCAAATACCCGCAACAAACACCCAGCACACCTCCTGTCCAATTTTCCAGGGGTTTAAGACCGCCCCTTTCCCACACGAATTTTGTTCTCGAGTTGAGACCCCCACCCCCTTTTCTGGACGGGGTACAAACCCCACACATTTCCACCCCACGGCGGATTTCGAGCGACGAAATCTCGTCGGAGTCGGCCAGGCTGAAAGAACCTTGTTGCATGTCTCTCGGCATCAGCCCGAGCCTCGGACGCTCGACAAAGGGTTCTCGTTGCTTATTGTTTGTTGGAGGGGTTTGGGTTTGGGGAGGGGGTTCCCCCTTTTGAAACTATGACTTGGAGAGGGCTTTGGGTTTGGGGACGGGGGTGGGAACTCTTTTGAATCTATGACTTAGAGGGAATGACCCACAAAGCGAGGCTGTTTGAACGATTTGCGATTCCCCCCCGCCTTCCGTCTTGACGCCAAGCTTTCCTCCTAGCGTTCTTTGATATGCGCTCCTCAAAGGGCTTCCTGGTTTTGACCCACAGGGGCTAGAGGGGATTGTCATCAACCCTTAAGGGTTTTTTGACAACCCTTGTACGGGTTTCGATGTAAAAGGATATGGAGCTTTGACCGCGCACCATGTTTCCAGAGGAAGAACCAAGACAAGACTGCTCCTGGGTTGCCGACTTCAATCTTGTGGTTCTCACGGAAAACACCGGGAATGACCCCGAACTGAACCATGCAGAGATCCCCGGGTTGCTCTTGTTTCCATAGTGAGGAGTACATCAACAAGTATGGGAGCATCTTCCCTATGGCGGGAGTCCGCAAATAATCATGAAAGATAGCTTAAGCTAGCCGAAGTTTCTCCTTGCGTAAGCAAGGTAAGGGGCTGAAATGCCGAAATATTTATTTTATCAATTGTTTGAGCCAAACAGATGGCAAGAACCAATCAGGTTGGTAGGGCTCCGTCTTGACTCGCAAAATCGCTGCGGACATCCGTGTTGATGTCCTTTGCACGTTTTGTCTTTTGTGCAGGCCCCTTGATACCAGGCTTTTATCATGACGGTTCATCAATATTTGTTCATGCAGCGGATGCCTTTAATATTGCACGTAGGAGAACAAGATAATTTCTCGTACTTTTCAACGGTTTGGTGGGTGATATTGTGGATGGACGAAATCCCTCACCACTTGGAAACCATGATTGTTGGTTGGTTTTTGTAGGGGAATCTTGATTCCATGGCTTCTTAGGTGGTACAGGAATTCGCAACCATCCACAGTATGGGATATTGGCGTCCATCATATTAGTTCTTTTGTGTAGGCCTTTGCATACCTCTACCTCCGATTCCGATTCGCCGGTAAAAATGCCACACGAGGCCGCAGAAATTCTGGGCCATGGGCCAAATTTGGGCAACGACTCGCCCCAGCCTCAGTGAGTCTCGAGGTGAGGCGACATTGGTGGCTCGTGCTTTTTTGAGGGTACTTTTTTTGGGTTGGAACACGAATTTTGGGGTCCCCCAAAAACACACACACACATGCATTCATGTGGAATCCATTCCTTCTTGTCTTCCAGCATTTTTTAGTGGCTTGTGATGTTTTGGTGGCTTGTACGTGACGCTTTGAGGTTTCCTATTTTTTTTTTCCCTGGGGCGTCTTTGCATTTTTATATGTTGCTTCTTTGCGGTGCATGTGAGGTTTGGTCAAAATGAGATGGCAAGCTCTGCAACCCCTTTCTAGCTCCAAACCGCCGGGCTCCAAACCACCCTTTCTGGGAAGCTAAAAGCCATGGCCTGGCATCAGTCATTTTGGGGGTCCCCCCGGATTTTTTTGGGAGTGACATTTTCGGAGATGAGGGAACTCCCCCCCCCCAAAAATAAATAAATGCCTCGGCGTTCCTTCTGGCTTCCCACCAAACCGCCCCAAAGTTGGTACCGGACAGCAACAAAAACCAGACCACCCCCAAAATTGGTCCCGCAGAAACAAAAAAACAAATACAACAGACCCACGTGGAGTTTTTTTTTGGACTTGACTTGCCAGCCGAGGTCGCCCGATGTCTAGGTCCAAGGCGCGCCGAATGTCATTGGCCGTGGGTGTTGCGTGCCTTTTTTTATGGAAGCGGAGACCCCCCCCAAAAACAGAAAACGATCGGGGCGTGTCTTCTAGGGGTTGATTCCAAGTCCATTCTTCTCAGCCATCCTTCTTTTCAACAACCGCATCCGTTTCCCAAGGGTTTGCTGGGGGTTTTCTAGAAAGAAGGAAAGTTACCCCTAGATGTCTTTTTGAGGAATCTGAACCCCCCGAGAAATAACAATACAAAATGGGCGGGCCTTTTTTGGAGTTGGTACCGCCCTTGTTTGTGGCTTGAAAGGGAAACCTTTGGGAGAACCGAAATCCATTTTTTGGGGGTCCCGAACAAAAACAGACCCCAATTAAAAGGCGGTTTTCCTTTTGGTTCCCCTTTTGACGCCACTAAAAAGGGAGTACCTTCAAACAAATACAGCACCCTCGTGAGGCTTTGTCAGCATTTTGAGCAAATGGTCCAATTGGGAGGGACATGGGGGGCTGTTTCGATTTCCAGGTTTCCTCTATGGGAACCGCATAATGTTGGCCTCATATTAGTCAACAGTTTATCAACAGGGGGGGTGTTCCCGTCCAAAAGTGGAATAAATCCCCACATTTCACTCAGGGAGACCCCTCTACTGCCAGTTGGTTAAGAATCTTTTCTATTTTCCCCTGTTGGTTTTAAAGGGAATCTATCACTACTGGACTTTTTTGTTGTTTTTTTAATCTTTTCCAGGGGACTTAAGCAAATGGAGATCTAATAAACAGGTTGGTTGATGAATCTGGGGGCAACATTAGTCTAATTCGGTGGTTGGCTCGCCAGGTTTTTGGACTTGGCCAGTCGTCGCTCGCGGGGCGCCCAGCGAAGAAAGCGAGGGACACTTCGAGGGGTCGATGGACGCGTCGATGCGTCGATGCGTCGATGGGTCGATGGGTCGATGGGTCGATGGGTGTGGCGGGGCAGCATGGCTGGTCGGATGGGTGGAATCGCAATCCATAGTCAAAGCTGTTTGATGTCGAACAGTCTCCTTTGCAAACTCCAGTACTTTGCCCAGGCTTTACGTGAGTGTGACAAACAAGGCTCAAAGAAGGGGACAGTTGATTTCGATTCGAAATGATTTCCCGCAACAGGATTGGCATGACATCGAGAATGGCTCTCCTTCCGCAGTTGAATGGATTGGGATTCCCGTGACTCGGGGCTGGAGTTTGACAGTTTGACACTCACCCACTCGCATCCAGGAGTATGCTACATGAGTGCTCATGGAACCGCCATCCTGCGCTGTTCAAACGCAATGCTTAATCCTTACCTTGGGTTACGCAAGGGGCAACATTCCATTCTGACCAGCCCCTCCATCTTGCATCCGCAAACAACTGCACGCATTCCGAGGCCGCATATTGTACAGGCATCCTGGCTACTTTCCGAGCCAACTTTCGGAGTTTCGAGTTTCCGCACGACGCGAGTCCCTGCCTCCCGCGTGTCAATTCTGAATTTGAGAAGTTGAGCCGCGCCCCTGTGCTTTTCGTCTCGACAGGGCACCCGAATTCAAGCCTTGGCGCGCGAGTTCCAACTTCCAACTCCGGACTTCTCCGGTGCAAATTAGGATAGCATGGCGGTTGCATACCTCCGTGGCCGTGTGCTGTCTGGGCAGGGGCAGCCCCAAGATGTCAGACACAGTTGTTGATTTTTCCAGCGTGACGCATGCGTTGCGATTTTGAGGTTGCTTTCTCTCGGGTTTTCGGCTGCCCCCGCCTCTTTTTAGAAGTATAGTCTGAGTTTAATTCTCAGCTGACACAAAGTCGTCTGAGTACGTGGTCGCATACAATAAGTATGTGTTAAGACTTGTTTCTGCAAGCAGGGCAAAACACCTGCCATCGACTCCTGCCTATGTGCCTGCCTGAGCGCTTGCCGAATATTTTTTGCCATAGAAACCGTTCAGGCTCAAATACCGAGACCTGGCGTGGACGTGCCAACATGCCGGTCAGGCCTGCCCTTCAAACCAGCAGGGATGGGTGGTTTCGGAACTTGGAAACACATGGCCATGGGTCAAAATCCCGTACCCCCAGTGAACATTCCAATCCAACCACTAAAATAGGTTCTAAACTGGGCGGTGCACCGAAAACCCCCAAAATGGGATCCCATTGGTTTTGACCCAGCAGCCAGATGGAAACGCATGGAATCACTTGGAAAAACTCGCATCACTCGGAATGCTTCTGAATGGAAACCCCACGAACTACAGGCGCTAGGAGGCCTTTGATACCTCGCTTTTCGTGGTTCGCAAGTGAAAAGGGGAAGCCGAAGCCCATTTTGAGGGTTTCCTGATTTTACGCCAGAGTCTGTGCTTCCAAATGTGTGTGTGTGTGAGTTTGTTCTTTGGATGGTTTAGTAGGTCTCCTAGTTAGTCAGAGACATACTCAAATGGATTCTGAAATGGGGGCACCTGCGCCACACGAAGCCGACGCAGAGGCGGCCAATGAAATGGGGACGTGTGCACGGTGGCAAAAATGAGGAGACTCCCACCACTGGCCCCTCCCTTCCCCCCGTCCCCGTCCCCTAATCCCTAAGCCCTTGGTGTCGGATGCGTTGATTTCGTTTCCGCCTCCCTGAGCCTCGTTGAAACTAGTTCCCCCAGTGGTGCTCTTTTACCCTTTTTCAGGGGAGGGCACCCCTACTAAAATAGACTACAGAGAAAATCGGGCACCCTTATTCCAACCTCTCAACTGGAGGACCTAGGAACATCTTCGCCATGCCCTGGGCCCCGGCCCGCGGCCTCGCCGCGTCTGGTCTCCGGCGGCTGTGGCGCCCGGTCTCGGCGCTGGGGCTGGGGGGCCTGAGCCTGGGCCTCCGCAGACCGGCGCAGGCGGAGGTGGGGATGAGCAGCGGTCGAAGAGCTCCGGGCGGCTGAAGGCTTTTTGCTTTTGGTTTTCTTTGTGGCTTGGTTCTGATTCTGGCTCTTTTTTGCGTTTTTTTTTTTGGGGGGGGCGCTCGGCTTTTCTTTTCGCTGGGGCGGGCACAAAGGAGGTGTGTTCATGTCCTGGCTTGACTATTTTTTTTTGCTTGGATTTTTTGCAGAAGAAGACAAAGGAGGTTAGTTCATATTCAGCGGAGAAAGCACTCGGACTTTGAGCTCTGACTCCACGTTCCAGGTCCATTTTGTACAAAAAGACACCCAAATAAATCCCTGATGAATAGGCGGAAGCATCCGATTGAGTGGAGGGGATTCTTCACCTTGGATCTCGGGGAACACCCAAACAAGCCCCCAGGTTTCTGAATCTGGGGTCGACATTCATATTGTTCTAACCCCCCCGTGGAAAGAGGGTCTCGCATCTTGAGAGAAATCCATGAAACATCGGCTTAGACTTTGTTTCCACGGGAGCCTCGAATCGTGTGGATGCTCATCCCATATTGCAAAGAGAACTTAAGTTGGCAGGGAATGAGAAATGGAATGACCCCGAGATACACCATCCCCGATTTGGTTTCCTTTAACTTCCGGTTCATGCCCGAAACCCCAGGTCGTTCCCTGCTGGGCACTAGCAGGAATAATTCGGTTTCTCGCATGTGAGAGCCATGGCGGACTTGCACGGCCAGCTGAGCGTGGAGATCCCAAGTCGCAGCAGCTGCAGGTAGGGGAAACCCCTGGCATCGATAAATCTTTGTCCATATCTGTGGATGGAAGAAAAATCCTGCACCACTTTGAGACCATGGTTGAAACCATGCATTGTTGGTATTTTGTCCATCCACAGTATCTGTGTCCAAGAGGGAGAAGAAGTGGCTCGCCGTTGCGGCGAATGGCTTCACCCTGCGTTACGCCCAAGAAGAGCTGCGCGCAGACCGCAGGGTGCTGGCGGCGGTGGCACATGGCGGCGCTGAAGTTTGCTTCCGAGGAGCTTGCGCGAGGACTGGGGCGCTTGTCCACGCGGTGAAGAAGACGGAGCTATCTTGCTGCTGGTGCTGTCAGTCAGTCTTTCAAGGAGTTCGTGCGATTGACATTTGCGGAGCTGCTTCATCTACTACCATCGGCGCATCCGAACCAGTCATTGCGAAAGAGAGCGCGGAGCCAACCAACTTTTGGCTCGACTAGAGCAACCCAAGGTAAGCGTGTCTCAACCCATTTGACCAACCACAAATCGCGCCAGACTTCGCCCCTCTGCAAAAAGATGGACCAAATCCGCTTCGCATCGAGTTGGTAGGTGGTTGTCTCGTCACAGCTGCATCCGATGATCCCAGGTGGAGCAGGATTTTGTCCATCCACCGCATGACCGCTTTGTCAGGATCGATCCCCTGGATACAGAAACCGGGCTAAACTTGCAAAGCCGGTTTCGTGTCCCAGGCGAAACTCTCTTCCACAGTCTAATCCTCCCATTCATTTTGACTGAAGGCTGGAAGACCAGTAATGTTGACCCCATAAGGGACACCGGGACCCGTACTAATAAACAGGCTGGTTGATTAATCTGGGGTCAACATTACTGTATCGCCATGTTGTATGTGTTTTTCTCCCAGGACTGCCAATTCAAAAACGCCCGATGCTCGTATGTGCCATGGTCAGAAGACCCCTTTACTTGTTTACCTGGACCTGACAGGGGTGGACATCCACGGAAAATCACCAAGGATCCTGAATAACCATAGCATAGGTGTCCTTTTGGGTTGTTTTGGTAAAAACTAGATGGCGATTCCTGGTTCAACCACCTGGTAGAATCATCTACCAGAGCCATCTATGTCCCCTCACTCCACAAGCTCCCTCAAAGCCAAAAGGGGGAGCCCAAGCCAAGCGGAGGAGCCAGATGTAACGCAGCTGCTGCGGAGGGCCGCCCCGCTGAGCTGGCAGGAGGAGCTGGAGACGGGCAGATCGGTGCTGGAGCAGGTGCAGCAGGCCCTTTTTTTTTTTTGGGGGGGGGGATATTTTTTTTCCGCGGGCAAGCGAAACAAACGACCTGAAGCGCGAATGGGCGTGTCTCAAAATTTTCGGAAAACCTAACCATGCTGCGTGTTCCTGGTTGTGTTGCGGGATCACAAGGGGTTGATCCAACCACTTCTGTGATGCTTTTGGGAATCCCCCTATGAACAAATCAGTCTTTGGGAAGCCCTTTCTGTTGTATTAGAAGCAACCAAAAGGGGTTCTCCACATCGGAGACAAAGGTGAAATAAAAACCAGAAGCGCAAATGAGCCACAATCCAAAACCCGGGTAGATGAAGGTTAGGAAGGGGCAGTCCCAGCCAGAAATAGTTGCGGCCGCCTCCTTAATTCTTTACATGGTTCTGGGTAGACCATTGTTGTACCGGGTTTTGATTGTGACTCAAATGGAGATGAAAAGGTGCTTTACATGGGGATGGCCATTGCCCAAAAAGCTTAGATGATTTTTTCCCCAACATGGCGCCAGGTTTCCTGTTGGCTTCCCTCTACCACCAAAAGTCCAAAAAAGAGACATGGGGTGCCATTTTGGAGTAGGTGCACCACATCCAGTTAGGGGGGTTGATCAAAACTATAGCTGGTGGTTGGAAGGGAGCTGGACCAAGTGCCTTGAAAGAGGGAGTGGTTCTTTCCGAGCCACCGATCGGAGATCTGGCTGGGGACATGGTAGAAAAGGTGCTTTACGTGGGATGAGCATCAGGAACCAGCAACAGTTCGCCATGGCCATTTTGGCGCCAGGAATATTGAACTAGCTTCATTTCATGTGGGTGTTGCGCTTGTTTGAGGCCACTCTGCGGGTGCCTTAAAGCCACCATTTGCATGTCAGAGGGTTTCAATTAAAAACCTGCGTCTCCAATGTGGGGAACCCAAAGCTTTTGGTTGATGTGAGGGGTTTCCTAATTTTGAGACGCGCCCATTTGCGCTTCAGATGGATTCAGATGTTGTTCTTTTTCTGCTGGTATTGAAGGGAATCGATTTCACTACTGGACATGTTTTCTCAAATTTTGCAGGGGGACGAAGCAAATGGAGCTTAAAGTGGTTGCGTTTGTTTCGCGGTTCTCAAGAGTCCTTTAAAGGGGGACCGGTGGTTTACCTTGAAATTGAGGGTCATTTTGAGGGTTGCTCAAATTGATGAATCCGAGGGTTCGTGGCGGAAAGTCAGGGGAGAGACTCAGCTTGGGCTCAAGAGGATTTGTGCAGTTTCCCTCTAATTGTGTGTGTGTGTGGTGTGTGTGTGTGTGCGGAGTGACGGAATGCCCTGTCACCACCCTTTCGGTTTCTCAGCAGGGGGGCAGAGAGGACTTGCAAAGCTCTGCCCAACGAAGCTCTTTGCAAGCTCCTAGGATACGGAGTCTGATCAACTCCGCGTACCTGCGCAACTCGTGTGATTCAAAGTCCTCTTGGCCCGTTGTTTTCTCGCTGTGTGTGCTTCATGTTGAACCTTGTAACGTTTTCGCAGCTAGACGGAAACCAAGTGACTGCAAGCCGAACTTTTACCCACTCGAGACTCATCAGTTGTACTCGAGACTCATCAGTTGTACTCGAAACTCATCAGTTGTACTCGAAAGATTAGCACTCTCCATCTGGAGTTTAAGTGTGTACACCCCATTCGTGGGGAATCCTCGGGTGTACCCATTGTGTGACCCCGGGCCGGCTCTGTCGGAAAATTTGACCTCAACGTGCTTATTATAGCACAGCGGAATTTCACATTTAACCAGGAACGAGGTCTCACTAAAGGGAAGACAGCGGTCAGATCATAGAGAAGTCTCACCATCGATGTTTGCTTGCCATTTGTTGGATTCGTTGATACCTTGCCGTTGCATGGATTTGCTTGTTGCCTGATACGTGTCTCTCAAGATGGAAGTGTGAAGATTGTGAGTCGATTGTGTACTCATGTCTCGACGTGATGATCGTGATAGATCCAGGACTCGGCGCAGACGTGATCGGAGTACTTCTCCTCAGGCTCGTAAAGCACACCGACGTGAACACAATGACCACCACGTCTCGGAAGGCATGGATTGGAACAACCTGGTATCTTGGCAACACAATTCCGGCTACAACTCTGCCAACAATTTCCCGATGATGCCCACCAATTTTCAATCGACTCACAGCCCCACACAGCAATTCCAACACCCAGCGATCAACTACATGATGCCGATCCCTCCAGACCCCACGCCAACGAAGTTCATGCCACCCGTGATGCCACCACCGGTCACTACTCCGCAACCTACACCGCCACCTGGACCTCCTGCGGCTCTACCGGTTCGCCCTCAGAAAGCCTGGCTTACACCATCGCCTGAATGGACACCTGGAGATGGCATGTTTGATGTCAATCAGCTCTACAACTTTAGCCTGCCCATGACCGTTGCCAACACTCCGCATGGCAACCTGCGCGACATGTCAGGCATGGATATTCGTGACGTTCGCCTGGTTCAGGTTATTCATGGGGGCCTCACCAACTGGCTACTCCGACCGTTCGCTCACGGCAGATTCGTGACGTGGGAAGGCTTTCGCACTCGCACCGAGGCCTTACTTTGGAGTACCTGTTCCAAACTACTACGACGATCACAGTCGATCAACCTGCTCACCCTGGAAAAGGACCTTGCCAACTCGCTGGGTCTCAACATCGATGACTTCAATCAGCGGATCAAGGTTCATGACCATTTGGCCAGCTTGGTACTTCAATTTCTTCAGCAACATCACGCCTCTCTCACACCTTCCACCCAGACAGATGACATGGTCAAGAAGTACAATGATCTAAATCGTGCGCATGAGCTGCTCCAGGCTCAGTATTCAGCATCGCTGCGCGCTTCGACCTCTCCCACGATGGCAAGCCAGAAAGATGATGCAGAGTTGGTTACACCGCCACCGGTCAACCACACACCATCCTCGTCACCTGCCAGCTCCCTTCCTACAGCCAGCGCAGCGGCCCTTGATGGCAAGTCGTTTGATAGCGCGGTGCAACCCCGGATCATTCAGTCTCTTCACGGAGTGTCGTCACCGCCGTCCAAGCCGGCGGCGTCACAATTGCTCACCATGCACAGCACGCCGGAAGAAGTTGTCAAGTACTACACATGGACCAGTGACCAGCCTCGCCTTTATCTCAAGCAATCGCCCACAACCACGACTTTGACGTCACTGGTCAAGTGGGCCAATCACCCGTCCCGGCTCAACGGCAACAAGTCATTAGATTCCATGGCGACGCAGCTCCTTCAAGCGCGTCAACGCATGCCGAAAGGCGACGCACCTACTCTCGGGGCGATGGCGGCTTCGTGGGGACTGGAGCCCGGCTATCTTACCAAGCTCACAGAGAAGGCATTGAGTCACCTCATCGTGACCGCTCGCCTACTCAGCGGAGAGCAGGCATCTTAACGACCTTCGTTCTCTTATGAGCCCGGAGCGGCAACCATGTCACGGAGGAGTCAAGGTTAAAACCCGTCCGTCATCTTTCTGCGTCGCATCAGTTTGATCTTGTGCTTGATTGTTCTTGCATTGCCTTGTGTGTGATTGTCTGTGCAGCTTGTATCCATGTCGCCGCCTTATGGTAGATTTCATTGGTTGTATTTTCACCATGTTGGATGAGCTTCGCCGCTGTGGAATCTATGATGATGTTGCACAATGGCAGTCTCTGGACAACCTTCTACACTCGTTGACCATGTTCTCTACGTGCTGGCAATACTGCTTCCCTGGACTACCACCACCGTCGATACCAGCTGATGAGTACGAATCAATCACACAACTACCGTGGTTGGGCCTCATTCTCGAAGTCTTAGTTGTGGTCCGGATTGCCCTTCAGATTCCGAATCACGCTATGTCACACTCTCAGCACACTGTGGCCAACAGGTATGAGATTCATAGATGTCGGTGCGCTGCCTATTTATTGACCAGTTTCTTACAACGTCTCATTTCCCAAGATCATGGTTTGAAGTCCTTCACTTCTACAAGGCTTCTCTCTTGTGTGAAATCATGCACTCCACTTTTGCCGACACGCGACATCTTCGCTCATTGCGGGCACGATTTCCGGACCTCTATGACTTCATTCACGATCCAGGTCATCATCAACAACCGTGCGTCTACATCCGCCTTTCCCCATGGCACACACCTTACTACGTTGGTGCGACTGATCAGGATGTTCTTCGACGTGAACACTCACGCAGTCGCAAATTTCTACAACTACTTCGAGGACGTCATGCCTTCTTCGAACCTGCGCTTCACTACTGGAAGCGATCCAATACTTACTGGCTCTTCTGTGCTGTTCCGGTTGAGATCAAGCTTCCCGTTTCCTCGGTTTGGGTCCAGGAAAGCAAATGGCAATACCTGCTGCGCCCGCATTTGAATGCACCCTGGGTACACAGACTTCTGCGAAAGGTGGGCTTCCGGGAACACCTCGTTGATTTTCGACGTCACTCGTTGTCGTCTCCCACTTCCCTCGGCTTGCACAAACGCTTTCGACGACGACTACATCCGGATCTCCAACGGCAACTACGACCCGACATACTGGATGACATTCAAGCCCATTACTCTATTCTCTATCAGCTGGGATCCAATACAGGAGCATCGTTCCAAGCCATGCGTGACCTACTGTCGGCAGCTTTCCCTCCTACTCAGCTTTACTACTTTCTGCGGCTCTCCGTCTTTGTCAACGAGCCCTTCCGCTCCAAGGCGCAGAAACTCCTCGCCCAGGTGTTACGCAAACGACAGCTACAACCACCTACCACTTTGACACAACTACTCCTACCGCCCCTACATGTCCGGAATTGGAAAGCTACACTTGGCACATGGTTACAAAGCTGGATTGCTGCTCATCGTGATTTGTTTCCTTCCCTTTTCCTTCCAAAGATCCGGGTGGTGGAAACTCGCAGTGCCACGTTGGGCGACAAGATCTACAACTATCGCACATGGCAGCGCAGATGGACTCCTGAAACATCCTTTCCGTGTCGCTGTTTGGACATCGATGATCACCATGTACACCGAGCACATGGACATGCTGTAATGGTTGATGAGTTTTCTCGCATCAATGCGGACATTGACATGGAAATCATGGCCGCATCAATGAAGGATCAGTACTTCGGTGATGTCAACTTATTACATCAACGTTTCACCACGCAACTTCGCAAACTTGCTCGTCGCTGGCATGTGCATGGTTCCAGTCTTCTTGTAGATCTGCAGCCGGTTTTGACTCAGTTAATGGACACTCATCGAGCTAACCTTCAAGATCGTGCTTATTGGTCATCGACATCGTTGCAGCGCACCGTGGCTTCTCTGTCATCGTGGGTTGAAATTCCTGCGGATCATTTTCCCTCCCGCGCACATGTGATTTGTCCGTCCCTGTTCGCCATACTGATGCGGAAGACCTTTTGCTCGGGAGATGTCTTTTCGCTTTGCCGTGAATCCGCAGCATCTTTTCGCTCAGAAGTGGTAACTACGGTACCTTCCCTCCTACGTCAACGATATGCATGGGGACTTCGACTTCAAGCACCGTTGCCCACAGCACGCATCCTTCCAAAGCCGACCAAGGACTGGCAGAAAGCACGTCCCATCATTTCATTCTTTCGCACGTGGGCAGCTCCCTTCCTCACGGTCTTCGGCGCCCTCATATTTGAACTTACCAAAGCTACGTTTCCCGACATTGCAGGTCAACTTTCAGTACAAGAACTTGTCCAGCAGCTGTGGGAATCGCTGTCAAAGGCAGATCCCGATGAATACATCCACCTGGTGTCACAAGACCTGTCAGGCTTCTTCACGTCCATTCCTACGGAACGATTCCACCAGGCACTACAAGTGCTTCTCCATCGGTACGATCAAGTTGTTGGTCTTCGCAGATCCTCACAATGGTCAGTGTTCGAAGTAAAGTCGGACCATCGACGCCGTATGTTCAAAGGAAAATGGCGCCGTCAAACAAAGATCCCTCGAACTTTTCATGAACAAGATCTCCGGCACCTTCTGGACTTTGTCATTGACAACAGTCACTTCGAGATCAACGGATACTTGTTCCGCCAAGAACGCGGAGTCGCTATGGGATCACCAGCCGCGCCACCGCTCTGCAATTTGGTTGCCACGGTTGAGGATTTCTTCTGGCACCAAACAATGTGTTCTCTGCGTTTTCGCATGCCCGATATCGGTGTGATCTGGCATGAGCGCTACGTCGACAACCGTTTCATTCTGCTTCGTGATTCCGTCCCACACTCGCCCGTGCTCATGAATTTTCTTTCCCTGGAATTTTATCGCCCACCAGTGATGCTTGAGGTTCAACATGATGACAAAGTGCTGGGCTATCGATGTGATTCTTCTTCCAGAACCATTACACCACAGCTACCTGATCATCCCTCCCAAATCAAAGGAATTCGGAGTGCCAATGATCAGATGTTTACTTATTCTTCTTGGTCTTCTCGCTCCTGGCTCATCATACGTGGTGCACAACCGGCGGTTCAGCAACAGCAAGGACTTAACGCTCTCAAGCGCCTTTATGAGGCCAAAGGTTTCGACCCCCACCTTCTCCGAGACGTTCGGCGTCGACTCGGGACAAAATCTGCATGTGAGCTTGTCATGTTGTCTTTTCTTGCGCACACTTGTGATTGTTGTTGATGCATTGCGTTGTGTCTGCATGCAGCTGGCTCAGAACCATGGCGGAGTACACGGTCACCAGTCTCTTACGCTCAGACGGATCAGTGCAAACTACGAGCCGCGTGACGCTGGAGCACCTTCCCAACTTCATCAACGGCAATGAGATGCAAATGTTCATCCGGACACACGGACTAGCACACCAGCAAAGTGTACAATCCCACGGCCCATTCCGAGACGCTCCGGCACTTGGATCCGAGGCCAACATCCGAGCGGTACGCAATCACGCCGGACCGTCCCGTTCGCGCTCACCCAGGTCCCGTCATTCCCGGATCAAGCTCACCCCAGGCCCACAGGGAAAGTCAGATGAGGAGGAGGACTGGGGTGAATGGAAAAGTGATGGGAGGCGTGCTCATAGTGATCAAAGGAGGCCCCGCTCGCCTCCGTTTCCTCCCGCTCAAGTCAGTCCATCCGAGAACCGCATTGTGCTGCTGCCCCTCTCAGTTCGACAGCATGTACCCGATTTGGGCAGTCATCGCTTCAAGCTGCGCACTGGTTGCCGGGTCGAGGAAATTGCCATCGTAGTGAATGATGTCCTTTACTACACCTTGCCCTCGATTGCCGCCTTAGTATTTCCTGAACCTGAGCTGTGGAAGAAATCGTGGGAGACGGTCTACAGGAGCCTCATGCCGCATCGCCGCAGCATCATCGAAGATGAGCAGCGGGTCAAGTCCATTTCGGAGTTTCCGTTTTCTCCGCCTCCACATGGCGTCCCGGGACGTTGGACGTATCAAGTGGTCAGAGACATTTCTGACTACTTCCAGATCTCCCCGAAGTCACTGCCGCAGCAACTCATCGTACAGCTTGGCATTTGCGAAGAAAAATGGCCATATATCAGCAGGACTACACGGTCGTTTCACCACTTCTCGACGGACAAAAAGAACTCCCAGAAGAACCTTTTCGGGATCATCTTCTCGTTTGAGCCACGCCGATTGTTGCCGGACAAGCATCGCACTCAGTCACAGTCGACGTTTTTCTGGTCCCACAACACCAATATGCAGGCGGCCATGAACATCCTGCGCGATGAAGAGCTGATCAGACCCTCAAAATGGCAAGCACATCCTTCCCCCAATCGCGAGTGCTCAAACTGGAACGAAGTCTGGTTGCCTCCGATGGGATTTTACTGCAGGGGCAGCCTCCATTCTCAAGAAGCGGCAATCCAATCAGCAGCGCAGTTCGCGGGAATTCGCACGGATCGCCCCGTGTGTATTGGTGGCACTGCACGTCTCCGGCAACAGCATTGCACCATACCCCGTGGCGGAGTGTACGCGGACATAGCTGCTTCCCATTACTATGACTGCATTCACGCCAAAGACGGCAGGTGGAAACTCCGATCATCGATTGCGGTGCCCAGCTACATGGGCATGTTCTGGTGAACGACTATGGCAAGGCAGTCTGACACCCTTTTACACAGGCCCACCGTGGTTTGTGCCCTGACTTTCATGGTGTACATCATGACGCTCCTCTTCGAAGGATCCGGAAAAAGCGTATGGGGTTGCCTGGGGTTCATGGTTTGATTAAGTGTGTTGCATGCTTGTTCTGTTGCTTGCCGTCGCCGCATTTGAGTAGATTACCGATTGATTTGGCCCTCTCTGTCGCATCTTCACCTGCATTGTGATGGATCATGGGGATCTTCTACGTGATTGTCGGCATATGCTGCTTGCAATTTCGTCGCAAATCAGTCTACTTCTGGCCGGACTGCAACGTCTTGAAGGCCAGCAGCGGCATCCACAGCCGCCACCACCGCCACCGGTTCCTGACGGCCATCCGCCGCCGCTACCTCCGCCGTCTACGACGCCACCGCCCTTGCCGGCAACATCAGTCCGGCCGGATTACATGGCAGCACCGGTCACTCTTGTGGCCACCTCGGACAATCGTGCGGAGCACCCTGCTCACGCCCGCACGGTGAGTGTCAGCACTTCCTGGGAGCACAGACGGAGAAGAAGGTCCAGACATCGGGAGCCTCATCGGCGCCGATCTCGCAGTCATCACCGGCGGCTTCCTGGCCGTCCTGACGACGCGGTTCCCACGTCCCGCCGCCATGCCTACACTCCGAAGTACCCGCCGGCAGTCAAGGCCATGCCGGCGTGTCGACCATCAGGTCTGTCGTATGAACGTTGATGGAACTCAAGCGGCAAAAGGACCTCAGTATTTCGGCGCATGCATGTTTGCAAGCATCATGTCTTCGCAGTTCCGCAGCCTTACTTGCTTGATTTGTCCTTGCTGTTTGTTCAGTTGCCATGCAGTTGTCAACCGAGTTTGTGAATAACCTGGTGGCGGTACTCAATGTCCTTGCATCCCAAGTTGCGACAGCTCTGGACACCCTGAACTTTGCCCTGATGACCGAGCGAAGCCATCCGTCAGACACCAGAGTGTCTCCCAGGGCACCAAGGAACTCCAGACATGGGCTGCGCCCTCGCATCATCACAGAGCGCATTTCGTCTGACCGATCCCGCTCTCCCACTCGAATTCGAACCCGACCTTTGGACACGTCATCCACCTGGTATATACCGGCCTTATCTCCGCCCCGTGCGGCACATCGGGATGCCGCTGACAACAATTCTGGTCGTCGGCCTGAATCGATGTTGGATCACCTGCCACCACCTCGGCCGCTTGCTCCCTTAGCCCCACACGGCGGGCCGAGAACCAGGACAGATGACGCCTACGACACCTGACTCGGATTCTGATGGCTCAGTGCGTCCACATCCAGGTGCCTCGTCGTTCCGACCGTCTCCTACGGTGGTTCATGGACCTCGGGAACTTCTACAAGAATTCACCATTGCACTTCGCAATGCACACCGTGAACCTTTCACGGCATGGACACAGGGTGAGCTGGATGAGATGGTGCGACGGAAGAAAGACAAGGATTCCAGGCCCACCTACAAGACCATTGCTCGGTTCCTTCAGAAGCCCATTGAGGAAGTCAAGCAGGCATGGAAGGTCTATCAGCAACTTGAGGCTCGCGGCTAGAAACCCGGTCATCAAATGCAACAGTGACCACCGGAGGACTAAATGGTAGCCCGTGGCGGCGTCGCATGAAATTTGCTTGCTTGCACTTGAATGCCATTTTACCAGGGTAATATTGCTTGTCGTTGTGGTGTTGCCGCTGACGTGAAGTGAATGCATGACTGAGTTGCTCAAATCATGTCGGAACAAGTCGTACAGACGTACATTACCTGGACCCATGGAGCGCAGCCGACGTGGTTACAATTTCACGGACCTGGAGCCCTACTTGACAGACCCATTCGGCAGACTACGTCACCTCCGCCCCCACCAAGTTTCCCACTGCTTCTTCCACCTCCGCCTCCTCCACCGCCACCACCACCGGTGATTCTACACCCACAGTTTATGCCCTCAGTACGGAGCCCCTCGATCTCAGCCCCTCGCGGACAATCCTGCCCTGCCACATCGAAATCGCAGCGCACACGCCGCTCGATCTACAGCACTGACCATTCCCGTGATGAAGAGCTACGCAGTCCAGGGCGTTCATCCAAACGATCTCGGACAGCATCCGCTTCGGCGCCGCGGAGATCTCGGCGGCCTTTTACAGTGTTCCCCTCCAAACGTGCTGGCCGTCCATCGCTGTCACCATCGGCAAATTGCAAGCATTACTGTCATGCCATCCTGCGCCATGGGCGGAAATGTCTTTCCCCTTGTGATCGTAGACGACCAGGACATTACCATTGCAGGTGTGCGCGGCATCAATGGCGGTGAAGCTTAGGTGTCGTATATTACAAACCTCGCTGCTGTGTCTCACCTTGAGTTTGAAAAGTTGCCTTGCATTCCTTCAGCTGTGCGCGGTTGTCATTGCATGGGTGTCTTCGCCGCAGATTTTCGATTGCTTTTAGCGGCCGCGCGAGAGCCTGTCTTGCCGCTATGAACCCTCAATATTTCGAGTACCAGATCGACAGAGGAGTGGAATGGATTCGAATTTACTCACCGGGCATGTGGCGACCCGTTCCCGATGATGCTCCAGTGCTAGACCCACTCTACGCTTCCACGTATCGGGAGTGGCGCAGGTCATATCGCTTCCAAGTGTACTGGTCCGAAGACAGCACCGGAGGCACAACAACGGATCCCATAGTCACGCCCAGTTCGTATGTGTCCTACCACGTGTGGGAGTACCGAGACTGGCAAACACGAGGGTATCAACGACTTGGAGCTCCTTTACCAGCCATTGGATTCGCGATGCTCGTGAATGCAGACGCCAATTCCTCGGGGGGCTCATCGGTTCCGGATGGGGCGTGGCGAGAGCCGTCACCACCACCATTCTATGATCCTTGGAACGATTCGGAGTGACACTTGAGCAACATGTCGGATAAAATGACACGGTTGTGCTTGCTTTGTATGCGATTCCATGTTGGGTTGTCTTGCTTGGTGTTGTGCGTTCCGTCTCCATGTGTTCGCCGCTTTCCTTTATGACTTCGAGCGGCTTACCTGGTTGAAATGTTCAATTGTACAGTGTATGGCACAGCACGATGGGTCCTGCCTCGCTACTTTGACTACGACATCGTCAATGGCCCCGAGAACACAAGAGTAGAATGGATTCGGATCTACGTACCGGGTCCGTGGCATCCAGTCGCCGAAAACACCTTGGGACCAGCCCCGGAGGACTCAACCACCTATCGGGAGTGGCGCAAAGTATACCACTTCGAAGTGTATTGGCCGAGGGAGAGCACGGGCGGCACCAATATGGGTGCTGTTTCTCAGCCGGTCTCTTATGCATCCTTCTATACTTGGCATTATCGGGACTGGTCCACCAGAGGATATCAACGGCTGGGTCGTCCACGCCCTAGCATTGCGCGTCCAGTTTTCGCTTCGGGCGCACCGGACCTCATGTACGCTGGACTGACCTCTTCGTCGGCATCTTCAAATTCAGATGGTGGCTGATGCTCGTTCTCGTCTTCCTGGGGAGTTTATTCAATTCAATTCAATTCGATTCAGGAGATGGACTTCAACACCTGAGCCGTGCATTGCTGCAAAAGTGATTGCTTGCGTGGTTGTTGTTGTGTCTTTTGCTGTAATTGTTGTCTGCAGCCGTACACCTACCAATTTGTCTTTCCGGGTTTGCGTTGTCATGCCGTGGCTGGAATGGTGTCCGGATCCTCAACAACCAGATGCCCAGTGGGTCAAGATCTTTCATCCGGGATCATGGACTCCACATGAAGAACATGATGCTCCACCTCCACCCCACACGTATAGAGAGTGGAGGGAGTTCTATGCTCCCAACCCGGACCAAGACGGTGAGCAGCTCAATGTCACCATGTGGTACAGAAGAGACTGGGCCACAGAGGGCTATCGGAGAGTCGCTGCCCCTCAAGCTGGTCATGACTATGATTCTATGTCTTTTCCTGATCATCACAGCGTGGCCACGCAATCCGCGGCATTGAGTATGTCACCGCAGATGTTAGAAGCGATCCTTAGATCCTCGGATGCGGCGGATTTCTCTACCGAAGAACTGACTCGTCTCCAAGAGGGGATTTCTCAACAACTGACAGCTCGCGCACGTCAAGCTTCCCAACTTCATCAACCTGTACGTGCATCACGTGGAATCACACCATCGGAGACGGTTGGGGTCTCCGAACCATACCGGCCTGTTAATCCTTCCGACAGCGGCAAAGACAAGGCGAGACCTATCTTCGAGCTAAATGAGGACTAGACGCACGCGAGTGTGGTAGCGTACAAAATAAGGGTGGTTTTCACACTTGCATTACATTGCTTGGTTGTTGCTTGTACATGGTTGTGCATGGTGTTTGTTTCTCTATCAGCTGGATCGGAACCCGCGATACGCCTTGCCTCTTACTTCGACATGGACATCGATGATTCGAAGCTGCACCCATGGCTCGAATACTCGGTCTGGCAGGATCAGGAGTGGGTGCGGATCTACACTCCAGGACAGCCTCAGCGATGGCACCGCGGAGAAACTGTACCTGATCTACCAGACAATTCTTTTCGGGAATGGCAGCGGGTGACTGATCCCAATGGGTGCACTGGTGAGCACGGTCAGGCATGGAACATCCGCGACTGGCAGCATCAGGGATACCAGCGCATTCTGTCTCGAATGGAGTCCTTCACAACTCATCATTCGCGTGATCAATCTCTTGGTCAAGTTCGGAATTCCGATGCCATTCCAGTTGAGGAGACGTTCACCTATGCCACTCCGTTTTCTCATGGTGATCGCCAGGCTGCTTCACAACTCGCTTCAGTCCTCTATGGCGACCCTCGTAATGCTCAACGTGGTGATCTCTCGTTCCCGTCTTCTGAGCGGTTTAGGGCTGTTTCTCGTTCCCCTCGCCGCGGTGGAATTTTTGGTCAACGATAGGGACACGGAGTTGAACATGTGATCTTCCTGCAGAAAAAGGAGACTCCTCGCCCCTCATTGAGGGGCGTGTGTGTGCGGAGTGACAGAATGCCCTGTCACCACCCTTTCGGTTTCTCAGCAGGGGGGCAGAGAGGACTTGCAAAGCTCTGCCCAACGAAGCTCTTTGCAAGCTCCTAGGATACGGAGTCTGATCAACTCCGCGTACCTGCGCAACTCGTGTGATTCAAAGTCCTCTTGGCCCGTTGTTTTCTCGTTGTGTGTGCTTCATGTTGAACCTTGTAACGTTTTCGCAGCTAGACGGAAACCAAGTGACTGCAAGCCGAACTTTTACCCACTCGAGACTCATCAGTTGTACTCGAGACTCATCAGTTGTACTCGAAACTCATCAGTTGTACTCGAAAGATTAGCACTCTCCATCTGGAGTTTAAGTGTGTGTGTGTGTGTGGGTGCGTGCGTGCGTGCGTGCGTGCGTGCGTGCGTGCGTGCGTGCGTGCGTGCGTGCGTGCGTGCGTGCGTGCGTGCGTGCGTGCGTGCGTGCGTGTGCGTGCGTGCGTGCGTGCGTGCGTGCGTGCGTGCGTGCGTGCGTGCGTGCGTGCGTGCGTGCGTGCGTGCGTGCGTGCGTGTGCGTGCGTGCGTGCGTGCGTGCGTGCGTGCGTGCGTGCGTGCGTGTGTGTGTGTGTGTGTGTGTGTGTGTGTGTGTGTGTGTGTGTGTGTGTGTGTGTGTGTGTGTGTGTGTGTGTGTGTGTGTGTGTGTGTGTGTGTGTGTGTGTGTGTGTGTGTGTGTGTGTGTGTGTGTGTGTGTGTGTGTGTGTGTGTGTGTGTGTGTGTGTGTGTGTGTGTGTGTGTGTGTGTGTGTGTGTGTGTGTGTGTGTGTGTGTGTGTGTGTGTGTGTGTGTGTGTGTGTGTGTGTGTGTGTGTGTGTGTGTGTGTGTGTGTGTGTGTGTTTTTGAGGGCACCCCTTTTTGGATTAGTTTAAAAGAAAGCCAAGAGGAAAACCTCCGTTGTGGGGGGCTCCCTAAAAAAAGGCACACCTAATTGGTGGGTTGGATTTGTCGCTTGGAGGTGAGTTGCTTGCCCATGTACCAACAAAAGCCAGTCTCCTCAAATCCAAGCCACCAATGTCGTGCTGGATGTGAAACGGCCCTTGCTTTTGCGGAGGGCTGATTTGGAAACCCACTTGACCAAACCGGGCTCTAACCCAACCGGAGGGAAGCTGAAGGCTGGTCAGCCTCGATCAAATGGGAAACGCGGTGGACGCTTTGCCCCGAGCCCTTGAAGGTTTGGGAGAAGGAAGCGGGGCGATATGGGTGTGGGTCAAAACCAATAGGATTCCATTTTGGGGGTTTTCGGTGCACCACCCACTTTAGAACCTATTTTAGTGGTTGGATTGGAATGTTCACTGGGGGTACGATTTGGATTTTGACCCATGGCCATATGGAGGTTTGGGAATGGGAGAATCCCTTCATGGACAAATTCGCTTGGAAGGTTTGGGATAAACGGATAAACCCTTGAGATTTTCGCGAGATGGGTACCAATCTTTTGGCCATGGGGCGTTAAAGGGGCCCAGTTGCGTGGTGGCGCCCTTTTTTTCTTTCTCCCAACTCTTTTTGGGGAAGGGTGTCCCTTTAAAGTCAACCAACCAAAAGAAGGATGCCCCATTTTCCTATGGCCACTGGGCATCTGAGATAGGAACCCTGCTGCACTGATGGTTGTGGGATGCTTCTTGAATCAAGCGGTTTCTGGAGGAAGCGAAGCGCGTTGCGCGCTTCTGGTCTTTGGATCTCCGAGGGGAGGCGTTCGTTCGGGTTGTCGAAGCTCAAACTCCAAGCACGCTGCAAGCTCGAATCAGACAGGCTGCGAATGAAAATACAATTCTCACTTGCCACAAGGATCTGGAAAGAGCTACATGGGGCCAAACCTAAACCCGCTGAAGGGAACGATTTGCATGAGCCAACTGCGACAACGAGCACCTTTCGTGGGTGAACTTCCGAAGTGGGTGACTCTTCGGTCAAACATCGCGCTGCACATGTGAATCAAACGGCACTTGGATGTTAGCTATAGTTGAAACATCATTGTCGCTGAACATGGTCCCTTCCCTGCCTTGCCCTCCTAGAAACCCTATAAACCCATAAACCCTGCAAAGCTTACAAACCTTAGACACCCTATAAACCCAACCTTTTTTGAGCATTTCTCCAAAAGCGCACCGACCCGCGAGCCCGGAGCCCCTCGAGCCGTCGCCTCCCTCGAGCCGTCGCCTCCCTCGAGCCGTCGCCTCCCTCGAGCCGTCGCCTTGGGAGGTGCTGCAGGCCCACTTCGGGCATCTGCGGCTCGGAGCGCTGGACCCCGCGGCGGTGTTCTTCAGCGTGCTGGCGAAGCGGGAGCCTCCGGCGAAACGGTGGGTGTGGCGCCGGTTTTTTGGGTGTCGGGGTCCGAAAAGGTGAGGGGGGAGGGGGGGAGAAAAAGTTGTGGGTTGGACGATTTTCGTGTTTTTTTTTGGGGAGGGGAGAGGGGAGGGTTGGGAGGGGGGGGAGGGGGAGGGAGGGAGGGGGGTGGGGCTCTCGGGCTCCACGAGGTTCGAGGGTGCCGCATGCTGGGGACATCACCTGGGCGTATTCTTTTCTGAGACGCTCCTGGATCCATTTGACATGGGAAGAGGGAAGAGGGAACTTGAATTTTCCACCCCAGAAACAGCCAGGACATGGGAAAAAACGGCTTTGAGGGCTGCTGGGGGTTTAGCGGAGGCTGCCAAATCATTCGTGTGGTTGATTTTCCGTGGATTCGAGACCTGAATCCCGCGCCGGAGCTCCGCATCGTCCAAGAGGCTTTTCTGGGTTGTTCAAAGGTAATCCGCAAGATCCTGACCTTGGGTTCCGGGATGTTACGGGTAAGAATATCCTTCGTGGTTTTCCAGTAGAGAGTGTGGAATATCGGGTTGTCTGTTTAGATGCCAGAAGCATGGCAGGAGCTGCGCACCCCCCAGTGGAAGCAGGACCAGGTGGGGAGGGGGTTGGAACCTGATGTGTTCTGTGGGTCTTGTGGGGGTTTCCCTGCAAAAAAAACAACCCACTGGATGGTCATCCATCCGTTTCTTGGGATTTTAGACATCCATGGTTGTCATGCATCAACACAAGGAGGTCCCTGCAAAATCGCTTTAAACCAAGCCGAACAGGGTACCCTCAAACAAAGCAACATGTAGTAGTAGTTGTTCTAAACACAAAAACAACATGTTTTCGTTTGACCCTGTAGCAACCTCCTTTGCAGGAACAAATCAAGGCGCCACGGTCAAAGATTACGGCCCTTTCTTGTTCGACATCCCTCGTACGGCCTTGTCTCAAAATGGGACACACCGTCTGGATGGTTTCAAGTGGAAGACAAAAAGATATCAATTTGGAGAGGCCCCCAACAAATTGGAGGCACTTTCCTAAGTCATTTGACACCCGCTTGCTTCATTCGGTTGTTGATGGATCATAGGCCCATTCGTTGGTTTTGACCAACTGCAGAGTCAGGGCCAGGCCTTGCAAGTGTCACTATGAATCAGGGTCCCACGAATATGTTGCCTCTCTCAAACTTGGGCAGGGGGGTTGTTTCGCTTTTGTCTTGCCGGCCAGTGGCCAGTCACCTCCCAGCTTGTGCAACTTGATGATCCTTGATGCGTCCCGGTAGTTTGTGATTTTTTGGGCTTGGCCCCTTTCAACCGGCCGCGGGCAAAGGAGTCGCTCCGGAAACCACTCCCTAGGGGAGGCCCAAGACCCGCGGATCCCTGGAAAAGCTTTTGGAGGCAAAAGGCGGAGGATTTTTTTTTGGGTGGACTTGTGCAACTTTTCGGCGGCTCAAAAACCAGGGTTGTGGGATCCTCGGGGTTTCTCCAACCACTTCTGTGATACTTTTGGGAAGCTCCCCCTTTATATGGGAGGTTAGTGTTTGGCAAGCCCTTTCTGTTATATCACAGAAGTGGTCATTTCTCACAGCCCTGCTCAAAAAAGAATCGGACTCTCCACCGCTTTGCACCTTGGCAGGAGCCAAAGGCTCAAAGCCGCAGCCTACTATTGATGGTTACCAAATCCGGAAGTCGCACATCCCCTTCCCCTTGGACAAATCCAGCCCATGCCCATTTGATGTTCTGTGTTGCCCTTCCCATTTGATTTTTGAGACTACAAATCGTCTGCTTCCCCTTTTGCTTGGAGCGCCATCCAAACCCACACTCATTTGTCGCGGCTGATGGGTTTGGAAGACAACCAGAGCCCGAGTCGAAGCAGTCTCCCCCTGTGAAAAGAAACTGAAGGAATCTGCACAGGACAGGGGGGTTCCGCGCCATTTGGGTGTGGTGTCTTTTGTTGTGATGGTACCATGTTTTGGGTTCTCTGACACCAAAGGAACCCCGATCAATTTCTGGTTCCCCTATTTTGAGACACACCCATTTCCCCTTTAAGGGAACCTGCAAAGAGAACGTAGCTTAAAGGGGCACCACCAGTATATTGATCAATCCAGCGACTTTTGGAACCGGTTCCTGGGCCTAGGGACCGATTCCTAGGCTCCATGCCGGTTGGCAGCATGTTCCAATCCGCCGCGTTCCCAAGGAGTTAAAGGATGTTCCACGGACATCCTGATCGCATATTGCAAGTAAACCAACCACACGGAAAAGCCACAAAACCAGAGTAAAGTTACGGTATGTTGTTGTATTTCATTCCCCTTGTTCCACCACACGAAAAATCATAAAGCCATGGCAAATATCGGCAAAGTTGGGGGGTTCCTGGTGGATTTTTTCCCCAATCGACCGATCCCATTTTCTCGCGCAGGTGAACAGCTCCCGCCTGGCCGTGCATGACCTCAAAGGAGCGGTTGAGGTGCGTGGGAGTGCAAAGAGGCCACTCTTCCACTTGCTGAAAAGAACATTTGGGTTTTCCAGTGTTTTCTTTTTTTGGGGGGGAATCTATCACTCTTGGACATATTTTCATTTGTTTCCAGGAGGCTTAAGCAATTCTTGGAGTCCCCGATGACTTTAAAGGTGTCCCCAAACCGGTTGGTTTCCATTTGGTTGTCTTTCAATGGCCACACGGCTCGCAGACGGGCCCAACAATTCAAATCTGTTGGCCTGCAAGAGCAGCGCTGGCCCAAGTGTGCGTGGAGTGCCTCAGAAACCAGGCAGACTCCGAAGCTACAGGTTTTTTGTGGTTTTGTTGTGAGGGGACATGGCTTTTTTTTGGGTCAAAACCGTTTTGGGATCCCATTTTGGAGTAGGTGAATTCACCACCCATTTTAGAAGCTATTTTAGTGGTTGGATGGGGATGAACATACCATCAGCTTTAAGGTTCGCCTGCTTCCCCCCAGGGTTCGGACCTCCGGTTCTGGGCGACTTTGATAAGGGAAAAAAAGAGAAGCACCGCCGGTTTTGGGGTGCCCGCAGGTTGAGACCCAACATTTGCAATGATTCTGGCTGCACCTTTCCCTCTTCTCTTCTGGGATACTTCAATCAATGTTTGTAGGACTTCCCATTTCTTTCAGAAGATGTTTAACCTTCCCCTCTGGGATACTTCAATCAACCCTTAGGACTTCCATTTCTTTTGTATAAGCTTCCCCTGTTGGATTTGAAGCATCATCTATCACTTTCAGCTGCTGAAGCATCAAGGCGAAGCTGCGGAAGCGACCCCCGTCTTGTGGGCGGGTCCTTTGGGGAGCTTAGGAAGCGCAGCCAGTTTGGGGGTCCGATTCCTGAAGGAAGATCCAAATGGCCATGGGCTTTTCAAAATCCGAAGCGTAGCCCCAGTGAACATCCCAATCCAACCACTAAAATAGGGTGGTGAATTCGCCTAGGTGTTGACCCACCAGCCAAATGGAGGGCGAAGGAGAACACCTGATGGTTGAAAAGAATTGGGAGTTGATGGATTTTTGCCTTTGGTTCCCTTTAAAACCTAGAAACAACCACCAAAAGGTACCCTCATGTGTGTGGTTTTTGGAATCAACCCCTAGAATTGTATGGTTTTCCCAGGAGACGTGCTCTTCTTTGAAGAGCTGCTGCGCTATGCGCGCCTGGCCGATGCGGCCTATCTCCCCGACGAGGAGCGATCCATCGATCTGGGGGGGCTGGATCGATCCGGGGCGTCCATGGCCCAAATCGCGACCCAAAGCCAGGGAGGCCCCCCAGCTAGGTGCTCTTTGGAGCCCCCTTTTTGGTTTGCAGGGTTCGCTACTAAAATAGACTACGAAAGAAAGGGCACCCTTATTCTAACCTCTCTACTGGAGGACCTAGTGTACAGTATGTCAGGGCGTGGGAATCCTTTTTTGGGTCCAACTTCTTCCCCCACCAAAAGGGTTCCCTATACTTCTTCAAGCATCACCCCCAAGGGAAACTCACCTTAGTTACGTTCTAAAAAAGTAGGGTCGGTGGACGAAAACCATTTCGCACCCAAGAAAGTCTGGAATGATTCGCTTCCCCAACGTCAACACCAACCATGGTCTCGACCATGGATTCATTTCATGGTGCGAGACTTGCATTTCGATTTCGCCACCACCCAAAGCATATCCCCGCAACTGTTGGTGGCTCCCGACATTTGCCCTATATTTTCTATATTTCCCTATAGGTTTCCCTATATGTTTCCCTATATTTCCCTATTTGTTTCCGTATATTTCCCTTTCCCTATATGTTCCCCAGCAAAAAGCCGCCCCTTTGGGGGAGGGGGGGGGGGAAGTGCCGAGTTCCCCGAGGCCTCGGTGAGTGGGGCGCTGGAGCCGGGCTTCGAGCTGCTGGCCGGGAGCTGCGCGGCGCGGCCCCAGCGCCCCGCGCACTTCTTGGCGAAGAGCGCGGAGGCGGTCGAGGGCGGGGGGGCGGAGGGGGTTGGGGGGGTTGGGGTGGGGGGTTGGGGGGGTTGGGGGTGGGGGGTTTGGGGAGGTGGGGGGTTGGGGGTGAGGGGGGGGGCTTGGGGAGGTGGGGGGTGGGGGGTGGGGTGGGGGTCCCGAGCCATTTCGCCGTTGGACCTTGAAAAGTGGAATTTTGTGGGTTCCGCTGGTTTTGATATGCTTCGTAGCCTTGGTTTGGTTAGAGATAGATGGGTTCGATGAGTTTGCCCTCCATGTACGAGGGAAACTCAGTGACCCCTGAATATCAAGAGAGAGGCGACGAGAGAGAGTGAGAGAGAGAGAGAGAGAAAGACAAAGAGAAAGAGAAAGCGAAAGACGATAAAGCGAAAGAGAAAGCCAGACCTTGGGGGGTGCGTGGTTGAGTGGGGTTGGGGTGGGTTGGTTGGAGGTTTAGGTGGGCGACTTGGAGATGTCCGAGAAGCCACGTCCCAAAATCTCGTCATGAATTCCTTTTCCTTCCCGTCGGGCTATGAATTTCAATAGGGAACCCCCCGAAAAGTGGCTGGTGGACATACATCCCCACATAAATGATGTCCAGCAAAGGGTTCCAATGAACATTCATACCCGTTTTCAGCTCTGGGTTTTGTAGCATTTCAAGTCCCTAAGTCGAGTCCCCAGTTCGTCCTTAGCACATCTCAGCACAGAAACTCAGCGACAGAATGTCTCGGATGCAACGGCATATCTCTTTTTACATCCCACATCCCCCCCTGGTTTCCCGAACTCAACCGACCAGCTCGCCTGAGAAATGCTCAGACACGCCCAGCGCCCATCCACCCCGCTATTCCATATCTCAGTTGTTGGTTGACACGCTTCTATCAGTCACCACCGCAAGCCGTAAACAGTTCAGCAAACAGTTCAGGAAGCCACAAAATCAGTGAACAAGTTGACATGATGGAGCAGTTGATGAAACGACATGAGCACGCAAAACTCTCAAATAGGCAAGATGCTCAACATCCGACACAGTTGCCCCGCCAATCATCTGCTCAGTCAAGTTCAGCGAAGAAGCCCAGGGAAATGTTCAACAAAGCTCTTGTCACTTGATTGTCCGAAACCAAAAAACGCGCTCTGACAACGCTGACAAGTCAGCCTCGCTAACTAACAAGTCTCACCCACGCCGAATGTGTTTATCAATGTTCCTGCGCAAGGGGTTGTTTCACAACAGGCGCGCCCACAACCAGTGTGTAAATCCATGTTGGTTTGACAACAAATGCAGCTTGAAAACGCTCTGCTCCAACAAATGCAGTTTCAAAGTGATAATCAGAAAACCCTGCCCCAAGAAATGCAATTTCGAAATGCTAATCAGAAAACCCTGCCCCAACAAGTGCAATTTCGAAATGCTAATCAGAAAGCCCTGCCCAACAAGTGCAATTTGAGAATGCAATGTATTATGCCATGCGTTGCTAAAGTAATTATTTGATGGGTGCTCAAGAATTGCCTGACCCATCAGTGTTAAACTTAGGTGTCCTTTTTGGTTTGTTTGTTTAAGAATGGATGGCGCTGGTTTAGATGGGTTTCATTTCATTTACCAGGGCCATCTATTTGTCCAAAAGGCCGCTGTGAAGTCTCCTCCAGAAACCATGTATAACATACATCGGGCTTTGAGCTATAGAAAAGGCTGCGCCCCTTGTTCTTTCGCGTTGCTGCGCGGGTTGATGGGTCCGGGACTTCGTGAGCCACGGACTTCTTGAAGTTGGTAGAGCCCGAGATTCGGATCGCGAAGGCCATCCTGAACCAGAATGCCGGAGGCAGAAGGTTCAGGTGGAGGAAAAGGTTTTTCGGAGGTGAACACCGGCCGGGCAGACAACTAATTATGTGCCGATCTTCAGCGGCAAGCAGCGCGAACAACTATGTGCCGATCTTCAGCGGCAAGCAGCACGACTACCGCGAATGCAGAAAGAGATGTGAAATCTACAAGCTGAAGATGGAGCTGGCTGGTAGAGGCCGTGAAGTCTCCTACGACGTTGACGAGTATGACGATGTGTACTCAGCCTACGTGGATGCAAAGATCGAACAGGATGAATCAGATGCGGACGGCGAGAGGATTCTTTCTTTTTTTGGCAAGAAGGATGGACGCAAGGGCGGTGGAAAGAAGTCCAAGGGCCGACCTAAGCGACCAGGACCAGGAGGTGGAAAAGGGTTCAAGCAAATGCCAAAGCCAGGGCCGAGCTTGCCTTCTGGAAAAGGCCCTTCGATGCGGTCAACCTGGGCATTGGGCGCGGAATTGTCCTCACAAGGTGGCAACGGCGAGAAGCGGAAGCGGCTCGACGATGATGCTGAGGACGTCAACACGGTCGAGAACATGGAGACCGAGGCCCCAGGTGTGCAACATGGATGACGGAGATTCTGAAGGCGAAGACAATGTGGTGCAAGATGGCGCAGGTGCTCTCCTTAGATCAAAGCACCAGGTGAAGAAGTACCTGGTGGAGAAGGGCGCCGATGTGGTGGAGGTGGAAGTGTATCCAAGCACGAAAGGCTTTCGCTATGGCAACAGCCAGACAAAGACCTGCGTGGTGGTGCCGGCCTACATGGGTGGAAAGAAACGGAAGATGCTGGTCTACGTCAATTGGTGGAACAGCCCCCAATCTGGCAGGGCGCCCTGTGTTGGAGAGAAGATGGGCATCGCAGTGGATTACGGCAAGAACCTGATGAGATGGCAGGATCGTGATTGGCATGCGATAAAGGCAGGGCCAAAAGGTGAACATTCACTTCATCTCGCGGAGGACATCAAGGAGCTGAAGGACCTCATCCCCGAAGGTGCTGAAGGCGCAGCAATCTTGGAGTGCAGGCGCTGCTGGTGGAGGAGGTCAACAATGTGGATGTTCCAATGGAGACGGACGACGTCGTGGATGAAGGAGTACGAAGATCCGAGCCAACAGGATGCTGTTGGGCTTGATGCCGGTGGCTTGGAGTCATCGAAGATTTCCGGGACCGAGAAGGAGACGAAAGCGAAATCCAAGCGTGCGAAGTTCGTTGGGGCGTGCACGGACGAGAATTCATCGATCAAGATGAGGAAGTTAACTACGCCTATGCTGCGGAAGATGATCAGGCAAGCCGAGGACGTTGTGTCGGTCAGGAACAAGATGTTGCGGATGGCTAGGACATGCGAGAAAGGCAAGCCGGTCCGCAAGATCTGGGAGCTCTTTGTTGGAGAGGGCCGCACGAGCAAGTTCCTGGACAAGATGAACGGTGTGGAATCGAGGGTCTTCTCGATTCAGAATGGATGGAACTTGAAAGACAAGAACTGCCAGAAGAAGTTCATGGAGTTGCCGCAGCGGGAAGAATTGGATGAGATTCTGATGGCGCCAACGTGTCGTTTATGGTCGCCTATGCAAGAGCTCTACGCCTGCCGTGGCGAGTGGGAGAACTAGCAGCTGATCAAGAGCCGCACCGAGAACCACAAGAATGTTCTGATGTTCATGAGAGAAGTGTTCTTGGAGCAGTACCAGAATGCTCGTGAAGCAACGTTGGCTGAGCAGAGCGTGGAAGTAGAAGGCGTGGCGCGACCTGTCTGGATACATGGCCTACGTGGATCATGTACGGTCTGAAGACGCCTGATGACTCCAAGAAGCCGACCTGTTTTTGAACAATCTCCGGATGCTTGCGAAACTGGCAGACCTCATGGCTGCTGTTCCGGTGGTAGATAAAATGCTGGCTGGAGATGAAGTCGACGAGCGCAAGGACATGGTCCATGCTGGCAATGAGCAGGCAGATGCTCAGAAGACAAAAGGCGAGTCGATCGAGAAGAATCGGCGGCTGAGCAGAAGTTGGGCCGCAAGCCTTCAACTGTTGGGCCCCTGATGAGCTTTGTCAGATGCCCAACAAGGTGCAGGCGACACGGTTCTGCAGGCAGCGAAGAAACTCCTCTGTGGCAAGGACCAAGCCTAGTGGAGCACCTCCCGCATCTGGGCTGATGGGCTGACGGCTCCTTGGTGGACTCTGCGTGGATCAACGCTGACACGGGCCGAAAATGCACGCTGACCATCCTGGATCAAGCAACGAGATACGTGGCGGTGTGCGTCCTGAAGGCCAAGCATGCAGAGGCATCAAGCGCATCGAGCGGGCTTGGATCAAATCGGAGTTCAAAAAGCGGAGTTGGCGCGGTGGAGAGAAAACACCAGGTCATCCAGGGCATTGGAGCTCTTCATGGAGCGCGGACAACAAGACCGAGAAGGGACTGCTACAGGCGTCGATCTATGTCCCGGGCCAGGTGAAGGCGATGAGCATGACGCGCGGATTCACACCAACGCAGTGGGTGATTGGAAGGAGTCCCAATCAAGTGCAATCGCTCACCGGTTCCCCAAACAGTGGATGCCCTGGACGCAGCTGGAGAGTTTGCCAATGTGCAGAAGAAGAGACTGGCAGCTCAGACGCCGTTCATTTGCGCCGACAGCGGCGCCAAACTCAGGCGTGCCATGAACCAGAACTACCGGCAGATCAAGGACACGCAAGAACTTTTAGTGGCCAGTGAGCAGGGCAACAAGAACGCGACGCTGGCTCATGGAACTTCGTCGCTGAGATGCGCCACAAAAAGGGTGGAAGCCTGGCAGGCCCAGCGGGGGCCGAAGAACCCATAAGAAACATGGCTGACGCCCGCAGACGAACCATCAAGGCCGTCTACGAGGATCCCCGCACAGGCTTCGGCAGCATAGCGCAGACGCTGCGGCAGGCTCAGGTGCGCGACCCCAGCATCTCCAGAGAGGCGCAGGACGTGTTCCATCCGGAGTTGCCGGAGCAGGATGATGTAGACATCGAGGAGCTCGATGCGGAGTGTGAGCCAGGGGAACCTGGAGAAGCAGATGCACGACCGGAGGTGCAAGAGAACATGCTGCCGGGCATTGTGGTTCCTCTGCTGTGCAGTCACGTGAGGAGGGTGAGCGGGTCGGAACCGATGTCCTCTACGGCGGCCATGAGTTGAGTGTTGGAATCATCATTTTTGGTGATGACATGTTTGAAGGCCAAGAGGGCCGTGCGAGAAATGTCTACGCAGATGGGAGCTGGAAGATGAGCTGGAACGGCAACGGCAAGTGACCGTAGCCCCTCGCCGGCTCGCGGTGACACCGCACGGAAACTGCTTCCATCGTCCTGGATGTGGTCACGTGAGAGGCAGGCGGCGAATCCTCGAAAAATGCAATCGCTGCATCGGATGAGATCAGGGCACTTTGTGCCTTTTTTTAGGCGTGTGAAGTTTCTTCCAGAAACCATGTACAACATACGTCCCGACAGGGGTGGGCTTTGAGCTAAAGAAAAGGCTGCGCCCCTTGTTCTTTCGCGTTGCCGCGCGGGTTGATGGGTCCGGGACTTTGTGAGCCACTGACTTCTTGAATGCCACCTATGTTCCAGAATCTTGTGTAAACCAGTTCCCCAATGCAATGGGTTCTGGCGATGGACAACGGGATGTTCGTTTCCTGGAATGATTTTCTGGTTCTCAGCAGCCCTATAAACCACCCATTTCCTATTGGTTTCCGTTTTCTGGGAAGGCCCAAAACCGGTTCATGCCCAAACGCCGGACTCGTTGCCAGCAAGATGACCTGAGGCGGGCAAGGTGGTGCTGGTTGTCCGTGGCACCCAAACTCTCGCGGACTGCCTCACGGACTGCCTGCGCCCCTGCTGGCTGGCATGTCTTCCGCCTTGTCTTGCTGGTCCTGCGGATTTGTCCGAAGTTCACATGTCCCGTTTCGAATTGGTTCAACATGAGGCCAGAGAAAAATAACAATCGCGATTTTTTGTTTGCCTTGTTTTGATCCACTCTAATGTTAGTTTGCAGGGTTGCCTACATACATGACATGTGGGCCAGTGAACAAATCACCTGAATGCCAGCTGTTTTGGAGTTTCCTGTGTAAAGCTTTTTTGTTTAAGAATTTATCCTTTAAGGGTCCTGCTAAAGGATGCGTTGGCCTATTTTTGACAACCACCTTCACCAGGTGATTTAGAGAATCCTCGAGTGAAACAGGTGATTGTCAGTCAAAATGGGGCATAGCTCAACATGACCTGCGTATCCCGACCTAGCCCAACACTCTGCCCCACAAGACCCATCATTCTGCTTCTTAACAACTTGCTGGTTAGCCACTTGACTTCCTCAGATGTTCATTCGGGAGCAACAAAGATTTCGGACCAAGGCCCTGAACATGCAGAACACCCTCGGATGGCACTTCCCCCTGGTGGGATTCCATAACTTACTTGCTAATTCTCAGCAGGGAATGAGGGAATGAATGACCCCTATAAACCATCCATTTCGTTTATGTTGAAATCCCCAAAAGCGGTTCCCAACACCCGAACTTGTTGTATTCCCTACCTATTGCTGGATAAGGGCTCCCTTCTATCATTCTTTTGGACCCCCCTCCTTCGTTCCTTTGACCACCCTCTCCGTCATATTCCCCGACCCCCATCATTTACCCACCCCCAAAAAACAGAGGAGAAAATAAGAAAAAAGAGAAACTAGACCACGGCGGGCCCGAAAGCATCACAGCCCGGCGATCATTCCCGCGCAAGTTTTTTGCTCGATGTGGTCACGAGCAACTTCCTGCGATCTTGCCACCCATCGGACCCCCCTCACACAAGTTTGCCAAGCACGTCAAAGATGACACATATACCGCCCTCTCATGATGACTCTGTGCAATGACGCTCATGATGATTCTGTGCAATGACTCTTTTGATGATTCTGTGCAATGACTCTTTTGATGATTCTGTGCAATGACTCTCACGATGACTCTGCGCAATGACTCTCGGACTCTATGCAATGGCTGTCATGATGACTCTGTGCAACGACTCTCATGATGTCATGATGACTCTGTGCAATGACTCTCATGATGTCATGATGACTCTGTGCGCAATGACTCTCATCATGACTCTGTGCAACCACTCTCGTGATGACTCCGTTGAATGACTCGTGTGTGATGACTCTATGCAATGGCTGTCATGATGACTCTGTGCAATACGCAATGGCTGTGATGACTCTGTGCAATGACTCTCATGATGCTTCTGTGCAATGACTCTTATGATGACTCTGTGCAATGACTCTCATGATGATTCTGTGCAAGGACTCTCATGATGATTCTGGGCAATGACTCTCATAATAACTCTGTGCGATCACTCTCGTGATGACGCCGTTCAATGACTCTTGTGCGATGGCCCTACGCAATGGCTGTCATGATGACTCTGTGCAATGACTCTCATCATAGTAATTCTCCCAACGGAACACCTGACTTTTGGTCTGCCCAAGTTGCCCTGCGCTAGCTGCTACGTGCAAGTGCTCTGTGCAATTTGCTGCGCGCAGGTTGCTCTGCGCAAGCGGCGGCGCTCTGTGCAAGTTGCTCTGCGCAAGTGCTGCCGGAGCTTTCGGGAAGTACTTCGCATACTAGTTTTCTGATTGAAAAGTTCCATTGTGCAGCCGGAGCTGCAGGACTGTACTCCGCGTACTACAGTTGTACTTAAAAGTTGCGATTTTCCAGCCTGCATCCACGTACTACGTTTGCACTTAAAAGTTGCGATTTCTGTCTAAAAGCTTCCGCGGACCAGGCGGGGATCGACCCCGCGTCCGAGAGCAGCCGCGCAAACCACGCGACAACTTCCAAAGACCACCTCGCAAGCAACAAATTCGCACGGCGCCACAGCGAGAGCGCTTCGACACGCACGATCCTCGCAGAGGGTCGCGCGAGCATATTCAGAATCGAAAAAACCCACAGTTTTTGCACATCAACCACGCCGATCCCCGCAGAGGGTTGATCCTGGAATGTCAAAATCGCAAAAAGTCCCCAGTTTTTTGACCTCGACCGCACGAATCTCCGCAGGTTGCGTGCGCGCCGCACCGACCACACGAATCTCCGCAGAGGGTCGCTCGCACAGATCAGAAATCGTAAAAAGTCCGCAGTTTTTTGACGTCGACCACGAATCTGTTGATTTTCGTAGAGTGCTGTCGGCCCTACCCCGCCGCCGTAAGACGAGAAGAAAGGAAGCTAAAACTCATCATGAGTGAGAACTCTCATGAGCATTGCTCCTCACCAGTGAATCTCACGAGCATTGCTCCTCGCAAGTGACTCTCATGAGCATTGCTCCTCGCCAGTCACTCTCACGAGCATTGCTCCTCGCAAGTGACTCTCTGCTATGACTCTGTGCAATGACAATGACTCTGATGATGATGACTCTTTGCAGTGGTTCTGATGATGATGACTTTGTGCAATGACTCTGATGATGATAACTCTTTAATGACTTTGAAGAGGATAACTCTTTGCAAAGACTCTGATTGCAATGACCCTGATGATGATGAGGATTCTGTGCAATGATGATAACTCTCTGCAATGACTTTCATGATGATGATGACTCTGTGCAATGACTCTCGTGATGATACCCATGAATCCAACGGAAGAACCCTTCGCCATGCTTTCGGTTTTTTTAAGGTGCGACGGGCAGAGCCTGGGCTCCGGCGGCCTCGCGCACCGCGGCGCCGCGGTGGCGGCGGAGTGGCTGGTGCGGGAGTACGGGGAGGCCCTGCGGTTCCTGGAAGAGTCACTGGGACCCAAGGGCCGCGAGAGGTGGGGGGGGGTGCGGGGGAAAAAAGGGGGGAGGATAGCAGGGGGGGGGAATGGGAAAAGGTGGGGAGGTGTGGGGGGGGCCAAGAGAGTTCATGGATTGAAGCGCTTGTTAAGAGTTAATCATTTTGGTGGGCAACTAGCCGGAATCTTTTTGGCCCAGGAAAGGGCTCATTTTCGCAAAGGAAAGAACGGTTGGGCGGAGAAATAGAAGAAAGGGGTTCGGGGTTGGGGATTATAGGTTAAATGTTGTTGTTCCATGGTTTAAGCTCGTTTGGTTCCCGCGGCCATGTGGGGGCCAGGAAAATTGATCGACCCCCCCAAATTTTCGGGTTCCAATTTGGGAGACACCCCGGAAACCTGGAGTGGCTTATTTGAAACGTGACCTCGGTCGGGTGAGCCTAAGGATTGAAGTTCTTAGAAGCTTCTGATAGAGCTGACTCGGGGCCAAGTGGCCCTTAGTCCCTGAGACACCTTGGATTTGTTGAGTTTCTCTTTTTCTCTTTCTCAGTGCCAGGTGTAGGTGCTAGTCCGTGTGAGGAAATATGGGTATGAGTCAAACTCAATTCATGGGACGTCGGCTGTCTTTCTTTCCGTTTGGCAGGATTCGATTTTGGGTACTTGTTTTGACCCACACGCATCTAGAGAGGCCTGAACAGATCTTCCCAAGTACAGAGCCGAACCACTGCTCCAAGGAAAGCAACACCTTCGAGGCACACCAAACCTTGAGGTTCCCAAGAAGAAAGAAACACATTTTGCGGTCCTTCAGAGGGGCAATCGTGGTTTGAGAGAATATCAGGTTTACCACATTTCGAGGCTCAGGGTTGCCTTTTTGGAACTTGTGGAGTTGGCCTTGTGGCTTATAACTTACAGGGTATATGACCACACGCCGAAAGTAGAAAAGGGTGTCCACTTCACTTGGCCCAGCGCCCAAGTAGCCAGCTTTTCTTTTCTTTTAAGTTTTATTCATTTATTCTTTTCTTCCACCAACCGATTTTCGAGACTTCGAATCAGAGAGATGTCTTTTCCGCGTCTTTCGCGAGAGCTTCGTTATTTTATTTGTTTTTAATTTTTTTTCCGCGCCCAGGGGGTTGCCCACATTTCTTCGGCGCTTCTCCTCGGCCTTGTCCGCCGACCGATTTGGGGAATCCGGGGGACGCCGGGCCGCCGGCGCCGCCGGCGTTGCCTCGGGCGGCGCTGGGGCGGCGCTGAGGCGGGGCTACGAGGTGGTGCTGGTGGGCCACTCCCTGGGCGCGGCGGTGGCCGCGAGCTGCGCCGTGCAGCTGCGCAGCCACGGCGGCGGATTGAGCCGCGGCGAGCGAGCGAGAAAGGGGGAGGGAGGGCGACGCACTCGGGAGAAGCCACTGAGTGGGGTAAATTCCCCGTAGGTTTTCTCTTCTTTGGTTTGAAACACCACCCTTGCCACAAAGGTGGGGTAGATTCCCCTTTCTTTGGTTTGGCGCATCACCCTTTGAAACCCGCAAAGTGAATTTGTTTTTTCCCGTTTTGGGTGTTGGTGAAGTGAGTTGTTAGAGGGGGGGAAAGTAGAGAGGGAGGTTAACTCACCTTCCGGGCAAAGAGCATGGCGGGGGAAGGGGGGGTAGGGGAGGTAGGGACTTAGGGTGGGAGGTTCGCGGGGAGGTTGGGAGGAGAGGGATTTTGGCAAGGTCCTGTAAGAAATTGGAAAGGGTTTGCGGGGTGCTATGAAACTACAATATCTTATGATCAAAGAACTCTCATGTGGGCACGTATTTCTTTTTTACCTACTCACCTTCCGGGCAAAACAGGGAAGGTTTCAATCTCTTCCATTTGCTGAAGTGTTTTTTTTGGTTTTCTCTTTCTGGTTTTCAGGGAATCGATTTCACCACTGGTTTGTTTTTGTTTTTCTCCCAACAGCTGAAAGCTTTGGGGTCTCAGCCCAGATAGGCTCCGGGGTGGTCGGGGTGGCCCTGAGGTAAGGTTCCACGAGGGTTCCATGAGGGTTCCATGAGGGTTCCACCAAGGGTTCCACCAAGGTTTCACCAGGGTTTTACCAGGGTTTTACGAGGGGGTGGTGCGAGCACCGCATGCTGTTGGGGATATCACCTGAGCTTATTTTTCCTTGAAGGGGGAAACGCAAATGGACGATTTCAACAACTCCCGATCCCAGTTACCCTAGGTAACTATTGTCCTTTTGTGTTTTATTGCGGGCGCTTCTCTTGGTGACCTGCTACAGGTAAACGGGTGTGCCTTCCTTTAGGGAAACACCAAAATGAATGGCGCAGCGGTGTTCAACTTGTGGCTTCCCTTTAACACCACCAAGCAAGTGGTTCCCTCAAAGAACGACACACCCACCAGGGTTATGAATAAACCACCAGGGCTAACTCCACTTATAAGCAGAAAACGCTTTGGTTACCTTCCATTTGCTTTCGAATATTTGTTTATATTCCTTTGGTTTCAAACATTTTCTCCACGGAGGTTACCCACAACTTGCCGAACACCCAAGCAGCCCCCGGACGGACCTCTCACCAGGCACAAGAAATGACTCTTGGGGCTGGCAGGTTTCCCTTGCACCCACCATGAACCTCCCGTTTCTAGCTGGTGGTTGGAAGGGGGTATCCAAAGTTGCTTGTAAAGAGGCAGATAAGGAGCTACCAGGATTTCATTTCTGTAAGAGCACGGTAGCTGTGCGTTTCAGATTCTCTTTTTTTGTGTTCCCATTGGTTTCACTACGGGACTCGAGTTCACTACCGGGAAATAGGTGAATATGTTCTCAGCAACTCGAGGGGCTATGGGGTAGCGGGTGGACCTTCTGGGTACCATGGAATGCGAACCCCGAGTGGTTGGACCTAAATTTAAACCTTTTGATATCCAAAGGAGCCGCACAACATAAAATTCAAACCCAGAGGGGTGGCTCGTCTTTTGTTGCGAGTAGCCCTTTTGGTTGATTTTCAGGCAAACCAGAAGGACAACCAGAAGGACATATCCAAATGTCCTTTTTCATACCTACTGTGGACGGACTAAATCCTTCACCACCTAAGAAACCCCGGTTTCTGGTGCGGTTACGCAAAAAAATCCCACCGAGCCTCATGGTTGCAACCTTTTTTTGTCCTTTCGTGGTGGCGGTTTTTGTAAATTTGTCGCAACCATCCACTTTGACTCGAACAAAATTCAGGGGATCGATCGCATCTGGCTCCGGGAAGGTGAAGCCCTATGCAACCCCGGATCAATAAACCCGGTTTCATGGGGGCTGGGGGGGAGGGAGGGGGGAGGGAGCCCAAATATGCCCCAAATAAGGCCTTATTAAGGGCTTAATAAGGCTTATTTGGGCTCCCTCCCCCCTCCCCCTCCCTCCCCCCCAGCCCCCATGAAGGGCAACCCCTGGTTGATTTTGATCGGGGGGTGTCCAATTCCTTTCAGTGGGGAGTCATCCCTTTTGGAGGGAATCATTCCTGATGAATGGCGAGGGTAGACTTAGGATACTTTTACATTTTACCAGTACGTTCTATAACTGGGCCTAACTCTAATCATGATGGGACGGAATTATTAATCCTGGGTCAACATTAGGCCCTTTTGGGAAGTGATCGGACCGAGGAGCGTCCGGTGCGTTTGCTTCGCGCCCCCTGCTACGGTGGACCCCAGCACCGCATTGGACTGCGCCTGGGCTTCGGGCTTTGGCACAAAAACACTCTCTGGGAGGTAGGTTGGGCTGGCCTTCTTTTACCATCAAAGTCACCCAAGTAATGAATTAAAGGGAAACCACCACACTTTCTGACTTTGAACAATTCCCAGAAATTGTCAAAATAGTGACCCCGGTTAAAAAATTGATGAATATGGGTATGAATTGTAAAAAGGGACCCTTTGGTGGACAGAGTTCGGTGGGGATTCGTGTCCACCAATCAGTTTTGAGGTTTCATGGCCCTATTCCCTTCGGCCCCACCAGTTTTGACCAAGGGTAACTTGAACCATTTTGTGGTTGAAATATAACATCTTTTTTGGTGGTTTTCCAACCAATGGTCAAGGACCTTTTCATCAACCAGGTACCGGGGGGGGGGGGTTAGGGAGCCGTAGGTTTTTTGCGGGAGCCTTAAGGTTTTGTGGGGAACCCCCCCCCCTTGGATTTTATATGTAGGCAGCAGGGAAGGGGGGGGGGTAGCTTAGGAACGAAATCCGCTTCTCGCACAACCGTTCAGAAGCCTTACGAAATGATGAAAAACATCAAACGTTATGGTTTGAAAGTTGTGCATTAGGGCGCCTTAGGGTTCCCTAGGGTTCCCTAGGGTTCCTTAGCGAACTGCCCGTTCAACCACCCCCCTTCCCTTATTCCATAGCTGGCTTGGGCACAAAGAGTCCCCGTGACTGAGCGGGCCCAAAGCCAATTGCAGCCCAAAGGAGACCAAGCATTGTCCCAGAGTGACTCCATATTGGGGCAGCGGCACCCTAACCCCTAAACCCTAAACCCTAAATCCTAACCCTAAACCCTAAACCAAAAACCCTAACCCGAAACCCAAAACCCGAAACCCTAAATCCTAAATCCTAACCCTAAACCCCAAACCAAAAACCCTAACCCGACACCCTAAGCCCTAAACCCTAAAACCCGTTCTTTCAGAAGAAACTAGGTGTCAAAAAGGCAACAAAAGGCCCCCAGGCCACCTACGGGTCTTGTGGAAACGGGCCCCGCGGTTTCACCAGGGCCAGGACAAACCTCTGGGTGAATTATGACGACCTCACAGGACCGAATTCACCCCAATTGGTTTATTTATGTGGGGAATGGCCCCCCAATCATATTATTTCAGGCAGGTGAAATAATATTCTAGGAACATCTGGAAGCCGTTTGTGTTCAAGAAAAAGGCGCGTAGCTGAAACCTGGGTTTACAGGTTATGAGCCCAAGGAGGACGCGGTGAAGCCATGGCATCTCCGGGAGACCTCGGACGGCAAGAACCAGAAGAGGCGGAGGTGAGCACGGAGCTGATCGGCCAGGAGTTGGTGCCGGTGGGCGCCAAGGGCAAGGGGAACTCCGGTGGGAAGAGGTCCGCGAAGGAGCTCGACACGCCAGGGGAGAACGGCCCTTCAAGAAGGTTCCCGCGGTCGAGAAGGCAAGGGAGATGGAGAAGAACAATGGGCAGGTGGGCCACGTAGTGATCCTGTGGCTCTGGAACCCTTGTTCAATGAGGCCCAGATGGAGACCCTGACGGAGAGAGGCCCCTTTGATCCACGGAACGCGGATGGACCAAGAAAGACCTCGGCATCTACCTGAACCTATGGAGGCGGGTATGGAGCTGGCGGGCGCTACGACAGGGATGTCACCGGCGGCAGGAATGCATGTGGAGAACCAGGAGTACGTGATGCGGCTGGTGAACGAGCTCATGGCGCAGAACCAGTGCCTGATGAGGGAGATTGAGAGCCTAAAGAACGGCAAGGCGGTGGAAGAAAGCTACGGCACCCCGGATAGTCGGGACAAGAGCAAGGTGCTGAGCATTGAGGACAAGAAGAGCGGGGACAACAGCCGGAAGCCCATGGAGGTAATGGGAAGTAACGTGGACGTGAGCTATGGCCAGAATGTGCGTGACCAGGGCATGAACCCGGACGTGGCCAACGGCAAAAGCAATGGAGGTGAACCTGAAGATGATGATGAATCGTCTTCAGAGCTAAGGCCGGCATCGGTGGCGGGCAGTGGAAAGAACGGGAAACAGATGGACGTCATTCTGAAGCTGCTGGAGGGGATGCAGGCTATGCAAAAGCAGTTGATGGGTGGTGACGGGAAAGGAAACCAGGAGACGGTGGAGGTGGTTCGCCCCGGTATCACCGAGCTGCCAAAGCTGGGTGAACCCACGGCGGAGTCAGGCCCCATCGATCTGGGTGACTGGATGATCATCATAGAGCCGCTCCTTGCCGAGGCAAAGGAATGGTATGCCCGCTACTTGCAGGAGGTCCCCATCAAGCGGATGAACATGATCCCGGAGACCCCTACATCCTTGAAGATGAAGAAGTGGAGTCGGGTAGAAAGAAGAGCCGTGTCGATGCTGATCCAGGCGGTGCCGGAAGGAATCCGAGATGAGCTGATCTCGTCGCAGGCCGTCACGACGTTTGCGGTTCTGTGCAAACTGATGATCGCTTATCAGCCGGGAGGATTGGCAGAGAAGGCTGTGGTTTTGAAGAACTTGGAGGAGCCGGGCGAAGCTCAGTCAGTGTCGGAGGCGGTGAAGGGTTTGAGACGGTGGGTCAGATGGCGGCGACGTGCAGGAGACGTTGGGTTGACCCTGCCGGACTCGAGTATCTTGATGCGAGGCCTGACGAAGCTCACAAAGAAGGTCTTGGAAGCGAACCGGGAGTTGACTTTTCGAGTTTCATTGGCAAGGAGTACACTGCAGGTGGACTCGGTTCCGACCCATGCGACGGTGCTGCAGTACGCGGAACATTTGCTGGCGGAGCTTGAGCAGACGGCCTTTTTGAGTGAAAAGAAGGCTCCGGCGAAGACCAGCCCGGCAGGAGGAGACACCAAGGTCCGGAAGCTGGAGGAGTCCAAAGAAGGCCGCGAAGGAAAAGAAGGAAAAGGGAAGGCAAAGAAGGTAAGGGCGACGGGAAAGGAGGAGCCAAGGGGAAAACTCCCTGCAGGTTCTACATGTCTGACAGCGTCTGCCGGCGAGGTCGAGGATGTGATTGGCTGCATCCGACGGACGGCTCGAGGACGCTGTTGGGACTGCGGTTCAACAGAACACACGCGGAAGGATTGCCCGCGCAAGGTCTCCAAGCCTGGAGGAGGAGATCGAACAACGGCACCGGCGGTGAAGCCATTAAAGGCTGAGGAGACAAGAGGAACGGGAGAAACTCAGACGGTGGTGGACCAGGAGAGTGACAAGGACAAGAAAAAGAAAGAGGTGGTAGTAGAGGAGACAGCGGCCAGCCCAGTCACCAAGGTGTTGGAGGAGGCGAGCAAGATGCTGAGGAGCCTTAACAAGACCAGCGGTGTGAAGAATGGAAAGGAAAGGGAGAACCGGCTCGAGATGTTGCAGAAGCAGCTGGACGAGATCCGAGGAGACCCAAAGCTGAATCAGGCCCAGGTGTCAAGTTTGAGCCGAGCCGTTGGAGGACTGCTGGACTCAGGGGCCACTCATCCACTTCGAGGATGCAAACCTTCGGAAGACCTTGAATCTATGGAAGAGGTGAGAGTAACGCTTGCCGGAGGTGAAGAACGTTGGATGAGAATAAGCCCGGGAGGAATCATCATCCATGACGATCCGGACGTGGACCCGATCATTCCCTTGGGGGTCCTGATCAAAGCCCTGGGGTGCAAGGTGGAGTGGTCTGGTGCGGAATGTGCAGTAGAGCACCCACGAAAAGGAAAGTTGAGGGTGACCATGAGAGATGAATGCCCGTACGTAGGCAGGGCCGTGGCGATGAAGCTTCTCGACGAGCTGGAGGAGCTGAAGACAGCGAAGGATAAAGGTGAAGTGCTGGTACAGGCGCTGATCGAGAAGGAGAGCATTCAGCGGTTGGTGGACTCTCATCCGGTGTTCAAGGGGGTGCCGACAAGGTGAAGGCCATGTTGGTGGAGGAGCCTGCGGAGGATCTTCGGCATTTACCCTGGAACCGGAGGAGGAGGAGGCTGCTGGAGAAAGGAGGAGATCCCCTTTGGTTGCACCTCTATGCAGGCACAGAAGAAGGTTACACTCTATCACGAGCAGTGAAGGAGCTAGGGGGAGACAACCGGTTCCTGTGGATATCCAGAGAGGAAAGGAGCACGACATGGTGAGGGGCCCGCTCTACGGCACGCTCTTGAGGCTAGCACAGGATGGGCGCCTGGCGGCAGTGGTTGGAGAACCAAACTGTCGAACAAGGAGTGTGTTGAGGCATTACCCGTTGCCGGAGGCTGGAGGAGGCCAGGGGCCCCGCGGTGGAGGAGCAGTTCGGGAAGGCAGATCTGACCGAGCACGAAGCTAAGGCGGTGTTCGAGGATGACGTGATGATGTGGAGAATGATGGTCATATACCTGGCGGCAAAGAAGGCAGCGCTACGGAAGGGAAGTGAAGAACCCCATTTCCTTGTGGAGCACCCAGCCAGCCCGGAGAAATATATGCCGGAGTGTTGGTCGTGGTGGCGAACGCCGCAGTGGAAGGCAATGAAAGAGAAGGAGGGTCTGAGTGAAATCACCTTCTTTCAGAGTGTGTTCGGAGGAAAGGCCGCGAAACCTACGACGATGGGCACGGACCTTGAGTTGGTGATCCCTGAGGAGAGCCAAAGCAGCAAAGAAAGGAGGTCTACTCGTACGACCAGAGCTGCAGCAGATGTGGAGGGCTCGAAAGAGTTTGCGAGATGGGCGCCGGGACTGATGCGGTCTGTGGCGAAGGCGTTGCTGGAAACAAGAGGTATCAAGACGGCTGTGAGAAAGTTGTCATGGGCCGAGCATGACTGTCGTGTATGCCAGGAAGCATCCGCACAGGGGCGAGCACATCGGCGCATCGCTCATCCCCAGGCACACATCTTGTCTGTGGACTTGGCGGGACCTCTGCGTCGAGGACACGACATCGACGGCAAGAGCTGTAGGTACTTCCTGATGGGTGCCTATACCCTACCTCGTGGTGGAAAAGAAGAGGTCTGGGACGAGGAGATTGATGGCTCCGGGCAGTTGGAAAGTTCCTCAACGGGTACAAGCCATGCGGAGGTGGAAAAGGATCGACGAGAATGCGGTAGCCTACCGAACCACCCGACAAGGAGGACCACCCTGGAGGAGCGTGAAGTGGCGAGTCACCGTGGACAATGACACCGGTGAGGTTCTGGAAAGCGTGGAGGTGACGAATATGGAGGAGGAAGACCTTCATAGACGCTTGGACAAGACCCGCAACCTGAAGACAATCCTGTTCTACGAAAACGGGAACAAGGGCCAGGAGGGGGAGCTCCAAGAAGAGAAAGGGAGGCTGGCGGACTACTGGACCAAGAGCATCGATGGGCGAATGGTCATCAGGGTGCACAAGTCCCACAGAAAAGGGAAGCTTTTCCCGGAGGAGGCTGAAGAGTGTCCAGTGCCCATAGACCAGCTGGCGGATGTGAGGCGCACGGTCGCTAGAAAGGCCAAAGGAGGTGCGTACGAGACGAGGACTGATGATCGGAGAACTGCAGGAGCTGGCGAGCGACTGTTCGAGGATGATTCAAGATGGGCAGGAAGAACAATCTTCATGATCAAAGGAGCGCCTGACCCATTGCCTCGACCAGAATTGGTGATAGAAGAAGAGGAGCATGAGCCGGAGTTGCCACCTCTGGATGCAGGAGATTGGGACTTCGAGCTGGAAGATGAGGCCAAAGAGCTGGAAGACGCCCAGATGAACCCGGCGGAAGCTGAAGAAGAAGAGGAGGGAGGAGATGATGAAGAGGGCCTTCCACCACTACCAGTGAAGACGTTGTGGTTCATGATACCTTTGGTGAGCAAGAGCTCGCGGGAGGTGTTGGAGGCAATCCAGCAGATGTATCTGGAGCTGAGGCGGGAGAATCTTCCCCTAGCCCGACTTCACTCTGACTGCGGGCGCGAGTTCAAGAACAAGGTGTTGGCGAGCTGGTGCTTGGCAAGAGACATCGCTAAGACATCGACTGGGCGACGACTACCGCCAGAATGGCCGTGCGGAAAGGGCAATCAGGGGGTTGAAAGACCGGACCCGACGTCTACTCCACTCTGCGGAGATGGGACTGGCCATGTGCGGCTAGGTATGCAGTCGAAAAGGAGAAGAGGATCCGTCTTGGGAAGCCTGCCGACATGCCAAGATTTGGTCAGGAGGTGTTGGTGAAGAAAAGAACGTGGAAGAGAAAGGAGTGGGATCCATTGAACGAGAAGGCCTACTACATGACCCCGATCGCGGAGGTGCCAAGTGGACATGCGGTCGTGAAGGATGATGGATCCATCCAAACAGCGGCATATGTGCTGCACAAGTGGACACCAATGCCGACGGAAGGACACTGGAGGTTGGTTGAAAGAGGAGCAGAAAAGCCTCAGCAAGATGAGGAGCCATATGAGCTGAGGAGAAGGGTGAGAGAGAAGACCCCAAGGGGAAAGCTGGAGGAGGAAGGAGCGTTGAAGTATGTGAGAAGGCTGGCACAGCTTGCAGAAGAGGAGGAGAAGAACCTGCTCAAAGACGAGCCTGAGGTGGTGGATATCATTGTCAAGAGTATCCAGAGTTTGAGGGCCGAGGAGCAGACAGTCAGAGATGAGACTCACGCGCTCATGCTGGAAAAGAAGGCGTTGACGAGACTATCGCCCGAGGAGGCCAAGAAGCTGGTGAACTCGGACAAGAAGGTGCAAGTGCTGCCGGGAAAGGCGGTGTACACCCTGAAGCCGGGTTTGGAAGCACGGAAGAAGTGCCGGTTGGTGGTTTGCGGAAACTATGGAGACAGCCATGATCAGCAGCAATTGTACGCGGGAGGCAGCGATAGCGTTGCGATGAGACTGGCGGTGAAGACAGCGGCGGTCAGATCCTGGGGAGCTACAACACTGGATGTGAAGTGTGCTTTCCTGAATGCCCCGCTGGCAGCGGCAGATGAAGAAGGAGAAGTCGTCATCGTGATGAAGCCCCCACAGCTGCTGGTTAGATTGGGACTGGTCAAGCCTGGCGAGATGTGGAAAGTGGAGCGAGCACTTTATGGACTTAGGCAGTCGCCAAGACTATGGTCCGACTACCGGGACGACACGATGGAGAAGTGGCGATGGAAGTGGGATGATGGATGGCTGAAGTTGAGGCAGTTGGATTCGGAACCCAACTTGTGGAAGGTCATCTACGAAGAAAAGGGGACAGAGGTCATGAAGGGCCTGGTCGTCGTGTACGTGGACGACATGCTGATACTGGCCAGCGACTCCGTGAGGAAGAGCCTGTGCGGCCAGATAAAATCAGTGTGGGAAGTGTCGGCTCCGGAGGAGGTCGGAAGTGAAGCAGGAGTGAGATTCTGCGGAATGGAGCTGTGGCTCGAGAAGGACGGCACCTACCTCCTCACTCAGGAGAACTACATCAAGGACCTCGTGGAGCGGAACGGCATCACAGGAAAGTCAGCAATCCCGATGTCCAAGGATATGGCTGAGCCGGAGGTAGAAAATGACATCACGGCGGAGGAAGTGCAAGCCGCTCAGAAGGTGGCCGGGGAATTGTTGTGGGTGGTCACGAGAACAAGGCCAGACTTGGCCTTCGTGACTTCAAGGCTAGCAAGCCACGTGACCCGAGCGCCAAGATGGGTGCAGAAGGTGGGCCTCCAGGCGTTTAAGTTCCTCAACGGGACGTCGGCGGTGGGACTCACATTCACCCCGGACACTGGCGTGGGTTGGGACGGAGCTGATCGGGCGGGCCTGCAGGTCTACACGGACTCGAGCTTTGCGCCCGGAGGAGCTCTATCACATGGTTGCGTGATGGTGAAGTGGCAGGACTCCGTGATCGCGTGGAAGTCTAGCAGACAAGGATTTCCGGCGTTGAGTACAGCCGAGTGTGAGCTCATGGAAATGATCGAAGGTGTGGTGATGGGGGACGCGGTGGACGTTCTCATCAATGAGATAGAGGAGGGGGCAGAGTATATGCGGTACCTCTTCGGAGACAATCAAGCAGCGATTCAGCTGTGTGCAGAGAGCACGGGAGCTTGGCGCACACGTCATCTTCGCCTACGTGCATTTCATCTTAGGTGGAGGATCCAAGCGGATGATTGGCGAGTCCGGCATCTGCCTGGAGTTGAGATGATCGCCGACGTGGGCACCAAGGCCTTGACAGGTGCGAAGCTGAAGGAGCTCATGAAGTTGAGGGGTATGAAGGCGAGAGGAGAAAGTGAAGAGGACATCGAGAGATCGGTCCTGGCAAGATTGGAGGTGAGCAAGTGCCAAGGGTTGGTGGCGGTGTTGGGCTGCTGCATGCAAGTTCAAGGTGCAGTTGCCATGGAGGAGAAGCCTGAGGAGAAAGATGGTGGTGGAAGCTATGACCACCTGAAGGTCTTTGGCATGCTGGTGGCAGTGTTCACGGTCGCGGTGATGAAGCTGCTGGAGTTGCTGGCGGCGAAGGCGCAGGAGCGATGGGGTGGACCGAGGGTCCAGAGCACCAGGAGAGGCTGAACAAGCTTAAAGGAAGACTTTAGAGCACAGCGCGCTAAAGTATAGGTTTGTGATTTGCAACGCCGCGCGTGGCCCGATGCTCCAGCCAACGCGCGCAAGGGCTGGCCGCCTTTCGGCTTGATCCGCGTGGCAATCGGACCAGGCGCGTGGCCAGTTTGAGCCAAAAGTAGCACGGGCACAGCCAACTATACGGTATAAGTTCATCCTGCCCAGTGGTCCCGCCGAGTATCTCGAGTATCCCAGAGTAGCTCGCCAGTGGCTCCCGCCAAGGACCCACCCCACCCCACCCCACCCCACCCCACCCCACCCCACCCCACCCCACCCCACCCCACCCCACCCCACCCCACCCCACCCCACCCCCACCCCACCCCACCCCCACCCCACCCCGCCCCACCCCACCCCACCCCACCCCACCCCACCCCGCCTTGCTATATCTATTTCAAGAGCGTCGGTGCATGCCAAAATTGGAGACTATGGATGTCCCTGAAATTAATTTCCTGTAAATAGAAACCTATACAGGCGGTCCGCAAGGTTAAAAATGTTCAAGGCATATGAGAGAAATCAATTCTCTTGAGCCCATCTGGGAAGATCAAGTTTATGACGCAAAAGCGAACACAGGGGGCGGGGGGTTGGATCCTATGATCTTGTGCGGCCACTTGAGGGGTGACGCGTCACGCCCTTTCTACAAGATAGCTACCTTGGAAAAATGACGGGCGGGATCCCTTCGATCGAAGCGTCGATGCCGCGCGCAGCTCTTTGTCAGCCGCTGAAAAAGGCGTCGGGCCCAGCCCACCTAAGGCATACAGACGCAGCGTAGTGCTGCAAGGCCCGTTGGCTCAGTGTCAATATGTGGCAGTGTCGGATAATCTTCCTGGCCGATTTGTTGCGCAGCATGGATACAAAGAGAGATATAATAGGCCAAGGCGCTTCCCACGGCCCATAAGATCCTCGTTGAGGTAATTGCCAAAGTACTTGGCATTGCCAAAGCGCCCGCAAAAGTCAAACAACCTAGGAGTTCTAGCGCAAATGACATGCTTTAGAAACAGGCGAGGGCGACACATATGTTCAGCTTGGTGCTGCTTCGGGCGAATTGCCCAACGCAGCGTCGAGTTGTCAAATGCCTTCTTGGCTAGACCTAGGCGATACAAAATATAATGTGCGCCTGGGCGGAGGAAACTAAGTCCTCGGCAATTGTACGCCGTGCGATACATCATGTAAGCCTCCTCGAGCTTCACGTGGGTCAAAAAGGGATCTGGCCCTGTCGAGAGCAAACTTCTCCTCGCGGGCACCGGTTCCAAACAGCCCCTATGTCCCCCCCCCCGCCTGTGCTTAGCAAATATGGTATACATTTGCGTCAGCCCCAGGAAGACTGCCGCAGTCCACCTTCAACTCTGCTGAAGTAAGTGTTGCAAAAAAGACCAGGTGCACACACGAGCCAGTTCAGTGAAGCGGCCACGCTTCCTCGGTGCCATGCTGCTCCGCCAAGGCCTGCGCCTTTTCCGCCATGAAGTACGACATGGACTTGGCAGCAGCGCCTTTGAGCACCTTTTGGGACACAGCTGGATACTTCCCCGTGGAAGGAACGAGCGCTTTGGAGGTGAACAGGCGGGAGGACGCTCGGCAGCTGTGGGGCACACCTCAGCACGCAGCGTATAAGCGAGAACCAACTTGAGAGGCTGCGTGGGGTCCTGGCGGCACTCCCGACACCATTGCATATATTCTTTGTGAAGCTGCTCAAGTCGTTCGTCGCGCGGCGGGCGGCGACCATCTGACCAGGTCATGAGAGCTGAGCAGATGGCGTCAACTGTGCAGGCTAAGTCCAGGATGTGCAGCGCGTCCGGGAACACACCTGGTTAACAGGTCAGACAAAACACGCAGCGCGCAAAGCTGTGCGAGTAACTGGGGCTGAGACGGGCAATGCTAAAGCCATCTATCGCGGTCAGAGGGCTAGGCCCATTGATCCGCAGGAACTCTTCATTGGTGGTGATCCTGCAGGAACGTTGGTGTTAACTTGCGCGCGTGATAAACGCACAAAGCTCTAGGCGAGCTGCGTGGAGCGGTGAGCAGCTGAATGCCCAAAAGCCGTGTAGAGCATGCCATCCGAAACATCCCGGAGCTTTGCCTCGCAGTAGGCGCAGCACTCCACAGCGCTATAAAAGCCTGGGATCGAGACCCTTGGAGACCAAAAGGCTCACATCTTGAAAGAGGGCTCCTAAAATTGTGGCCTTACTTTTGTTTCCTGTTAAGTATAGGTCTCGCGAAGCAGCGTCTTATAGCTTCCAAAACAAGTAGTACCCTTACAGTGGACCTTTTTTTTGTGTTTCGAAGCGACAGGCTACTTCCTGCCCTTTTTGAGCACGTGTGTGTTGCGGGCAACGACTTGCGCCCGCACCTGTGGTTTTCACGTTTCCCTACTTGTTAACCAAGGGATCCCAACAACATATGACCCGCGTGGTTAATTTCGCCAGCCCTTTTCTTTCCAGCGCCCTGTTATTTGGTTGGTGTGTAATCTAAAGGTAATATGTGATCGATCGGGGGGACCGCGCGTGCCTCGAACAATTGTTTTATAGGGTTGCGCGCTTTTTTGGTCGGCAGGCTTTCCTTTAGTATACTATACGTGGCTTAAGGCAAGAACGAAAATGTGTATCAATGGCCGCCAACAGGCGCTTCAGGTGGAGCACCTTCCGAATCGCGTCCTGGTCCCCCTGCAGTCCGCTGAAGCACCCCCGCCAGCCATTGGCAAGCCACGCACCCGCTTGCGCTGCGCGCCAAGGCATGTAATCCGGGCTGAAGGAAGTGCCCCACGGGTCCTTGGAGGGAAAGCGCCCAGTACCTCACAAGACCATCGCAGGCACCCCCCGCAAAGCGCGTGGCCAAGCTTGCGATCTAAGACGCGCACGCATGGCTGCGAAGGACCACGCGACAATCTCCATCATGGTGTCGCGGGTTTCCTAGCAAACGCAAGGGTTGAGACTTTTTCCCGGAAGCATTGCGAAGGGTTCTTCTTCTAAAAGCGGCTGCCAACTTCACCTGCCAACTTCTCATGCCAACTTGTCGAGAGTTACTTCGCCTGCCAACTTCTCATGCCAACTTGTCGAGAGTTACTTCACCTGCCAACTTCTCATGCCAACTTGTCGAGAGTTACTTCGCCTGCCTACTTCTCATGTCAACTTTTTGAGAGTTACTTCACCTGCCAACTTCTCATGTCAACTTTTCGGCTGTTATCTCATTCTACTAAAAGCACAAGCTAATTTGTCGGGTGTTACTTCACTATCCTAAAAACACAAGCTAACTTTTCTGTTCTACCTTCACATCTCGACTCTTAATTCTTCTTCTTTTTATGGCGGGGGTAGGCCCGACGGGAGCTTACGAAACGCACCCCTCTGCGGAGATCGTGCGTGTCGAAGCGCTCTCGCTGTGGCGCCGTGCGAATTTGTCTTGACCTTGGCGAACCCTCTGCGGAGATCGTGCGTGTCGAAGCGCTCTCGCTGTGGCGCCGTGCGAATTTGTCTTGACCTTGGCGAACCCTCTGCGGAGATCGTGCGTGTCGAAGCGCTCTCGCTGTGGCGCCGTGCGAATTTGTCTTGACCTTGGCGAACCCTCTGCGGAGATCGTGCGTGTCGAAGCGCTCTCGCTGTGGCGCCGTGCGAATTTGTCTTGACCTTGGCGAACCCTCTGCGGAGATCGTGCGTGTCGAAGCGCTCTCGCTGTGGCGCCGTGCGAATTTGTCTTGACCTTGGCGAACCCTCTGCGGAGATCCTGCGTGTCGAAGCGCTCTCGCTGTGGCGCCGTGCGAATTTGTCTTGACCTTGGCGAACCCTCTGCGGAGATCGTGCGTGTCGAAGCGCTCTCGCTGTGGCGCCGTGCGAATTTGTCTTGACCTTGGCGAACCCTCTGCGGAGATCGTGCGTGTCGAAGCGCTCTCGCTGTGGCGCCGTGCGAATTTGTCTTGACCTTGGCGAACCCTCTGCGGAGATCGTGCGTGTCGAAGCGCTCTCGCTGTGGCGCCGTGCGATTTTCTTGCTTGCGAAACGGCTTTTGGAAGTTGTCTCGTGGTGTGCGCGCCTGCTTTCGCAATCCCGCGGTCCCGGGTTCGATTCCCCCCTGGTCCGCGGCAGCTCCGGCTTGAAAATCGCAGCTTTTAAGTACAAACGTAGTACGCGGAGCGTGCTCCTGCAGCTCCGGCTGGAAAATCGCAACTTTTAAGTACAGACGTAGTACGCGGAGGCTGCTGCAGCTCCGGCTGGAAAATCGCACTTTTTAAGTACAGACGTAGTACGCGGAGCGTGCTCCCGCAGCTCCGGCTGGAAAATCGCAACTTTTAGATACAAATGGCTGGAAAATCGCAACTGTAAATTGCAAATGTAGCACGCGGAGCGCCTCCGCCGCTCCAGCTTTTTGAGGGTTAATTACTTCACCTGCCAGTTTCTCATGCCGAAACTTCGAGAATTACTTCACCTGCCAGCTTCTCATGCCACCTTTTCGAGAGTTACTTCACCTGCCAACTTCTCGTGCCAACTTTTCGAGGAGTTACTTCACCTGCGAGCTTATCATGCCAACTTTTCGAGAGTTACTACACCTGCGAGCTTCTCATGCCAACTTTTCGAGAATTACTTTACCTGCCAACTTCTCATGCCAACTTTTCGAGAAATACTTTACCTGCCAACCTCTCGTGGCAACTTCACCTGCCAACTTTTCGAGAATTACTTCACCTGCCAACTTCTCATGCCAACTTTTCGAGAAATACTTTATCTGCCAACCTCTCGTGGCAACTTTTCGAAAAATTACTTCACCTGCCAGCTTCTCATGCCAACTTTTCGAGAGGTACTTCACCTGCCAACATCGCCTGCCAACTTTTCGAGAGTTACTTCGCCTGCCAACTTCTCGCGCCAACTTTTCGAGAATTACTTCGCCTGCCAACTTCTCATGCTAACTTTTCGAAAGTTACTTCACCTGCCGGCTTCTCACGCCAACTTTTCGAGAGTTACTTCACGCGCCATCTTCTCGTGCCAACTTTTCGAGAATTACTTCACCTGCCAGCTTCTCACGCCAACTTTTCGAGAGTTACTTCACCTGCCAACTTCTCATGCCAACTCTTTGAGAGTTATTTCACCTGCCAACTTCTCATGCCAACTTTTCTCTTGAGTTACTTCGCCTGCCAACTTCTCATGTCAACTTTGCGAGAATTACTTCACCCGCCAACTTTGCCAGCCAACTATTCGAGAGTTACTTAACCTGCCAGCTTCTCATGCCAACTTTTTGAGAATTGCTTCGCCTGCCAACTCCTCATGCTAACTTTGCGAGAGTTACCTCACCTGCATCAACTTGCCTCTATGCTTCCGGGCCACTCGTCGTCTAGTTTTTAAACCTCAGCAGTCCCGCCTCCTCAGGCATGCACCAAGGGGACCAGATGCTTAGCCTTGGGCGCGCAAGTTGGTTCGCTACTAGTGTCTGTAGCACTGTAGCGCCAGTCGCTGCACAGCTAGGGGCACGATCCGACTGTCCAGGGTCGCGCGTCGCACTGGCGCGGCAGGAATGAGGCACGTCAGCTCGAAGGTGCTCCCGCCTGGACAGCTGGTTCAGTTTCAATATCATGTCTTTGTTTCGCAAACGCGTCCAGGCGCCTTTTGTCTCGGCTCCATCGCCGTAAAGCTTGAAGGGGACGATGCCCAGCGCGGTGCTTGGAAACTTAGATGAATAAATGTCATAGTTGCAAACTCAACTGACGATGTGTGTAGCGCGTCTATGGAGCATCATCCTGCCAAGACATTCGCAGCTCTTCTGCAAGGTCTGCGTTGAAGCTCCAAAACTCTTCCAGGTCCTGAGCAAGCGCGAGCGCGGGAACAAAGTTTTGCTTGCGTGATCAAGCTGGCGGCTTGCAACGAGCGGCGGCTGGCGTGCCTGTCAGGAGATGGAACTTGTCGGACTTGTACAGGGTGTGCATGATCTCGTGCGGGAGCATGATGCTGGCCGTCAGCTTCTGCTCTTTCAGGCCAAGCGGTGCGTTGCGTCGTTCCACCAGGAACCTCGAGTCTTACACGGGCCCTTTCAGAGCCAACGAAATGACAAGACGCGAGTGCCAAGAAACTCAAAGCCGTGCGACGGCAGGATTTGCCTCCAAGCCTGTTTGTGCAGCCACTTCTCAAAGCGCAGCTCTAGATTCCAGCCGCCGGATGCTTTCATGGTGTCTGCGAGCTCAAGAAGAGGAGTCCTTAATTTGCGTAGCCTTGCCGGGCACATGGTAGCAAAAAAACGGGCGCAGCCAGAGGGGCGGCGTAAGATAGTGTGGCATGTTGAGCAGGTTCTTGGTCACGGAAGCCATTCGCTTCATCGAAGCCTGGCCACGTGAATGGGTGGGTTCGGGCGCGGTGCGGGTGCGGGCGCGGGTGTGTGTCTGTGTGTGTGTGTGGGTGTGGGTGTGCGTGGGCGCGCCTGTGCACTTCAGACCGGGGCCAGCAGGGAGGTACGGCCCAAAGGCCTCCCTCCACCCCGGCCTCTGGGGCATGGAAAGGGAGGTACGGCCCGAAGACCTCCCTCCACCCCAGAACGCGCACGTGGGTGCGGGTGTGGGTGTTCAGCCAGGGCCAGCAGGGAGGTACGGCCCGAAGGCCTCCCTCCACCCCGACTCCTGGGGTATGGTAAGGGAGGTACGGCCTGAAGGCCTCCCTCCACCCCAGCGTGTGTGTGCGTGTGTGTGTGTGTGGTGTGGTTGCGGGCGTGGGTGTGGGGGGGGCGGGCGCACCTGCAGACCGGGGCCAGCAGGGAGGTACGGCCCGAAGGCCTCCCCGCGAGCGCGTGTGGCGTTTGTGCTGTTTGCGCGTGCGTGTGTGCGTGTGCGCGCGCGTGCGCGTGTGTGCGCGCGCGTGGGCGTGGGCGTGGGCGTGCGCGTGCGCGTGTGTGTGTGTGTGTGTGTGTGTGTGTGTGTGTGTGTGTGTGTGTGTGTGTGTGGTGTGTGTGTGTGTGTGTGTGTGTGTGTGTGTGTGTGTGTGTGTGTGTGTGTGTGTGTGTGTGTGTGTGTGTGTGTGTGTGTGTGTGTGTGTGTGTGTGTGTGTGTGTGGTGTGTGTGTGTGTGTGTGTGTGTGTGTGTGTGTGTGTGTGTGTGTGTGTGTGTGTGTGTGTGTGTGTGTGTGTGTGTGCGTGTGCGTGCGTGTGCGTGCGCGCGTGGGCGTGGGCGTGGGCGTGTGCGTGTGCGTGTGCGCGCGCGTGTGCGTGTGCGTGCGTGTGTGTTTGTGTGTGGGTGGATGGGTGGGTGGGTGCTTGTGTGTGCATGTGTGTCTGTGTGTGTGTGCGCGCGTGTGCGTGTGTCTGTGTGTGTGTGCCATGCGCGCGCGTGTCCGTTTGTTTGTGTCCACGCGAGTGTCTGCGAGCGTGCGCCTGGCCTCCCCGTTGCAAAGCATGTCGAAGATTTCCCGGACGTTCTCCGCGGCGCCAGTTCTGGGCATGGCCCTGCGCAGGGGAGGCATTTTTATTTGCTAGCTCGATCGAACTACGTAGCTGGCGCTAGCTCGCGCGCAACGATCGATGTTTTTTTTCCGTGATCCGCACCGCGCGCGCTGCCGTGTTCCAAAGACCAGCTCAGACAGGTTCACGCAATCCATCCCAGATCACTCGATATCCTCGGCCTGCAAGGCTGTCTCAAAAGAACTGAGAAGAGAAAGCAAATCAAGGCCTCTTCCCACACGCTGTGAGCAGCAGCCTTGGCCTTCGCCGTTTTTTTTGCGGCCGGCTTCGCCACCTGAAGGGGTATATTGCAACGCACGCGTCGAAACGCAAACTACGCATCACCGCCTGTTTGGCCTCGGCTTTCTGCTTTTTCTTCATGCCTGCAGCACGCGCGGCGGGCGCGCGCCCAAAAAAAAGCTGAGGTCGGCACGCCCTTCGTGGCTCCTGGCCGCAGCAGCGCAGCTCTCCACAAAGTCCTCCGCTTCCTCAGAAAGGAAGGCCGACAAGCGCAGCGAGCTGTAGGAACCAAGTCTTTTTTTTTGCCTTCGAAGGCTTCTTCCACGTGCCAACTTGACGCGCCTTTGAACTGCATGCTTTCCAGCCTGCTGGTCAAGGCGGCGCGCAGTCGGCGCAAGAGGTCGACCGCAAGGGCCCGGGCTTGTCTGCTTCTTCTTTGAGCCAAACGTTCCACTCCTCCAGCAAGCAAATCTGCGCCTGTCAGAGCAAGGCATCCCAGACCAGATCAGTTTAATTTGCGAGCAAGCGAGCCACGTGCGCCTGCTGCTGCGGCACACCGTGCAAGGCCTGCCCAGCAACCAGCGCCTTTTGAGCCAGGCTTCGGATCCTGCCCGTCCCGAAGTAGGGGCGGCGGGCACTCGGACCCCTGAAATGTTTTGCGCCAAGGGCCAGACGCTTTCACCATGCCTTGGACCTTCTTCTGCTGCTTTTTCTCCTGCAACGTCGGCGTGTGAAGCATGATCCGAGGCGCAAGACAATCGCGCGCCTCTTCCTTTGCCGGATCCAGCGGTTCCTTGTTGCTAGGGCTTCCCTTAGGTCGCTTATTCGGGGGCTGGTCCAGCAGGGTCAGCTGCGTGCGCTTGGTTGCGCTCGGGTGAGCCGCGTCCAAGGTCTCCCGGAGCGCGGTCTTGCCGGACGCGGAGGAGACCGAGCCCGTAGCTTTAATTGCAGTTGCCGCCCGGGAGGACAGCGAGTCTTAGCCCGCTGCAAGCGAAACCCACGCGCAAAACATGGTCAACGAGGCCCCTGCCCTCAAACGAGTTCCGGGCAAACACCTTGTAGAGGCGGTACATGGGGTTCAAATTCCAGGGAAAGCCGCCCGTGATGATATTCACATTTGCTAAGACCAGGGCAGCGGGGTCTGGGTGCGAGCGCCCCTTTTGGCCTAGGCTTGCAGGTGACGTGGGAACGGCAGTGCCCTGTCCAGTCTGAGAGGAAGGCTCTCTTGCAGCTCTTTCAGGAACTGCCTGCCCTCCTCAGTCTTGTACCTCTCGTAGAGATCCACCAACGGGAGCTCTTCGTACAAGGAGCCCTTTTTCGACTCCTGCTCCCTGGCCCGGACACTCGAGCGCCCGCCGAAGAAGAAACAAACACGCGCGCGTGAACGCCAAGGCGCTCTATGAAGTGCGCTTCTACTTGCACGTTCTTCCTTGGCAAAAAAAAAAGACTCATGCAGGCCGGCGCAGCAAATCAGGTCCCTCTCAAACCTTCCAAAATGTCGAAAGTGAAGAAGAGCACGGAGTTACAAACTCGCACGCTGTGGTTGTAGGTTTCTCTCCAACAAATTCCTGCAAACTTGCTCTGTAGCTGTAGCTAAGCAAAAAAAGAATGAGGCATGGGCATCGACTCGTCCAAGATATACTCTTTAAGGAGCTCGAACCTCGGTGGGCGGGCAGGCAGGCGTTTAGAGCTGAGCCCACTGCTCAAGCCCCGGGCTTTTTCGACGTCCCACAGCTTGCGTTGAACTTCGCGAGGAGTCCCGGAGGGAGTTCTGCACGCGATGATGCACACGTTGCCAGGGGGCAGGTACACATAACACGCCTCCTGGCTTAGCTGACCGGAACTTGCGGTCCATCGCCGAGTAGAAGGTGCGACGCACCTAGCGCTGTCGCTCATGCTTCTCCAGCTTCCAACGTACAACATGATGTCACTTGATGACAGAGCCTGGTGAGGGAGCTGCGCAGGCGAGCTCAGGTTCTGAACCACTCGGCGCTGGTCTTCGCTGAGCTTCTTGACCTAGGCGCCAACCAGGGCGCAGGGGGTGCAAAAGAATGCGCACAGCATGGCGCCCTCTCCAGCTTCTGCGTCTTGGGGTTGACAACCACAAGACCGTTCACAGTCGTCTCCCCGGCCTGACTTACACAGCCACGCACGCGCGCAGCCTCATATGTCTGTCCTGCGCAGACTGCAGGGTGAGGCTCCGCCGCACCTGACGTCAGCAGCTATAGAACAATTGGCGTTTAACAGGGGCCCAGCAGCACTTGTCTCGCGCGTTGTTGGGCCACCTCCTCTTACCTGAAGGGGCTCGATAGCTCTTAGGACAAGTGGGAGCAGGGGCGCGCCGGGGTGTGCGGTGCGGAGGCTTCTTCTTCCCAGATCTCGTCGTCCTCTGCTGGGCTTTCTTCCTCTCCTTCCTGTAGTTCTGGCGTGCGCTCAGGCTCGAGGGGCTTGAGGTCACGCAGCACGCGTCTGCAGTCTTTCCGCATCTGCTTGTCGAACTTGCTGCCACTGGCAGAGTCCTGGCAAGAGTGCGGGTGTTTTCGCCTCAGTGAGCGCCACTGCCCGAGCAGTTTGCCAGCAGTTGATTGCGAGCTTCGTCCTCACGGATGCCAGCTGAGTCCTGCGGGCAATGGAGAGCACGCGCGCTTGATTTGTTGGCTCGCGGTTTCTTTGCGTAAGGCGCATCTTGGACCCGAGGCCTGCCTGAGTCTCCTCTTCTTTGGGGTTGTCCTCAACTAAAGTCTGAGCCGCACACGCGAGATTATAAGGGACGCGAAGTCCTGTTCGTTTCCCGCAACCTCTGTCCACTTCTTGCTTGTGTCCTGCGAAGACAGACGTTTACGTTTGTGTTCCCGTGTCGATCCGAGGCCGTTTGCTAGTTAGCCCAGTCCTCCTTCCCTTTCCCCTTGTTCTTTCCTGCGCTCTTCTGGTTTTCCTTTGTGTTTTCGGCTCCTTTGCCTGCGGCTTTTCCCTTTGTTCCTTTGCTGTCCCTCGCGGGCGCTTGCTTGTCTTTGCCTTTGCCTTTGCTGCCGTGTCCGTCCTCCTCCTGCTCGTTTGGGCTTGTCTTTCCTTTGCCCGCGGCTTTGCCTCCTTTGCTGCCGTTGGCCTCCGTCACGGGGGCCTGCTTGTCCTTTGCTTTGCCTTTGCCTTTGCTGCCCTGCCCACCCAGCTCCTCCTGCTCCTTTGTCTTCCCTTTGCCCGCGGCTTTGCCACTTGTTCCTTTGCTGTTGACCTCCCTCGTCGCAGGCGCCTGCTCCTTGCCGTGTCCACCCTCCTCCTGCTCGTTTGGGCTTGTCTTCCCTTTGCCCGCGGCTTTGCCACTTGTTCCTTTGCTGTTGACCTCCCTCGTCGCAGGCGCCTGCTCCTTGCCGTGTCCACCCTCCGCCTGCTCCTTTGGGCGTGTCTTTCCTTTGCCCGCAGCTTTGCCCGCAGCTTTGCCCGCAGCTTTGCCCGCAGCTTTGCCCGCAGCTTTGCCCGCAGCTTTGCCCTGTGTTCCTTTGCTGCTGTCCTCCCTCGTCGCGGGCTCCAGCTTAGCTTTGCCTTTGCCTTTGCTGCCGCGTCCGTCCTCCTCCTGCCCCTTGGGCTTACCCTTTCCTTCACCCGCGGCTTTGCCCTTGCTGGCGCCCTTCGCTTTGCCTTTGCCTTTGTTGCTCTGTCCTTCCTCCTGCTCCTTTTCTCCTTCGCTGGTGTCCTCCCTGTCCTTCGTCTTGCCTTTGCCTTCCCTGTCCTTCGTCTTGCCTTTGCCTTTGCCCTTGCTGCGCCTGTAGGTCTGCTCGGCGTCCTGCGGAATTCGTCGCGTATCGCAAGCGTGTTTTCTGTTTGTTTTCTGTTACGCAGCCTCGAGGGACACGCGCAGTGCGCTCGGCCGACCTTAGCGTGCGGAAAGCTCTTCACGATGGGGCTCTGACTGACAATCAATGCCCCCCGGCGCAGAGGGGTGGCGACATCCTCTGCCATCTCCTCCGCATGCGTGTGAAACAAAAAATCCAAGAAAATCTGACACACGCAAGTCACGGTTAGTCACGGGTAGTCACGGGGAAACTGTGTACTTTAGAACCGCTGTCACGGAAAGTCACGGGTAGTCACGCGCCGTTTTTTTTGAAAAAAACATCGAAAAACACAAATATCTTTGCTACCAGAAGTTTGCTTGGCCAAACTAGATCGCTGATGCGTTGTAAAACAACTCAGCCTACACCGAACTCACTGTGACTCTGAGTGACTCTCGGCGTGACTCTCGGCGTGACTCTGCGCGCAGCTCTGAGCCTGCCTCTGCGTGACTTGGCGTGAATCAGCGTGTCTTAGCGCAACTCTCAGCGTGACTCTGAGCGCCTCTGTGCGCCTGGCGTGACTTGGCGTGACTGAGACTCTCAGCGTGACTCTGCGCTCGCAGCTCTAGAGCGTGCCTCTGCGTGACTTGGCGTGACTTAGGACTGAGCGCGTCTCTCTGTGGCGTGGCTTGGCGTCGCTTAGCGTAGAGCGTGTCCCCCAGCGTGACGTGACTTTTATAGCCTGACTCAGAGAGCGTGACTATCTGCCCTTGCGTGAGCGTGACTTGGCGTGACTTAGCGTGACTTTGTGGGACTTAGCGCGGCTAGCGCTCAATCTCTAAGCTGAGCGCGTCTCCGTGACTTGGCGTGACTTCGCACGACTCAGAGCGTAACACTCTCAGCGTGACTCTGCGCTCCTGAGCGCGCCTTGATGTGTTTCTGCGTGACCTAGCGTGACTCTCAGCGTGACTCTGCGCGACTCTGTGACCTGTCGTGACATGGCGTGACTTGGCGTGACTTAGCGTGACTCAGAGCGTGACTCTGCGCGCTCGCGGCTGTAACCGTGCCTCTGCGTGACTCTACGTGACTCTGCGTGACTCTGCGCGACCCTGTGTGACGTAGCTTGACTTGGCGTGACTCAGAGCGTGACTCTCGGCGTGACTCTGCGCTCGTGACTTAGCGTGACTCAGAGCGTGACTCTTGGTTGTGAGCGTGCCTCTGCGTGACTTGGCGTGACTTAGCGTGACTCTTAGCGTAACTCTGAGCGACTTGGCGTGACTTAGCGTGACTCTCAGCGTGACACTGCGCGACTCTGCACTTGTCGTGACTTGACGTGACTTAGCGTGACTCAGAGCGTGACTCTTGGTTGTGAGCGTGCCTCTGCGTGACTTGGCGTGACTTAGCGTGACTTGGCGTGACTCTTAGCGTAACTCTGAGCGACTTGGCGTGACTTAGCGTGACTCTCAGCGTGACACTGCGCGACTCTGCACTTGTCGTGACTTGACGTGACTTAGCGTGACTCAGAGCGTGACTCTTGGTTGTGAGCGTGCCTCTGCGTGACTTGGCGTGACTTAGCGTGACTTGGCGTGACTCTTAGAGTAACTCTGAGCGACTTGGCGTGACTTAGCGTGACTCTCAGCGTGACACTGCGCGACTCTGCACTTGTCGTGACTTGACGTGACTTAGCGTGACTCAGAGCGTGACTCCTGGTTGTGAGCGTGCCTCTGCGTGACTTGGCGTGACTTAGCGCGACTTAGCGTGACTCTCGCGTGACTCTGCGCTCGCGGCTCTGAGTTTTCTGCGTGACTTGGCGCGACTTAGCGTGACTCTGCGTGACTCTCGGCGTGACTCTGCGCGACTCTGTGACTTGTCGTGAGCTCAGAGCGTGACTCACAGTGTGACTCTGAGCTTGACTCTGCGCTCGCGGCTCTGAGCACGTGCCACTCTGCGTGAGTTAGCCCTGTATACTTGCGGCGTGACCATCGACTCTGCGTGCCTGAGCGTGACTCGTAATTAACTCGTCAATCCTGGAATGACTGCGCGCAACTCTGCACATGACTTTGCGCGTGACTCTTCGCGACCTAGCGTGACTTAAGGTGATCTGCGTGACTCTGCGTGGCTCGCACGTGCTGACGCCCGCCGGTAATATGTCAAACCTGCCAAATTCAGACATCATGGATCAGCCCCTGACATATGCAAGCAAGAAATTTAAAGCTGATTGTCTATAATTTCCATGATAAAAACCGACGTAGCAAGACCGTAGCAAGACCGTCCTCCGTCCTCCGTGACCTTTGTGAGCTCACGGCCACGCACAGGCCTAGTAACGTTGAAACACTCGATACCCGAGCGACAGCCTTAATGTGGCTTGGTCCCAGACCGCAGCGCCGTCGGGGCAGAGGAAGTTCAGGCGCCTCTGCTCCGCAGCTGGCTATACCTGAAAGTAGCTTATGCGTGTGGCAAGCGTGTAGATCGATGCAGGTCTGTGTTCACTTGAGTGCAAAGCGCTGAGAGGCACGCAGGCCCGGCCCCTGAGCTAGAGCCACGGCTTGAGGCTGCGCGCTGCCGGCAGTTTGCATCGATAAACGTGTGCGTGACCAAGTAGCTGCGCCAAAATAAGCGCTCGTGACGACGAGGCGCATTTTTTCGGCCGTTCCCGATCACTCCGCGTCGCAACGCCTGCACCAGGGAACGGCAACACATCAACATATGTGAATGGATGAATGGATGGAAGCGGGGATTGATGGGGTTTAAGGGGCGGGGCGCCGGGGCTCGAGCAAATCTTCCAGGCCGCTATCGTCGCTGTCCAAGACTTCATCATCGAAGAATCGAAGCCCAATATCGCTCAAAATCTCTGGCTCCGCAGGCCTATAAGCGCGCGTGTCTAAAACGTGATCGAGTTGACTTGGAAATTTCTCAGGGTCCGACAGGTTGGCTTGGAGAAGGCCGGCGACCTGCAATTGCAAGAGTTAGACCATTTGCCTCTACAGCTGATCTGTGTGGACGCGTGGCCTTCAAGCCCAGACCAGCCGGATAGGACTGGCTGAGTCGAAGAGCGTTGCCGGGAGCGCCAGCCTGTGTGTGAGGAGCTAGCTAGCTACACGGCTGCAAGGAATTCAGACCAGTAGCCACTCTGAGGTGGCCCCGCTTGTCTCGGTACTTGCGGACCAGCTGGATCATATTCATGGACCGCAAGCGCCTGAGCAGGAGCCGCCTTCGCGGGTCTACTTGCACGCCTAGCTCGCGAAGGAACGGGGCATCGGTGTAGATCGTCACGCGTTTTTCGCTGATTGCCCCATGCATGCCTAGTGGCACAGAAATCTCCACGGCGTTCTTCTTCTTCAGAAATCGTCTCAGCGGCGCATAGTGGGATGCTAAAGAGCTCACTGGCTGCTCCAAGGCGAAGTACGCCTCCTTTTTCGTGGCGTACTCAAGCAGGTACACCACCCGCCTCATCAGGCGGTTGGCCTCCTTGACTTTCTTCACCCACCGACGCCCTCGCACACGCGTCCGTGACCTGCCGCTAGAGCCACGACTGAGCCACACCCAGCTTGAACAGGGTGGCGCGCACCAGTACAAGCCAAAGCGCCTTAAAGACCTGAGCCCTTGCAGCGCACAAAGGAAACCTATGGCAGTTGCCAGGTCTAGATGCCGGCTATCACGGACATCGCGGCAGAGAACACTCAGGTTCGCGTCCATGCACGCCTGGCTGAGCCTGTGGTCTCCCGCAAACTCCTCCTGCAAATCCGTGTGGCAACCATGCGCTGGCTCGCCGAAGCTGTCGATGAGGGAAGTGAGCAAGGCTGCAAGGATTGAGAATCTCATCTTGCGCGTTGCGCTAGCAATCCAAAGCGTGCGATCGCGCGAGCTCCGGGCAAACGTCGATCAGCGACTCTGCAGCTGGCCTGGAAGATGGATTTTGTTTGGGAGCCCGCGCCCCCCCCCCCCCCGCCCAAGATCAAAAAAAACCGGCCTCAGCGGCGGCCCAGCTTTGCTCTTGGCCACAGCGCCCACCACGGCCACCTCCTCCGTGCGCGGCTCAAAGCTCAGCCTGAGCGTGCACGGTCGGCGGTGCGCACGACGCGCGCAATTGGTGCCGGGTCTGTGTGCCCGGCGTTCTCTCCAGCCTGCACGCGCACAAGAATATCTCATGGATATGAGGACTGTCCCTTTCAAGTTAGGGTCGCGGCCCTGGCTTGACCACCACCTGCCAGATCTTGTGACGGATCTCGCGCACCAGCGGGTGATGCTGGGGCCTAGCGGTGGGCCATATAATGACGCTCATTCGTAATCGAGCTTGGGCACCGACAGCCCGACCTCCATTCGCCACCAGGTGCACTAGCTGGAGCCGCGCATAGCTGCGACGTGATGTGGAAACTGATGGCGATCTTATCTGATCGTGAATTCATGAAAGCAGAAAACGCAATTCCGAATGGATGCCCGAGCTGTTTTTCCGTGACAGCTCACTGCACGTAGCCATCGAATTTGCGCTTTTTGCGCTCCTGGGCCGGCATCGCCTGGAGAGCTTGCTGACATACGTCGCTCTCTCTCCAAGCGGCTTCGAAACCTGACCGTGGCCCTTTGTACTGCTGGCGCCACTCTCGTTTGAGGCGCCCGTACTCCGTGCCCGCAGCTTTCGCCTTAGCTTTCGCCTTAGCTTTCGCCTTGGCTTTTGCCTTGGCTTTTGCCGCGGTCTGCGGCGCAGCTGTGGCTGTCGCCTTGCCGCGCTTTAGCCGCTTTTCGGCTGCAAGCAGGGCCTTCTTTTCAGGCCGGGCCGGGGTCGTGCTGTCAGATGGCCAGGCCCACGCAGGTATGGCCTTGGCAGCCACATGCTTTTCCGCGATATCGCCAACACGTAGGGCCAGGGCGCTCCAAGGCGAGCTTGGCGCGCCCTCCTCAGCCCACTCCTGCTCCTTGGCAACAGCCGTGCTGAGCCCCGAGCTTGCCACATCTGGCCCATCGGGGCCTGTGGCTTGCAGACGTGGGAAAAAGAAACACATGTGTCCAGGTCAAACACGTAGTCGCAAGGGCAGCGCTCGCAAGAAAGGGCCCGGGCTTCACTCCACGCTTCGGCCTCCCAGGCGGTGCGAGACAGGTTCAAAGACGCCAGCATTGCGCGCGAGCTCGTGCGTATAAGGCCGCAGCTCCCTCACATGTTTCGGCCTGCCAGACGAGGATAAGACTTGCAGTGCTAGCCAAGTGTTTAAGGACCGCGCTGCGTTGCAGGCGCCGGGGTGTGACAGTTCCCTGCAAAAACAAAGCACGGACCGGGCAGAGACTGAGGCTGAAGCCGGCGTGTAGGGCACGCGCTCGTCGCTCCACCAGGTCTCCTGCAAAAGCCGAAAAATACGCAACGTGCGCAGGTTTAGGGCACAGGCCTGGCCATCGGTCCAAGCCGTTACCGAGGCTATGTGGCCCTGGCAAGGCTGCTGGAAGCTAATTTTAAAAGGAACACGGATATTAGTAAAGCGAAGGCGTTGCCGTCGCGGCATCTTCCTGGGAGAAGCCACGCTCAGTCTGCGAAGGATCAAAGCAAATGCGTCACTAAGTAGCTACAACAGTTGGCGCGAAATGCTGCCGCAAGGCCACGTGAAGCTTGTCCTCGTTCTCCTAGCTTGGATCGGCCCCCGAAATCCCAAAAGGAGCGGGGGGCAGAAAAAATGAGTTTGGGAAACGAAAGAAAACACTCCTCGTTCCACCAGGTCTCCTCTGCAAAAGCCGCGCAAAAAAAGCACAATGCAATGTGTGCAGAATTGGGGCGCAGGCCTGGCCATCGTCTTCGGCCGGGGCCAAGTGGTCCTGGCAAGGCCGCTTGAAAAAAAGGCTACGTGAAAATGGAGGCGTGGCGGCCAACAGTTGGTGCCGAGGCCAAGGCTACGTGGAGCTTGTCCTCGTTCTCCTAGCTTGGATCGACCCCCGAAATCTGCAGATCCCAAAAGGGCGGGGGGCAGAAAAAACAAGTTAGGGAAACGAAAAGCTCCTCGTTCCACCAGGTCTCCTCTGCAAAATCCTCGCTCCACCAGGTCTCCTCTGCAAAAGCCGCGCCAAAAGAGGCACAATCATGTGCAGAATTGGGGCGCGGGCCTGGCCATCGGCCAAGTGGTCCTGGCAAGGCCGCTTGAAAAAAAGGCTACGTGAAGATGGAGGCGTGGCGGCCGACAGTTGGTGCCGAGGCCAAGGCTACGTGGAGCTTGTCCTCGTTCTCCTAGCTTGGATCGACCCCAAAAGGGGGGGGGCAGAAAAAATGAGGAACGAAAAGCTCCTCGTTCCTGCAGGTCTCCTCTGCAAAATCCTCGCTCCACCAGGTCTCCTCTGCAAAAGCCGCGCCAAAAAGGAACAATGTGAGCGGAATTGCCTGGCCATCGTCTTTGGCCGGGGCGAAGCGGTCCTGGCAATGAAGGCCGCTTGAAAAAAAAGTAAAGATGGCGTGGCGGCCGACAGTTGGTGCCGAGGCCAAGGCCGCGTCCTCGTTCTCCTAGCAGGCGAGCCGGATCATCGACCCCCAAAACCTGCAGATCCAAAATTTTAAAGGGGGGGAGGCCGAAAAGATGAATTGCGGAAACGGAGGGGCTCGAGTCCTCGTTCCACCAGGTCTCCTTTGCAAAAGCCGCGCAAAAAAAAACACAATCGTGTGCGGAATTTGGGCGCAGGCCTGGCCATCATCTTTGGCCGGGGCCCATGGTCCTGGCAAGGCTGCTTGAAAAAAGAGGAGTCTTAAGATGACGGCATGGCAGTTGCGGCATCCTGTTGAGGATGTCCATGCTCTGCCTACAAACAATCACAAAGCAAACGCAGCGTCACGGCCGACGGTTGGTGCCGAGGCGACCGCGTCGGGTTTGTCTTCGTTCTCCTGGCTGGCGAGCCGGCCCGGAGATCTAAAAGCCGGGTCGCCGGAGGCGGCCCAAAATTCGGGAAAACTTGGCAGGGTTATGCCGCGAGAGCTTTGAGCGAAGCTCCGCAGAGCCCCCCCAAAATTTCGGCAAAATTTCGGGGACATTCGGGCCGCGCGAAGAGCTTAAGAGCTTACGCCGCGGAGAAAGGACCGGGTACCGCTCGCCACTAGCACGACGATTCGGCCGCCCAAACCTAGAAACCTCCAAAGACCCAATTTCAACAACGAAAACAAAAAGGGGAGCGCCCAGAAACAAGGGAGTGCGAGAAACGGACGGGCTCCTCGCTCCACCAGGTCTCCTCCTGCAAGCCACAAAATAGACAAAGCGAGCAATTAGCACGCAGGCCTGGCCATCGTCTTCCCAATGCGTCGTTGGGGCCATGTGGTCCTGCGCTGCAAAAGAAAAGGGTTGGAGATGCGTAAGCTGAGCCCATGGCAGTCGCAGCATCGTGTTGGAGAAAGCCACGGTCTACCTGCAAAGAACTTAAAAAGCAAATAAACTGGACGAACGCTGACGCTGAGGCTGAGGCCGGGTAGGGCTTGTCCTTGTTCTCCTGGCAAGCCGGCCCAATAAAAGGAGGGAAATGGAGAAGATGGGAGTGTCGAGCGCCAGGCTTCGCCATCTTCCCAAGCTGTCGCCCGGGTCTCCTGGTCCTGGCAAAACTTCTGCAAACAAAGCGAAAAAATAAGGGTCGGCCGTGTTGAGGTGGTCCTCGTGCTCCTGGCGAGCAATAAGAAAAGCTACAAAGTCAACGAAGGGGTGCAAAGGGTGCAGGCCTGGGCATCGTCTTCCCAGTCCGCGGGGGCTCTGACGTGGTCCTGAGCTGCGGGAAAAAGGAATACCAATGAACCAAGAAACAGAGCGCTCTAAGGCGCGTCCTGAACCGCCAAGGAGTGGTCCCCGGGCTCCTGGGTCAATCACGCGCGTGCGCGAGCATGCAATGAGCAAGGGCAAGTTTTGAGAGCCTGGCAAAAGGCAAGGTTTCCATGTCGTCAAGCGCCATGGCGCGCGAGCGGGCGCGGGCCAGCGCCTTTGTCCGCTTCGCAAGCAGTTGGAGGCGAGACGCCTGTCGCTTGGACCACTCCTCAGCGGTCTCCTGCCTGGGTGGCTGGATCTGCAGCTCAGTGAGCAGAAGCAGCACCGCTCGGACACACACGCGGCGCGTGAAGAACCGGCCGCTGAAGTCTGCAAGGAACCGCAGCTGCTCTTGCACCTGACGGCTTTTCAAATTCCCTCTGGGAAAAAGCTCCCCGGTGACCGCCAGGTGGTCGTGGCTGCTCGAGTAGCGCGCCAGCGCGCGGAAGAGCTGGTCCGCCCGCTCTGCACGCTTTCGGCGCAGCCTAGTTACATAGCTGCCCAACTTAAGCATGCTTGAGCAACAAAAGCCGAACAATGCATGCGGGCGCGCGCATGACGCGCTCCAAGAAAATGAATCCACAAATGCTGCCGGGGGTGGGCGTGCCTGCGCCCGCTCCTGCAGGAGCATGCTCTTCAAGCCTGCGATCCAGCGACGCGCTCCACGCGAGCGCCTGCAAGTGCTTATAAATCCAAGGCCACGCATGCGCGAGCTCAGCTAAAAAGTTGTTCTCTTCTTCAAACGAGTTTGCAACAAAACTCCTGCAGAAAATTCTTTAGGGATTTAAATGGCGTTCTCTTGCTTGCTCTGTGACTTGCTGTGTGTGTCCAACGGCTGCAGCAACTCAAGCTAACGTGAACTTTGGGATTTGCACGGATTTTAGTTTGCTCTGGCATGTTGCGTGTGTCTAATTTCGTTAACAAAATGGCTGCGGGTGCGACGCATGAAGTGCACGCGCAGAGCCTGATGACACTCAAGCATTGAAAACAAATTCTTTGGGACTTCAAACGCTTCTCAAGTTTGCTGCGACTTGCTGCATGTGTCCACCGGGTGCAGCAAAACTCAAGCGAAAGCAAATTCTACATTTATTCGTTCGAAGTTCTGTTTACTTGGATGCGCTGCGCACGTCCAACGGAATGACTGCCTCTGCAATGTAGGATTCGAAGCACGACTTGACCGGTAGTGAAAAACTAAATGTATAAGCTCCAAGACCAACTTGCTTTCAAAAAAGGAGTTCGTGGGCCAAAAGGCGCCGTGGGAAATCCTTGTGTAAATTTGGTAAACGGAGCTGGGTACCGTGGGGCAAAAATTGGGCGAGTTAATCTGGGAAATGTGCGCTCTGAGCCCGCCTCCGTCAGGCGTCGCGAGCTTTGGGTTGCACGCGCGTGGCAGCTGAGCGAAATTCGGCCCGCCTCTTCCCCCAATTCTCGCACTTTTCTGCAGGTTAAGTAGCCTATTTCACGCGCGTGTCTTCAAAATCCTGAGCGCGCGCTGTGTTGGAGACTAATCCCCGCTTGGTGCAGCAGCTTTATCACTCGCGCGCTCTACACAGCCAGGATCAGATCTTCAGATCCGTGCGTTGAGTTTGCTCACCTCCAAAAACTATACTTTAAGCACGCCCAGGCAGGCCTTCCTTTAAGCTCGTTCAGCCTCTCCTGGCATGCGAGTAGAGAAGGTCGAGGAAACGGAGGAGGTGGCTGCGTCATCATCAACGACTAGAGGGTCTTCTACAAGGAGGACTATGTGGGGCGGGGCTACACCGAGGCCTTCTTCTTCGGTGGCAGAGGAGCCGAGCTCTATGACAAGACGACCATCTTCGACGAGATTGGATACGGGATCTGGGCCGGATCCGGTGAGGTCCTCATCCGAGGCCGGGACTGGTTCGGGTGAATTGGGGGCTACAGCCAAGAGAACAACGGCGGCACCACCTATGGCAAAGGGAATGGGAAAGACGATTACGGAGCCGAGGGTGTCAGCGACACGGAATGTGGATTGGGTCGCGGTCACCAAGGGCTACTCCAAGGGATACAGCAAGGGGTACAACAAGGGCTACAACAAGGGGACGGGCAAACAGGCGACAGATCCTGGCAGGGACCTACGGCCTTGGTCGGAACCCCAGGCAGGATGGAGCGGAGCCGGTGCTGATGTCAACCCAGCATCGAGGGCCGCAGGGAGTGGTCACCAAGGCACTCCGAGCCTGAGTCGGAGGACGATGGAGTCCCGGTGGAGCCTAGCGTGTTCTACACCATGACGGGCGAGAAGTACCATGCCCGCGAGAACTGCTACGGCTTGAGGAGGGCAGCTCGGGTCATGGAGACCCTGCCGTGCCCGGTATGCACCACCCCGGATTTCAGGAGGCTGCTCTTCGTTCATCCGGGAGCAGTGCGCATCACAGGAGATGGCCTGTGGCATGTGCTGTCGACGTGCGCGGGGCGAGGAGTGACCTACTGGCCCTGCGCGAATTGCAGGAGAGGAGAGGTTCAGCGCGGCTTGGGGCGACGTTTTGTCTTAGCCCGAAAAGAGGGCAACGTTTTGAGCAGTGCGAGCCTATCGGCAAGGCACTGGGAGGAGTCTAGGAACATCTGGAAGCCGTTTGTGTTCAAGAAAAAGGCGCGTAGCTGAAACCTGGGTTTACAAATATAATTCGCCCAGAAACATGTACATGATACCTCCTTGACTTCCTTCTCGGGCAAAGAACGAGGATGGACGCGTCTCACCTTGAAGCTAAAACGTGGCCTCGGACCCATGAAGGGTAGCGCGAAAAAGGGCAACTTCATTGTGAGTTCATGAGTTCAGGGATCCTTCTACCAGAAAACCAGCAACACCAGCCTTGGAGAGCGGCTTGAAAACATCCGATGTTTGAAGATCGCGGAGAGATCAAATCACCGGATCGCTGTCAGCTGGAAGGCAGCAGGATTTGGAGCTGCGGTGTGGCATCCATTTTTTTGCATGGAGCGGTTCTTTCAGAGCTGCCGATGGGAGTTCTGAAGCCGGGCCATGGCGAGGAAAGACTTGCTGTTTCTCAGCAGGGAATGAGAATTGGGATGACCCCGGAAAAAGCCATCCATGTCCTATGGTTTCCTCGCAGGGAATCCCCAAAACCGGTTCATTCCCCACACCCGGACTCGGAAAGTCATTCCCTACCTATGGCACCAGCAAGAAAAGCGACCCACGCGGATCTGAGGCAAAGGTTACGTGACCAGCGTGGTGCACGACGACGACGTCATCCCCCGCATGCAGATCCGGTCCCTGCTGCAGCTGTACCATGACGCCGGGGACGCCGAAGGGGGATGCGGATGGAGTCCCTACCAGAGATACCCTGGAGCTTTGGGGGAAACCGCAGACCAAGAATTAAATTACAAGGGGGTCGCAGGTTTAGTCCTTTCCATTTAGGGCAACCCATTTTGAGGTTGCTCTATGTCTGACGCACAGCCAAATCTTTAAGCTCAACCTACAACAGCCCAACACACCGAAAAATAACCAGCTCAAGCGAGGGTGGGTCCGAGTCCTAGCCCATTTCTCAAGGGCTTTTCTTCTTCTTCTTCTTGGATCAAGTTGTTTGTTTGTTTGTTTGTTTGTTTGTTTGTTTGTTTGTTTGTTTGTTTTGTATTTTTGTCCTGTTCAGTTTTAGCAGGGGGCGGCAAACCAACTTTTTTTGCAACCATACCAAGGGTTGTGCAGTCTTGGTTACTTGGGTGTTCATATTTTTGGAGGATTCGAGCCCGGGTCCCAAAATGGCCGAACGGGTGTCCTGTTGGCTTCTCATTAAAGCAACAACCACCGGGGTTCTTCTCCCCCCACCCCCAAAAAAATAAAACAAAAGAAGAAACAAACAACAACACAACACAAGCACACAACAAAAACAACCGCGCAACAACACACGCCCCACTTCTCACATTTTTGAGGGGAGGCTTGGCACGACCTCTTATTTTATTGTTTCTTTTTCACATGGTGATCCAAATGCTTCTCTTGTGACCATGGGGTTTACCACCCTCAACATGGTGCATCCCCTTTGCCCATTCTGTTGGTTTCTGTTAGGGGATTCGGGCCTGGATCTATAAACTTAGAGGGGTAGACCCCCAACATGGGTTTGGTTTCCTTTTGTTTCCGAGCCAAGGTGAACAAGTGGGCAAACCCCAGCAGCTCTTAGGGGTCCAGAGGGTTCTGGGGCTGGGGGTCCCACCTGGGCTGATTTTGAAGAAACAAAACAATAATCAAACTATCATGGACTCCCCAAGGGGGGCAGGTACAAGGGGGGTGGGTAGTTGAGAGCCCTAGGGTTCCTTAGGGTTCCTCAGGCTTCCTTAGGGTTTCTTAGATTTTTCTTGGGGTTCCTGGACAGCCTTATTGCCTTTGCTTGGACCACGCACCAATTTGTGATTCCATTGAGCTCGCCATCCTCTAGAAGTATCCTTGACCCGTTTCCAACCAACTCGTGGGCTTGGGAGAAATGATCTGTCTTGAGACATGGCGCCGACAACAAAAAGACAAGGCGCTCTGAGGGACACTTTTGGTTTAGCACAACTCAAAGATGCCTCGCGTCGTCTGCACCACGCCCCCTTTTTGTAGTCCATATTTTGGACCCTGCCTCTCATCAGTAAATGGTAGTTTGGACCAACCACTAGATTTGCAAGGGGCTTTAACATTTGGGGATTCGGACCTCCCCTTCCCCCCCCGAAAAAAGAAAAAGAAAAAAAAAGAGTAAACAAAACAAGCAAACATCTGATGTCCTTTTGGTTTCCCTCCGAACCATCCCAGCAAGGGTTCACCGAGCGGCACTTGTCTTGCTTCGGGGGCCCGGGCTTCGGACTTGAGTCCTCCGATCGGAATTTTGAGAAGCAGGATTGATCTAGACCCCATCCACTCAAGTGAGCCACAATCAAAACCTGGGTAGAAGGTTAGTAAGGGAAAGACCCAGCCGGAAATAGTTGCGGATATCCGCCTTTCGATTTCTTGAAGCATGGTTCTGGGTTCACCATTTTTCTACCGATCGGTTTTGATTATGACTCAAGTGAGTGAAAGTGGCCCGAGGCTTCCAAGGACTTCGGTGGCAGTTTTTCGACCGAGTTTTGTCGTTTTTTCCCCCGTTTTTGAGACAACCCCAGATGAGTTAATTACGTGTGGCGCCAAATGAAACAAGAGGGGCAAACCGCAGGCTTTGGGTCCTTGTTTCCACTTACCAGGGCAACCCATTTTGGAATTCCAGTTTTTTGGGGTGGATGGACGGCATCCTGCACCACCTAAGAAACGGTGGAATGATGATTCCTCTGTAAATGCCAACAGGCAATGGTTTCCCATGGTTTCCAAGTGGTGCCTAAGAGGATTTTGTCCGTTCGCAGTATGGAATGTTTCTGGCTTGGATTTGAATTCCCTGGAAAGGTGGGGTCCTACAATTGGCTGCCGCGGGCCTTGGAGATGGTGCGGAACTTGCGCCAGGACCCACAAGGCCCGTGCAAGGAAGGGCCTGCCAAAGAAGCAGCTCCCCGATCCATTTAGTCTGTGTGTTGGATTTTTCGAGGGAATCTTTTCTTGCTTGTTTTTTTTGGTTTGGGGGGGGGGAGATATCCATTTGGGTGTTTTTTTTTGTGGGCCCCCCCCCCCCCGGTATGGTTTTGGTTTCCCTTTCAAGCCACCAGGGTTCCCTGGAGAACAACAAGACCCATTTACCTGGTGCAGTACTGTGGGATGGTTGCGAAATCCGCTGGACGATAGCTGGTTACCTACTCTAAGGGTAGTTGGCTGGGATACACTGGGAGTTGCACTTAGGGTACCTGAAATTGACACCTTGTTGTTTGCCCTTTGGTGACACCTTGTTTCGCGCATGAAAGCTCTTTCATCATGAGACATACATTGTATGGCATATGGCACACCACAAAAATCCTTGCCGCCCTCCCTACCTTCCTCCCCCCCCCCGGCTCCCTACCTTTCTCCTCCCCCCCCCCCTCCTGCCCTCTCCCCCCTCCCCCCTCCCCTTCCTTCTCCCCCCTCCCCCCTCCCCTTCCTCCCCCCTCCCCCCTCCCCGCCCTGCCCTCTCCCCTCCCCCCTCCCCCCCTCCCTCCTTCTCCCCCCTCCCTCCCCCCCCCCTCCCTCCCTCCCCCCCTTCCCCCCCCCCCCTCCTGCCCTCTCCCCCCTCCCCCTCCCCTTCCTTCCCCCCTCCCCCCTCCCCTTCCCCCCTCCCCCCTCCCCTTCCTTCCTCCCCCTCCCCTTCCCCCCCCCCCCCCCGCCTTCCTCCCCAGGCTGGGTGCTGGAGTATGGGGACTACGCCTTTGGGCTTCCCCTCGAGGAGCGCCTCGCCGAGTTTATGGGAGCCTTTGGGGGCGAGCCTGAGGGGTGCCCTACCCTGGCGAAGACCCTGGTGTTGTTTCGCCCCCCTTTCTTAGGGTGAAATGGGAAAACCCTGGGCTAGGTGAGGGTGATGCCCTTGCCCTTTTTGCTTCTTACTCAATTCCCGCACAGTGCCGCTCAGCATGAACAAGGGGATGGACAGGACGTCGCTTTGGGAACCGGTCCTCCCATGCGATAGGGGCGTGGTTTGCGTACGTGTGCCCTCTTTCTTAGGGTGAAATGGGGTGGTGGACTTGGGCGAGGTGAGGGTGCTGGCTTGGCAGGTGGGCTTTCTCCCGGAATGAACCAGATCATAGGTGTCCTTTCTGGTTGCTTTGGTTGAAAAATAGGTTGGGCGATTCCTGGTTTGCCTGGTGGTTCAATCAACTGCCAGGGTCCTCCATTTTCAACCGAAAAGGACACCTACCCTGATCTTGTCTCTACCAGGGGAGCTTATTCATCCACAGTCCCACTGGCTTGGAGCTTCGACTCACGAAAGTTTCAGCGCCATCCGCCGCATCTCTGGGGGCGAAAGTTGGACGCTTTTGGACACAAAATGAGTCCGCTGCCCCATGCTTGGACTGCCCCCAGCCCCCACCCCCAACCCCCCCACCTTATCTAGATAGATTAGACTAGAATATCATATCATAGCAACGCTAACACAAAACCACACGGTTGAAGAAGAAGGAGGAGGAGAAGAAGAAGAAGAAGAGGCAGAAGAAGAGGAAGAGCTAGAAGATTGTGAGAGTAATTACTTCATTTTCAGTCTTATCCCTTCCCCAGAATTAGCCCCCCTTTTGCTTTTTTGCTTTTTTGGGGTTCTCTTTTGTTTTCCACTAACCAGGCAAAAGTATATATATATAGTTTTTTTTGCTGGGGTCCTAATTCCAGCCAAGATCCTCTTCCAATGTAAAGAGCCTCGCGCTTTGGAGGAGCGTCTGGAGTCCTTGTGGAGGGCGCAGCTGGAGAAGTCCAAAGAGTTGAAGGAGGCCGAGCTGTTGCGCGCGGGAGTGATAAATGGCGGGATGGTGGGGGGGGGGCGGGGTGCTGGGGGGGGCTGGGGGTTGCCGGGGGTGGCTGGGGCTTGCCGGGGCGGGGGTGGAATTCCTCTTGGAAAGTGGCCTTTTCGCTTTTTCAGTTGGGAGGGGGGACCTCTGAGGGCCTCTGAGGGGGGGACCGGCGGCCATGCTTGGGCGACATGTGCGTCAACCAGACCCTAGTCCCTGACAACACCAAAAGGTGGTTGAAACAAGTTAGGTGTGTGTCTAACACGGAAGCACCTCCAAAATGGACAGTTGTTCTTTGGTTTCTCTCCTGAAAAGGCGACCGAGCCTGAGAACAAAAACGCACACCGGTCATATAATACGATGAACACCCCGCAACAAAAGGGCAGCCTCACAAAAGACACACCCACATGCATCATGATCAAGATAGTGTTGCTAATAATTTAGTAAATATTGCTAGTAGTAGTAGGAGGAGGAGGAGGTGGTGGAGGAGGAGGAAGAGGAGTTAGTAGTAGTAGTAGTAGTAGTAGTAGTAGTAGTAGTAGTAGTAGTAGTAGTAGTAGTAGTAGTAGTAGTAGTAGTAGTAGTAGTAGTAGTAGTAGTAGTAGTAGTAGTAGTAGTAGTAGTAGTAGTAGTAGTAGTAGTAGTAGTAGTAGTAGTAGTAGTAGTAGTAGTAGTAGTAGTAGTAGTAGTAGTAGTAGTAGTAGTAGTAGTAGTAGTAGTAGTAGTAGTAGTAGTAGTAGTAGTAGTAGTAGTAGTAGTAGTAGTAGTAGTAGTAGTAGTAGTAGTAGTAGTAGTAGTAGTAGTAGTAGTAGTAGTAGTAGTAGTAGTAGTAGTAGTAGTAGTAGTAGTAGTAGTAGTAGTAGTAGTAGTAGTAGTAGTAGTAGTAGTAAGTAGTAGTAGTAGTAGTAGTAGTAGTAGTAGTAGTAGTAGTAGTAGTAGTAGTAGTAGTAGTAGTAGTAGTGGAAGTAGAACTAGAATTATCATGATTGTTATGTCATGTTTTTTAAAGTATGATTCCTGCATGATCCCTGCATTTCCCCTGCATTTCACTTTCATTTCCCCTGTGTCCCCTTCATCTCCCTTTCATTTCCCTTCATTTATTTCCCTTCATTGCCCTGCCTTCCCAAAGAAGAACTCTTCATTGCTCCGCATTGCTCCGCATTGCTCCGCATTTCCCTTCATTTCCCCTTCATCATCGGGGAGCCTCTATCCTTTCTTGGCATCCGCCACGCCGAACCATGCCGGCGGTTTGTCTTTTTCCTTGAAGCCGTAAAAGATGAGAGGGCGTTTGGTGAACCGGCAGGGCGCTTTTCGATAACGTGGGAGGATGTTAGTGACAACTCTCGGAGAGTTTCGGTGGCAAATACATTCGCCCGAGCTTGGGGGAAAACCAAGTTCAGCCTTGGGAGGTGAAAGGCTGGGACCCAGCGGCTTTGAGTCTGGGGAGGCTTGCTCGACCCATGCGCGGCTTGCCCGCTTTTAAGCCCCGCAGGTCCAGGGCCTGGGAAAGGACAGATGAAACTGACACTCCGCCGAGTCCAGATCCTTCGTCGTTTCAACGGGTTTTCGTCCTTCCAAGAAGTGTCCAAAGGGTGTCCAAGAACTGTCAGCGTGCATCAAGCCCCACCTTCCCAGCTTCCATTTGCGTTTCAGTTTTTGTTTTTTAATATATATATATATATATGTATATTCCGCTCTTGGTTTTCAAGCGACGCTACCACTACTGGACATATTTTCTGTCCTTTTTTCCCAGGGGGCGCAAAACAATCACCTGGAAGCCAGAACCGTCTCCCTGGGCCGTTGTTATTTTTGCATGATTCGCTCCGATCGCAGCGAAATCGCCGCGGAAAAACGATTTCGAGGTGGAGGCGGAGTACGGCCACATCCAGCCCCTGCGCATCCCCGGCTTCGTGGTGCACCTCTACCGCTCTCCCAGCGAATGCGGCTACGGGGCCACCCAGGCGAGGTGAGCCATGGGTTCGGGGGTCGTAGATTTCAAGCCATGCTTCCATTTGCTTAAGATGTTTTTTTCCCCTGTTGGTTTTTAAGGGAATCTATCACTACTGGATTTATTTATTTTTTGCAGGGGTCTTAACCAAATGGAAGCATGGGGTTCTGGGGTCATACGTTTTTTAGTCATGGGCTCTGGGGTCATACTTGTTTTAGTCGTGGGTTTTTGGGGTCATAGATTCTTTTAGTCATGGGTTCTGGCGACGGTCATATGTTTTTGATGACTGCATCGAAGTCATGATTGTTTTCATGGCTGCTTCTTGTTGGGTTGTCAAAGTCAGATGGGGTTGTTCTTTCAACCTACACTTTGGCAACATGTGGCAAAGGGGTGCGGGAGGAAACGAATAAGGGGGGGGGGGGGGGTACGAGCCGTTTTCCCCATTAAGGTCCTGTAAACTTGAGGATCCTGGACATTTCCAGGGGAATTCGTTTGGGCCCATGGGGCGATTTGACACGGCTAAAGGCCCCTGGTTTTTGTGCTGAAAGTTGCACCTCGTAGAGCCCGTAGAGCTTGTGCTCTTGGGCATGATTGCCCTCAGATCTTTTGGAAACAAACTCTTTCTCCGACTGAAGCCTACTGTGGATGGGCGAAATCCATTTTGCACCGCCTAAGAACCTCTGGAGCGATGATTCACCTGTAAATACCAACAAACGTCATGGTTTCAACCATGGTTTCCCCCCGTGGTGCGGTTTATGGCTTTTGCAACCATCTACAGTAGCAAAGGTGACTTGACTCGGAGCCACCCAGCTCTTCGAAACGGTTTTCAACCGAGCGCCTCTGCTTTCAAGTTGATGTTCGGGTCCGTCCCTGTCTGATGGCTTTCTCAATGAAGGTTTGAATAGCGGACACGAAGTGTCCGGACCATTTCGGGTACTGATCTCTCACTGTCAGGGGCCAAGGGGCGAATCGAAGGCCCAAAGCGAATCGAAGGGGACCGGGACCTTTCAAAAGGGAAGCACTTGGGAGCAAGGCCCCTGGAAAGCCCGGGGAAGCGGCCTCAAGAGGGCTTGACAACGATAGAGCCATGGTTCTTGGATCATGCTTCTCTCTCTCTCTCTCTCTCTCTCTCTTGTTTTTTTCCGGTTCTGCTCATGTTTAGGTTCTTTACTGCAGCAAAAAGCAGCCAGTCGTTTTTTTTGCAAGCATATCCTGGGTTGTGAAGCTGTTCCACCCCAAATCGGGTCGTCGATACGATTTGGCGGGTAGGAGGAGGCTGCGGCGCTGGAGCACATCGAGCTGTCCCCCACCATGGTCACGGACCACATGCTGGACGCCTACATCGAGGAGAGTGGTGGGGCCGGTTGGGAGAAAGAATTGGGGGAGGTTTGGGGAGGAAGAGGTTAGGGAAGGGTTCGGGAAGGGTTGGGGAAGGGTTTGGGAAAGGTTGGGGAAGGGTTGGGGAAGGGTTGGGGAAGGGTTGGGGAAGGGTTGGGGGTGGGGGAGCCCGCAAAAACTTTCCGGTTTAGTGTTGTACAACTAAGCTCCAAATATGGGGCTTGTGTTTTTCAGGGTATTGTTTTGGAGTGGTTTTCCTAATAGGCTTATTTGGGTTTCTTTTCGCCCTCCCGCCCCCGGAAATCCGTCGAACCTAGGGGTACCTTCCTTTTTTATTCTTTCCAGGGATTCGAATGTTTTCAGGAAGCCATCAAAAACCCAGGGGAAGCAGCCGGTTTTTGAAAAGAACGATGGTTGAAAACAATGGAATTGGAATCAACCCCTAGAGTGACCCCTGAAAGCCTGAAAGACAGCTGCCCCTTGGACCGCGGCCGACGAGGCTTTGGCACGGCTCTTGGCAGAGGCGGAGGATCTGCACAAAGAGGCGCGGATCAGCGGTGGAACCCGAGGGGACGTCCCCAAAATGGTGGGCTGTCCTTGGCTCACTTGTTGAAGTCAACTGGACTTGAGGCTTTTGAGGTTTGGTCGTCGTATTTGGAGGCCAAACAAAAGTTTTGGCTCTCCCGAAACAATACGGGTATGAATCCCGCCAAGCCTCCTTCCCTCACCCTCCACCCCCCCCACCCTCTCCCCGATCTCCCCTCCCCCACCCGTGCGCCCTCCACGACACGTCAGGACCTCCAGACGCTGCGCCGCATTCTGCCGGAGCTGTCGGAGGAGGCCCAGCAGACCGCCGCCTTCTACACCAAATCCGCCCGCGAGTTGGTGGCCAAGGCCTCCGACTTCGTGTGGATCCGGGATCCCGGGTGGGTGGGTGGGGTGGGGGTGGGGGTTGAGTTGAAGTTGGGTTGGATTGGGTGGATGGAATGGGGGGGGGAATGGGGGATGGGTGGGGGGGTTGGGTTGGGTTTGAGTGGGTTGGGTTTGAGTTGGGGGGGGGTTGGGTGGGTGGGTGGGTAGGGAATGGGGGGGGGTTGGTTTGGGTTGGATTGGGTTGAGTTTCCGGACTGTTCCTTCAAAAGGAGGCCGGGGTTCTGTTTGTAAAAATCGCTGCTTGCCAATTTGCAGGGCTACTTTTCCCGGGCCCTGGAACTTTTCCGAGGGCTTGGTGGCAGCTTTTGGCACTTTTTCATTTGGTTGTTTCTGGCAGGGGGTTCTGTTTGGTGATGTGTCCGCTCCAGTGGTTGAGATCACCTTCCTGAGCTCCTGGACTTGACACCTTTTGGGTTTGGTGGCCATTTTTCTGGTACACAAAAGTTTGGGTTACTTTGCTTGGCCAACCCAGGAAGGGAGGGAGAAAAACAACTAGTAACTATCATCAAACAAAAGTGGTAAACCAAAGTTTGGGTTACTTTGCTTGGCCAACCCACTCAGGGGAGAAAAAAGGAACGATCATCAAAAGGGTGCCACTGTTGTTCTCCTGGTCCCCAACTCTGGGCTGCTGAGGTGGGTTGGGTTTGGCTGCCAGTTTGGCAAGCCCTTGTCCTCCGAGACTTCTGAAAGGGTTTCACTGATCGTGGTCACATGGCCTGCTGCTGGAAGCTGACATAGAAGCCAAAAACAGAACCTGTTCTCCTCTTTGCATGGCCGGGGGGGGGGGCACCAAAGGAGCAGCAACAACATGGTGCGACATACGTGGTTTGTGGAGCCTTTCGCACTGCAAGTTGATGAGAGAAAGGCTCTGAACGCCCGAATTGGTGTTTACCTCAGCACCTCTCGAGCAGCCAACTAGTATTGGGCTGACTCGTCCCTGCATAGCAATGCTTCTAACTTGCAGCCAGAAATCCAGGGGTAAATGGGAGCTGGAGAATGACCTTGTTTCGCCTGGATTGGGCTCTTAAAAGGGGAACTTGTAACTTGCAACGTCAATCAAGGGACAATTTCCCTTGTCAGGTTCTCATGAAACTTCCCCAGAATTAGCTCTTCTGTTTGTTTCTTTGTTTGTTCGTTTGCTTTTTTGGGGCCTTTGTTTTCCACTATCCAGGCAACAACTATGGTGATTTTGCTGGGGTCCTCATTCCAGTCAAGTAAAGTGCTCAAATCGTGAGTCTTTTTGAGTGAATGCTACGCGTCTACGCCAGGCGCGGAGCAAGCTGCAGCAACGGCCCGACACCAGCTGAGCAGAAACAAGCTCCGAGATGCATCAATGCAAAGGTAGGGGTGCGTCTTTTTTTGAGGGTCCCCTTTTTGGTGGCTTTAAAGGGAAGCCAAAAGGACATTCACCGCTTGGGGGGGGGTCCCATACAAAAAGACATGCTATGATTGTTCCACCGGTCCAAACGTGTGGACAGATTCGAATCAAATAATGTCCACCATTTCGGGTCCCTAGTTCACATTCACACTCACTTAAGTAGGTTATAACCATGGTAAAGGGACGAACCCTAGTTACCCAAGTTACAGCCATGGTAATCTCGCTGATCCCAGCTACCGCGTGGTTGAAACCACGTTTGTTGCGTTGGGAAATGGAATCATTCCAGGGTTTCTGGTGGTGCGAGCGGATTTCGCAACCATCGACCGAATTTTCGTTTGCCTGCTCTCAGCATCGGCCCCCAGACTTTTGATTTGGGATGTGAGTGGAGGCATCGGTATTTGACAACTTAGGTGCGAAGTTTTCGTTTCTGGTACCCTTGTCTTTGGGGTTCGTTTCAAATGGACACGTTTCAGGAGCACTCGTGTCTCACTCCCGTTTTGCTCAACTGGACATTAGTAGTCACTTGGCTGTGGGTCAAACATATGTACCCAAAACCCTGGTAAATGGAACCATGGACTTGCGGTCGCCTGGCGGGTTAGTTTTGACCCATACCCACTTCGGTTTGTTTGCCATTTTGGTAAACAGCAAGTTCGGCCCACGGAAGCCCTCGCTCTCGGCCTGGGCAATTTTCTCGGCTCAGCGCCGGTAGGGAGGCCACATGTTCGCGTCAGCGGAAATGCCAACTGGAAATGCCAATGGGAACAGCACCCACTAAACAACACGGCGCGCCTAAAACAGGCCCGGAAAATTGGGCCGGAGCCGCGCTGCGCGCTTTTTCATTCGAGCGCGAGCGGATAAGGCGGGCGGTTGAGGTGAAACATGGGGTGCTGCCTGGATGCTTGAAACCAGGCGGTGTGTCAACATTGTCGTTTTCCTTTTGGTTCTCTTTGAAACCACCAAAACAGGGGCACACACCCTAATGCTTCCATTTCCCCTTTTGTGGAGAACACTAGCGAAGTGGAATTGGGGGACTGCACCCCGCTCCCTTCTAAGGTAAGGGGGATGCCGGGTCGATCCGAGATTTCGTGTGAATTGCGTGTTGCAGCAATCAGACCCTGGCCCCCCGGCTGCCCACTGAAAATGAGTTGGCTCCCGGCACCCCCTCTTTTCTGGCGTTGTAAAGGGAGACCAAAAGGAAACCAGCCAAGAAAGGGGCCCATGACCCGATTTTGACGACCCATGTGTTGAATCCAGGGGAACAAAGAGAAGAAGAGATGTTTCACTGTGAGTGTCTTTTACCCTGGGTACCCTCAAAACACTGCATGTGATGCCAATTTAAAGGAAGCGATTCCTGGTTGCCACGCTGGAAAGGCGACAACGGGCTGTTTGGCACCAAGATGCCCCGGCTAGGTGCCCTTTCTCACCCAACTTTTTTGGTTGGGAGGGGAACCGCCTACTAAAATAGACTACAGAAAAAAATAGTACCTTTATTCTAACCTCTCTACTTGAGGACCTAGACCGAGTTGTCCCGCATTTCCCTTTTTGGAACCACTAGACACCACCGGTATATTGACCAACTTTTGATTTGAGGCACTGCAGCGACGGCGAAAAGGAAGGATGGCACCTTCCATTTGCTTAAGACTATGTTGTATTTTCCCCTGTTGGTTTCAAAGGGAAGCAGTTTCACTGGACATATGTTCTCATTTTTTCCACGGGGCGACACTATCCAAACAGGGGTCCCCATGCGTAGACCCATATGCGGATGCCGGCCAAGAAACGATGAGCCACAATCAAAACCCGGGTAGATGAAGGTTAGTAAGGGCAGTCCCAGCCAGAAATTGTTGCGGATATCCGCCTTCTCAATTCTTGAAGCATGGTTCTGGGAAATTAGACCATTTTGATACCGATAGGTTTTGAAATATTGTGACTCAGACACAAGGCGACAAAGCAACTTGGTTGGGTTTTTCTTGGGCAGACACCCATATGCGGATGGCCAAGAAACGAGAAGAAGAAAGAAATTGCGGCCAAGAAAGCTCCTCTGCGGATGGCCAAGAAAAAAAGGAGGGGTAATTATTTTAGCATTTTTTCCTCGTTTTTTTTTTGAAATTCCAAGAATAAATCCGCACCCAGAAAAAAGAAGGGGTTCCAAGAAACGAGACACCGCCCCCGAAAAGAACCTTCGAGTCGCTGGCGCCCAAGGGGCGCCCAAGGGGCGCCTCTGGGGCTCCAGGCCATGGGAACCACGGTGACTTTGCCCGTGAAGGAGCAGGCGGAACCAAGCGGAGATGGCTGTGGGTCAAGACCATAGGTGTCCTTGTTGCTTGATTGGTTGAAAAATCGGTTGGGCGATTCCTGGTTTACCTGGTGGTTCAATCAACCAGGACCATCTATTTTTGCAAAAAGGACACCTATGGTCAAGACCCACGAAACCCCTGGTGAACATCAAAGGTGGCAAATGGATGTTCATCCACCCCCAAAATGCATATGGGTATGTCCTGTTTTGTCGGGCTCCCCCCCCTGTGTTGGTGGCTTTTAGATGGACACCCACAGGAAAACACACAGATTTTGGTTTTTCTGCCTTCTTGAGGGTAAAGGGACACCAAAAGGAAAACCGTTGCGCCATTTTGGGGGCCGAAGCCAAAAAAGACACCCATATCGCGAGGTGTTGGTGGAAATGTACCGATTTGTACCCAAACCAGCTATATGTAAGGCCTACCTTTGCCCCTGTGCGCATGGTGCGCCAGTTGCTCCCCTTCTGGTCCAACAGTTGTTCAGGGGCATCGGTTCTTGTTTGTTTGATGGCTCACCCGCAACTCGGTCGCCCCACAACTCGGCTCGCCGCACGTCTTTCTCTCGCCGAAGTGGCATGCGTCCGCCTGCTTCGACGGTGCGCCGCCTTGCGTTGGGACGACGAGACGACGACAGGCGGAGGAGTTCGCCGCTGCCCAGCAGCTGAGCATCGCCTGCTGCGGGGACTCCCACACCCGGGGCGGCTTTCCGCAGGAGGGGGGGTGGTTTCGGCTGGCCGTTGTGGGGGGCTCTCGGGTTTGGCTCATTTTTTTTTTTTGGGGGGGGGGGGGGTTGGGTTGAGAGGAAAAATTTGGGGTCTCTCGCTTTGCCCCGTTTTTTGTTTTTTGTTTTGGGGGGGGGGGTGAGGCCCACTGCCCCAGGTGCCTATCCCCGGAGGGAACTGGAACCCTGTGGTAGTTGAGGTCGTTGTTGGTCCCTGGATCTATTCCGGAGAGAATGGATGATTGGAGGATGGATTGTCCCTGGTGGATTGTCTTGTGGATAATCCTGTAAGCGGCCTGCAATGGCTCTTTTGTCCTCACGCTCGGATGGTCGTGATTATGCAAAAGGGGCCTTGAGCCAAATGTTGCGGGAGACCAATGGTCTGGAAAACAGAACACAAAACAGACACAAATTTCTTTTGATCTCCAGCACAAAGTATGAAATACTATTGGCTTCATGGCCTTTGACCGTAGCCTTAATGTGTGCCGTAGCCATGTGATTAAAAGAGCCGAATTCATCCTTTTTCTGCTTGGATGAAATGTCTTGGCCTTCGAAATGGGAAACACTATGTACGCTTCTTTTTGGATACCTAATTGTATCAAAGGGTGATGTACAACGCTATGTACACGCGGAACAATTGTGAAACTATTGATCACTCACTCATGGCATAGTCTTGTAGACGAGGAGGATCAATCATCTGGATTGCTCGTGGTGCTGAACGTATCTTCATGGTCAGTCGGATCGACGATACCATCGGCGCCTGCTGTCGGATTGACTGCCATGGTCTCCATAATCATTCCAGGTCGAACTGCTATAGTCCTTCCACTGCTTCTGATATCCCCACTGCTTGTTGTAGTGCTTGTACTCCTGCGTGGTGCAGGATGATTGTCTCTTCTTGACGTACTCCTGGTATCTCTCAGAGCTGCGTTTACTGGTTGCAGATTTGCTGCGGATGTAAACCATGAGAGGACTGTGGGAGTCGGAGTCCTGCGAGCCGTTCATGAACATTTCGTTGTTCACGTGCTTGTAGCGCTCTGCGGATGAGACCTGGTAATCGAAAATGGCCTTGTCTGGATGGTTCCGCATGAATTCCAGTTGTTCATCATCCATACTGTTCATCTCGATCTTCCGGAAGTCCTGCTGGATGTTCGTTTTGCCCCATCCAAATACGATAGTCATCATCTCCAAGGACATGGCCGAGACAAGGAGATCGTCGTTCTCCACATCGAGCAGAGTGATGAGTTTCGTGGCATGATCCCGAAATCATCCGACAAGTCATACTACGAGTATGACAACCGCCACATAACGAGGGCAGATCTACCATTCGCAACCATTGGAGTCTTCCACATCCATCCTTCACTTAGCCATGGAGCAGCAAAGGAAGATCTTCAGAATGAAATCATGCCGCTCGTGACCTTGTACCGATGCGATGCGATCACCGGAGACGCCAACAAATCGGCGAACACCTACAGCAAACTCCAGCATGTCTACAATCCACCCAACGGTCTCGTGAACATCCTCATGAGAGCATATCAGAGACTGTGGAATGCGACGAAGAATTTGCCACTCGTGGACAGAATGGAGTATACAGTGGAGACTTCGTGCACCCTGAAATCCATTGTCCGTCATCACCTGTACATGAAATGCGGATCAGGTTTTGATCGAACATTCCCAGATGTGACAATGGTGCGTGCTGGCAATCTCGATCCAATGTACTTCTTGGATTCGGTAAACATGGATGTTCCTGTGGTTGCCAAGCAATCCGAGGTCGGAATTTCGTATTCGGGATCAGTGTCATCTTCCTTGGTTCCGAAGAAACATCTGAACATTCCGAATGTGGTTCCCCAATTCTGGCTCCTGGTGGAAATGTGTCTTGCCAGAAGTTCCACTCGTGCAGAGGGTCCGCCGCGGACAAAGCATGCGATCGGTCTGGATGACCATTGCTTGATCAGAATGCCCTTGTAACCGTATCGGATGAGCGTCTTGATGAGCTCCCTGGATTTCTCATCATTTGGACTGAAGAATGCGTCTGCCTCATTCAGGCATAAGATGTGTGCACTGTTCTGCATCATCATCTTGACGATCGGTCGATCCTTCATCGGCATGTTGTACACCTCCCTGTTGTCCAACTTTGGATTCCTTGTGAGGTTTCCATGGATCAGGGTAAGGATGTTGATCCCTATGGATGTATGGATGAGGTGAACTCATGCATGTTGAGATGGTCCACGGAAGGACGGTCAGTCGGCTGCATCAGCGATCCCAGGATATCGGCATAGGCTCGGATGATTTTTGGGTCATCATGTGACCTGAGCTTCTTCAGTCCAAGCGGCAGCTTGATCGGATATCCGGATCCTGGTTGAGCTTGCTTGTACTCGTCAATGGTGGGACATTCTCCTCGATGAGGGAAGTAGAATTCTTCTTCACCGAGATTGACATCAGGATCGACATGTGCCAGTGAGGCTCTCTCGCACTCTGTCAACTTGGGATGAGCTCCTTTCGGATCCTTGTTGAACTGGCTCATGAAGCGTTTGAGTTTTTCTTTGATCCCCGCGAGCTCTTCCTCTGCGTCCTTTTTGTTCATATCTATTTCGAGATAGATTCCCTTGAGTTCTTGGATGAACTCTTCTAGGTTCTCTGAGTTGTGATATTCCACGATGACCTTTGGCTTGACGGATCTTTTCCTGGAGGGTTCCATCATTTCTCCTTCGGTGGAGTCCTGATCGGTGGAATGCCGTCTCTTCTTGGTCTCTGAGGAGGTATCTTTTTCCTTGTTGTGCTTGGTGGAATTCACATACGTGAAGAAGGCATCGGCGAATTTCGCGGATCTTGGTGTCGTACATCTCGTAATCTTCATGATCGAGATGCTTCTTCATGATGCACTTGTTGCTCGCCATGAGGCTGCCATCAGGTTCGAATGCTGCAACAATGTTTCTTGCCTCGATGGTTTTGTCTATCAACGCTGTTCTCTCTTCGGAAAGGCGGATGCCATAGTCTTGGTCCTTGAGAAATGCAAGGATCAGCAACGCATCTCTTCCTGCTGGCACATGGGTCAATGCGGTTTCTGACTCATCGTCTTCGAGGATGACGTCATCGATGCATGCCATGTGAACGTGCATTCTCCCCGAAGGGTTTGACTGGGACTTCCCAGATTTGAGCCCGTGCTCCATGATGCTGTAGAGCTGACTTCCATAGGTTGCATGGAACATGAATGTGATGGGCTTCCTCGAGAACGGCTTGATCTTTCTCTCTTCTTCAACGGATGGTGGTGCCGGCCTTCGCATTCTGTACTTGGGCTCAGCTGTGCTTTCATCTCCATGAGGCGCCTTGGATCTTGACGGATGCGGACTTGGCGGAATGGATTCCCATCTCTGGATCAACATAGAAGTCCTTGCCATCGGGCCTGGGTGCACTTTGTGCGGATCTGGTGTTGAGCTTGTCGATCCATCGATTCCTTGGAACAATTTCTCCCCGTGCCTTGCGCTCATTATATGTCCCGTCCACGGATGGAAATACGAATGCAATTTCGAAACGTGATTTTCCATAGCTCGGGAACATAGCCATCAAGAGAAGTCCTGGCTTGTTTCCAATGAAGTTCCTGGCATGTGTGATGCAGGTCAATGCGTCATAGAGCTCGACGGATCCATCAGGACCCATTTCCACCTGCCGTTTGCATTCCTTATGGATTCCATGCCTTGGATCATGTCGAAGACATCCGGAAAACGGTCTGCTCATTCTCTCAATTCGCCAGAGGGTGAGATCTGTGATCTGTTTCGCCTTGGATGTTTCCATGCGGAAATATTTGCAAACCTGTTCGACATTCTGGACGGTCTTATCGAGATCAATGTTGCCATTGTGGCATACCATCGGGATGATGTCGGTGCCGTAAACTTCGGATTGAGCATTGCTGTTAGCAGCAGATGCTGTAGACCTTCTTGATGAAGTCCATGTATTGCTTCTCTGCATGAGGTCCTTCACCTTGGAGTGTCGGATGCCAGTAATCGTTGAATCTTGCTTCAACCAGAATACCTTAACTCCATGCGGTCTCTCGTGCTCAGGAACGAAGTGGAAGTCCGGATTGACATCATTCCTTGTAGTACTCGTGCACAAAAGTCAGGAATTTTGAGTTTCCGAACGGTCCTGGGTGCACGGATTCCTTCTGGAGGCTGGTGTTCGTATCCGATCCATATGTTACAAACCACCGATCGTTGGATGTGAGAACAGGCCGCATCACTGGTCGCCTTGGAAGCGCAGGTCGATCACCAGGATGATTGTCGGATTCCGTCTCGTCATCCAGGGTGTTCTTTGGTGCTGGCTTGACCTTGGAGACAAGCCTCAATGTCGGTGGCGGTGACTTTGGAACAAGTTTCGGATGTGGCATCGCCTTTGACAGAGGCCTTCCTTCGAGAGGATGCCCTTCTTCATCTGAATCATCGTCGTCGGAATCTGGATCATAATCAACCTGCTCCATGTTGACATTCTCGGGTTGTTGAGAGGCGGATGGGTTCTCATCAGCGACTTGCTCCATGGGGCAATCGGATGTCTCATCTTCCTCATCACGAGCAGGGGATTCCTTCAATGGTGACGCCCGTCTCTTGATCATCGGTTTTGGCACAGGTGCCGCATCGCCGGATCGTCCAAACATCAGGTTGAGAATGAGCATGTCAACGAGATGATCGAGCATACAAGATTGCAAAGGTCGGATTGGTTGTAAACCGAAAGTGGCTGCGGAGGCAGACACAGATTTCTTGAGATTAAAAATGGGTCAAGTGCAAACACGCGCATCACGGAATTGAGGAATTGAAAATATGCAAAACTGAAAACTCGTGCATCAGAATTCGTGGACATGCGGATCATGCCCAGGTTCCCCAATAAGCAAACATGGATTCTGCTGTACCGACTCCTGCAAAGGCAACGATGTCGGGCCCGTGCTCCGTGTTGTGTGCTAACCACTCAACCAAGAATGCCTTGTTCTGCAACATGGTACGAAAAGGTGGATGTGCATCTACATTCAAGAGATTGCCGGTGAGGACGGCCTTGATGAGCTCGTCCGCTTTAGCTGAATGCTTGGTCAGCGAATCTGCCAGACAATCTTCACTTCGTACATGTGCAAGGTCGTGCATCTGTCCACTGTTGCTTTCCTTTCTCAACATCTGGATCAAATGCATTGTTTCTTTCTGTTCCGGTTGATGTGTTGCGGATGCTGTGGTGACAAGATTGTTCGCATCAGTGCGGATGTGTACATCTGCAATTTCGCCCGTTATGTCCGACCAGAGACCGCGAAGAAATCATGCTGAACCGTAACAACGCATTAGTCCGTGCAACTCTGCAACAGTAGTGGACATGGTTGTGGCGGTGATCTTGTGCGTCTCATAGTCGACCAATGAGCCTCTCGAGTTCGATGAGCCCTGGCGAAGATCTCTTTGTTCTGCAAGAAAAATAACATGCGCACGTTGGGATGACTTATCCTCGTTGTTGCGATAGGATGCATCTGGATAGCCAACTATGCGTGTCTTGCCACGAAGGGGCCAGAATCTCATGCTAAGCGGGATGCTTTTTGATGGTTCTGACTGTATTAATGGCGCGAACGTCCTCAATGGTTGGTGATGATGCCTTGGATGCACACCTTGAGAATTGATAACCAATGTGGAATTGCGCTCGCGACTCTAACCAGTTGATCTGACCTAGGACACTTCTGTATGCAGTATGCATCTGTGGAGTAAGAGGAGTGTCGTCCTTCAGGTGTTTGCCAAAAGTGATCTCCTGCAATTCGTCGATGGCAACGTTCTGATGAACATTGATGTACCAACCATGCTTGTCATCTTGCTTCCATTGGATGCGCTGTCCCACGAAGAGGCAATCATTTTTGTCCTCGGAACCAACCCGAAAATCTTTCCGAAGTCGTCCCATGATTTCCTTCTCGAACACGTCATCCCCCGTCATAAGAAGATCATCTACATGAAGAGATAGGGCTCCATGAACTTGTCGATTCTTAGCATTGTTACCAGAAACAGGATCCATTAAGTAACCAATGCGGGCTTCGGAAGCTGCTTGCCGTAGTACAGGTATGTACAACGGTCTGCCCGGGTTGGCACTAGTCCGTACGAACGGAGTGCCGAATCAAGGATGTTCCACCATCGACGTGGTGCATCATTCAGCCCGTATGCAGGCTTCTTCATGCGCGCTCCAATGTGTGGTGGATATCCCATTTCAGGAGGTATCTGACAAATGATGTCACGAGACTGGTCATATGCTTCGCCTTGGAGAAATGCTGTCTTCAAATCCATGTGGAATATTTATTTGAGGCTGCTTGGATTGCAAGGCGGAAACCACTCCTGGATGCAGCAGGACTGTCTGTCTGCTGGTCATTCTTCTGCTTGTCTTGGAAGCCTCGGAGGACCCAGCGAGCCTTTGTCTTCAAGAAGTTACCATCCTTGTCTCGCTTCAGGGTTAGGACCCATCGACCGGTGACCCAGTTCCTGACCTGAATCTTGCGTGTATCGACTAAGTCGAACACTTCATTGTCAAGCCATGATTTGCACTCAAGCTGCTTAGCTTCAAGGAATTGCTTCTGATAAGCTCTGATTTCCGTGGCTGTAGCTTCCTTCCGCTTCTTGCCAATGAGTGCGGATGTGGATGAAGCCTTCAAGGATTCTTGCTTGGATGAATACAGAACTAGGAGTGCACGGTCATCGTCGGTCATGTTCTTGCATAGCTGGTCAACATGATTCTGATCTGTGTATTTCTGATGAGAGAATCCGCATCGGGGCGATGGGCTGAAGGTCCCTTTCACACGTCCAAGAAGGACAGGGTTGCCTTCGATATCTCTCGGAACCGTAAAGGATCCGGTGTTCGCACAGATCTTCTGTTCGGCTGTCATGAGTGACCAGTGCGCTTCATCTAGAACGAGATCAGCTTGGTGATCATCGTAGGATCTGGTCCTCTGAGGGTCTTCTGAATCTCCATCTTCCTGGTCAGTGTATCTCATGGTTCTTTCTGAACTTCCAGTGCCGGATGAGGTTGGAACATGAGGAATCAGCTCTTCCTCACTTTCATATTGAACCGGCAAATTCGCTGGATTGTTCGGATTATAATTGGATGAAGATGCAGGATCATGTCTGTGAGAATGCTCAGGTGACTCATCATTGTCATCTGGCTTCTTCTTCTTCTTCCCATTCTTCTGCTTCTTTGACGGACTGCCGGTTGTTTCTTCTTGCACAAGTGTCGGCAGTTCAAGATCTTCATCTTGTTCCTCTGCTTCGGGATTTGTAAGAATCGCAGGTGGTGAAAGTACCACGACAGTCGGAAGAATTGGCTGAGATGATTGCGACTGTGACGGCAAAGAGACATCACCCCCCAGTCGATTGAGTCCACTTGAGGATGAAATGGACTGTTTTTGCCGTTTAAGCGCTGCATCTCCTCCGCCAGGCTTGTCGTGCGGCGGTAGTGGAGGATCCACTGGACTGTCTGGCAACACACTGCGTGGTGCTGGCGGCATGGGATGATCAGGCTGATGTGGAGGATCCGGAGGAGGATCTGACATGCTCTCGTCCGGAGGTGTTGGAGGTCTTGGATCAGGCATGGGATGGTCCGGTTGATCAGGTGGTTGCTGTGTGTCAGGTTGCTGAGGTGCATCCGTGGGATCCAATGGATCCGTCTCGATGGGCATCGGCTTGATGGCCGGCGCATCGGTGAACGACTCATGAACGGATGAAAACATCACAGCATGCCACGTCTTCGGATCATACTTCTCCCAATTGCATTTTGATGCAGGCAAGACCCAAATTCTATTCAGCTGATCAGGCTGCCAGAAGGATATGATTGCATCGTCCGGAGGTGACGTAATAGGCATATTGATGCCAATGGTGTGGACGTATGCAGCGCATGCATCATACTGAGTGGATGAGATGCACAGTTGTCTCAACTTCTTGCGGCCGTTCCACATGTTCTGACATCGCCAGTCATTAGGATCTTGCTTGAAGATATCAATTTCAGTCCCAGGTGGGTACTGCTTCATCGTCTTCTGGAATTATTGAACTAGCGGATCTTGAATGAATAATGGTTGAACGTCCTTGTTGAACGGCAGGTCTTGGATTCTGACTGCAAGACTGCTGCTGGTCATGTTGAACTCCTTGTCAATGGCTTCCATCTCCTTTCTCAGGATATCAACCTGCTTGATGGTGAATGGTTCAAAAAGGTCCTCCAAGAGGTACACCTCGTTGTCAAGCGGTTTCACTTGCAAGTGTCGTAAGATGATGTGCGCAAGATCCTGATACACCTGTGCCAGTTTGGTCAAGCTTCCAAAGGAACCAGCGTTTCCCTCTAGGGGTTGGTGTTCATGCTTGACTGAGCTGGAAAAGTTTTTACACCTTCTGAAGATCGGTCTCATAACCTCGGAAGGTAAACAGTGCATCAAGCTCGTGGGCTTGAGACTTCTGAGCCCGGATTCAGGATCTTTTAGTCCGTATGCACAGAAATGGAAATCTGCCCAGGTCACGGATGGGTGTGAAAACAATTGCTGCATGCATTTCAGATACCATATCCTGGATGTCTGAGGATTTTCGATAATGAAGTATCTTCTGTGCTTCAACTGATAACGCGCAATGGATGCCACAAATTCAACCATGGGAAGGTAGCGTCTCCGCTTTTCCCCAACCTTTTGCTGGTCTTGCTGGATGTTCTGCATATTTGACCATGGTCCACAGACCGGTGCCATAAGGATGACATCAGGTGCTTGTTCCCTGATGATCTCCATGACCATGTGTCGTCCCTTGGATGTCATTACATCGAATCCTGTGCGGATGTCTGACAGTCCCCGGAGGGATGGTCTCATCCTTCCTGAGCTTCGTCATGTTAACCTTGATGAGTCGAGTCCCAAGATCAAGTCCTACCATTGCTCCTTCAATGGAAATGACTTTTCCTTTTAGCCATATTCCTCCCTTGCTTCCATCGGAACGAATCTTGGATTTGTCTTCCTGCCAGTAAAATACCTTGTCCTTCACCTGAAGAGGCTTTGAACTCATTCGGAGATTTGGAGCAAGGTCTCGTCGGATGTCCTCGGATTGACGTGCTTCTTGGAAAGCTTGCTTTGACAGCTGCTTTATCTGGATGGCTGTCATCTCTTCCTCATTCCTGTCAATCGTCAACTGAGTTGGAGTTGCGACATCGAGTTGCTTCCGAATGCGAGCTCCAATGGTGTTGCTCCCCCGTAGGTGACGGTCTGATTCCTGACAGTTGCAGCGGCCTTCACCGGTTGCCTATAGGTCACTTTCTTCAGTGTTGCAGGTGCAGTGCCTGCTTTGATGGAACTCAGCATGATCTTGAGTTGTGCCTTCAGGAGTCCAACTGCTGCTTCAGCTCGATGTGGCCATGGTGTATTTGGTCCCAGAGATATCGGAGTGATGTCAAGGGACTGATAGAAATGTTCCCATGTATCTGTCATGAAGGCTTGATCTGCGACAACTGATTTGGGCTGCAAGTGGTACTGGTCAAAATAGTTCCTGAGGACAGTGATGTTCTCGACTTCTTGCGTAGTTGTCACTGCCTCTGCAGTGAGCAATGTTGTTGCTCCATCCAGGATGACAAAAACAATGATGTGTTCTCCTGTTCCAAGAGGAACTTGACAGTGATCAATGAATGTCATGTCACCAAAGGTGTCCGCTCGAAGTCCGCTTGTCTTGCTTCGTGATGGTGCATGTTTCGCCACTTGGCAAACTTCACACTCACTTCGGATCTTGTCAAATAGATCGAATGTTGATTTCGGCAAATGAAGTGCTCGGGTTCTAAATCGAAATTGATCTGTGGTCATGTGATGATGCTGCAGGTGGAGTTTCTTCAACTCTTCTGGATTCGACAATCGCTTGTGGATTCTGCCTAGGGCAAGCGGAAGCGATGTTGGTTCTTCTGAGGATGGTGCGAAAGGATCTGGCTCAATAGTCGACTGGCCCCTCTTGTCGATGATCCTGTCTGCTGCCGATCCTGAACCTGCCTCTACGTCCTTCAGCGAATTGTCCGAGAAGGTGAAAATGGTCTTACCTATCCACAGGTTAATCATCGGTTTATTTGCCTGGGGTGTAAGTCTCCAATTGTCTTCCAAGATGTCTGGATCTCCACCTGCGGATGCATCAATGATTTCCGTGGTACGTTCTCGGCTGATGTGATCAGGATCGATTGGACATTCCTTGGCTCCATTTGGTGTGAACAGCGCCTTTCGGGGCGTGATGTGCACACGGATTAGCTGCTTGTTCTTATTGTCAAGGATCCAATGGTCCTGCTTTTGAGACCCAATGATCTTAGGAGCTGCTAGGTCCTCCTTTGTCTCGGATGATTTTGCTGCACAAACAGTTTCGCTCCTGGTGAGATCCCCGGAGGGAAATTTGATGCTGTTATCATCGTCATAGACATAGTTTGTGAGGCCCTTGTGAGCAATTTCTCCATGTGCCTTCACTCTTGCAACTCCAGCGAGATCGACGAGTGCATGTCCTGTACCGGATACTGGAACTGCTTGACGGTTCATGCCAAAGGCCTTGCATGTGATCTTGTCACAATTATTGAGGTGTGTGCTCGATGGTCATGTAGAGGTTCCGCATCTGGCTGATGCTGAGGAGGATCGGTACAGTTCCTTGTTCAAGGATGTCGATGTTCGTACTGCATGGAGGTGTTGTGTGATATCGAAGATGCAGGGTCCAATTTACCCTGGCGGTCTCTCCGTTTGCAAAAGTGAACTTGGTCTCGGCCGGGATGTACTCGTAGGAGATGATGTCCTTCATTGGTTCGATTGCCTGGGTAAAACGCTGGATTGCATGCCAGCTGCCCATAGATCTGGTACATCCGTTGTCCAGAATCGCATAGGTCGGGTTGTGCTGAGGGTTGATGACAGGCGCCATCAGCTTTGTTGTCAAAAGGCTGTGATTTGTTGTGACGGACAGATTGTGTTCTGAAACTGCATCTGATTGGATCAGCTTCTCGTGGATGGCCTTTTTCCCAGGATGCTCATATGCATCATGGAATGCCATTAACGCTTGTCCTGTGCTGGATGTCTCATGGGATGAGTACCAGCCATGTTCGTTCCATGTTCATGATTGATCCCAATCTTGGTCTGTCCAACCGGCATAGGTAGGCTCTATGGATGGTGCAGTCTGCTGGATGGCGGGCTGCTCCTCCGTCTTCTCTGCGGTGGCTGCGAACGTCTTGGATTTTCCTTTCTCCTGTCCGCTCTTTCCTTTGCCACTCATAGGATGGATAACCTTTGTTTCCATCATAGGGATATTGGAATTTTGATTTTCCTTTCTTTCCCTTCTTTCCTTTGCCTTTTCCCCAATATGCCTGGTCGTAGGGATCATAGTTTTCGTTGGCCATATTGGCCTTTCCGCCAGAACCGCTTTTTCTGAAGGGTTTGAAGCCACCTCGTTGGGGACTGCCCTTCTTGTTTCCTGATTTTCCTTTTCCTTTTCTCTTCTTGAACTTGAAGTTCCGCCCCGACACTTTTCTTGCTATGAACGCATCGTTCTCCTCGAGGACCCAGAACGTCTCTTCATCGTTGTTTGACATGAATCCTTCAAGTCCTTCTTCATCCTCAACCCAGAAGCCTTCTTCTCCTTCATATTCACCTTGTTCGATGATGAAGAATGTGTTGCTTCGGTTGCCTCCTTGAGGTCGGATGGATGGATCTTGGATCGATGTCCTCGTTGTGATGAAGAGTTCATGGTAGTGTGTCTTCAGCATCTCATAGGAATAATTCTCGAGTGAGATGTTCCTCAATGACATTGCACTTGTGAGTCGTTCTCTTTGTTGATCTGACAACTCACTTTGGATGATGAAAAACTGTGCAATGAGATTATCCCCGAAGGGAAATGCGTCCCGCTGTCTGTCCTGCATTCCTTGGATATATTGTCTGAGGACTGTAGGATCGTCCTCATTTAGCAGGGCTGGAGGCGGTGCTCGAGCACCGGCTGCTTGCTGATGTCGAGCAATTGTTCTTGCATTTGCGTCCTGTACGGACTGTCGAAATGATGGAGACTGTGCCGTAAAGATTGGCATCAAGTCCATCCATGCTGCCTTCAATCTCATGAGAAGGATTTCGATTTTTGAGGTAAAAATGAGGAACTCTTGGTTCTGCCTTCTGTGGTTGAAGAAACTGAGGAGTCTGTACAGATACACGTTGGTCGCACCTTTCAAAAAGTACTTCTTCAGCGTGTTCTTGAAATAGTTGACTCCTTCATCTTTGCTCAGGAGGGTCCGTTTCTCGGCGTTTTGGGGCGCCTGGCGCTCGGCTTCGGGGAAATGCACGCCGGAGGCAAGTTTTTGGTTGGGAGAACCAAAATTCAATTTTTGGGGTGCCTAGAGGTTGGGGCAAAGATGAAGTTCGACAATCCGTTGAGCTGGTTGGAAAGCTTCTTGGCCGTTGGATTGGTGTCGGGGTTCGGACATGTAGGGAGCCCTGTTTGTTAGTAGAAACTTGCTGGCTCACTCTCGGTTGGTTAGGAGTAATGCGCGAATCGGACTGAAGCATCCAACCGGTTTCCTTTCAGGGATCTGAACCGTTCATTGCCAGAACCCGCCTCACTCCCTGAGGTCATGTCGACTTTCGCAACTTTTGGGGTCTGGACCATGTTAGTGGTATATACATCAAGGGATGATTGGTTACGCTTTCGGCCAGTCCACACAGGAAGTTCTCGAATGAACCCCAATTGGGTACACTGGCCCAAGCGAATTCGTCGGCTTCCCTCCATTTTTTACCGGTTACCTTCCCCATTCTTTCAACAAGCTGTTTCCCCTGAGCTTTGAGCGTTTCCTGAAAAGGAGGGGCTGTGGAAGGAATGGGGGACGCTTCCGCGTCCCCTAGACAGTTGCAACCATGTCCTTGGGCAAAGATGAGCCAGCCAGACTCCGGTGCGGATGTCCGCCTTTGTAGTTTTTTCTTTGCATACTTCGGACACCAATCCTTGCAACACCGAAGGCTCTGAAGGCGGTTTTCTCCGAGTTTTCTGATCCGCCTTCCGCGGCTTTCTCCGCCCTTGGCTCGTGCCCGGATCCCATTTTTGTCCCATGCCCATGCGGTTTTCAGAAGGTGACTCACGGAGGAAGAACAAAGGAAGAGAAAAAAGGCCGCCGGCCCCGAAGACCATGAAAACCGGGCCCTGGGTGCAAGAAGTGAACTTTCTGCGCAGAAGCCATCGGCTTGCAGTGCGTTTTGCTCCAATCAGCCGGTCACGAGGGTCACCCATTTTGGGGTCACCCATTTTGGGGACCTAGATACATATTCAACGGTTTCCTCTTGGCTTTGTAAGCTCACTCCCTGAGTTGCGCCAAATGACCCAAAACAGAAACATGGGCCAAATGAAACGAACAGCCAGGAGTTGCAGCAGCAGCTGCAGAGGGCCTACCCCAGCGTGGCCTGGCGAGGCCTCTCGCGGGGGTCAAAAGGGCGCGTTGGCACGTTGGCGCATTGGATGCCTTTTTAGTTGCGTTCCTCAAGTTTTTTTTTTTTTTTTTTTAACGAGTTTGTCTTGCAGTTTTTTCCATTGGTTTGTCTTTCTTAGGGGGGTCTAGAAAGGAAGCGAGGTGGTTTGGATTCCTCCAGGTTTGTTTTGGTTTTCGCTTCTTGGTGCGACCAACGCTTTTGGTTTTAAGAGGAAGTCACGGGCTGGCCAGCAGGGGATGAGTTGGACGGACCCCTACAATCCTTGTGGTTTCTTTTAAAGGGATCCCTACACTCATTCCCAACTGGGTCATTCCCGACTGAGCACCCGCAAGCTTTTACAAACTTTCTGTTTTTTTTGGTGGGAACCCCGGTCTATGAGATGGGCACCTCTCTTTAGGGTTGATGCGGGGGGTCGCTGATTGGTTGTATTTTGGTGGCTTGAAAACGAAGCCACCACAAATTTGGGGGGTGTCCCCTGAAAAAAAGGAAGAAAACACACCCCGGAGTCAGGACAAAATGGGGCAGTGGTTTCTGGAAAAGGGGGAGAATCTCCCACCAACAGAAAACAGAAATGTGAAGAAACACAGCCGCCACAAAGCCAAACACGCCAACGGACTCGGTCCACGAGCCTTTTTCCTTTTTTGCTTTTTTGGGGTCCCCTTTGTTTTCCACTAACCAGGCAAAAATATATATGTTTTGCTGGGGTCCTAATTCCAGCCTAGGAATTAAGTGGCGACCGTTTTTTTTTGAGCCCCTCAAAATGCGCCCCCTCGAGACTCGAGGGGCGTCCTTCTTGGTTCGTGGTTTCGGTAGAGAGGGGTTTTGGGAATGAAAGGAAGAGTCATTGAAAGGCAACCGCCAGGATGGTTCACTTCGACTCATTCCAACTCATGCCCTGAGAGAAGCCAGCAAGTTTTTCCTTCGAGGAACAGGGCTCCCAATATATTTCCTCAAGAAAACACATCTATTGGCCAAACAGCTTCAGCTGGCTCAAATATATGTCTCAGCTGAGGCAATTAATTGCTACCCACAATTGTTTTGCTCTTGGTTTCCCTTCACAACCACGCAGAAAAGGGAACCCTCAAAGCAATACCCAATTTCTTGGGAGGTCACCCTCTTGGGTGAGGCAAGCTTAAGATCTGAACTTCAGGACAAATCCAATTGAAGCATTTGCCTGAAAGATTCTTGCCGCCAAATGGCCTTTCTTGTGGTTTGAAATGGAAATCCAAAAGAAAAATAAACATACCACTGTCTTTCTTCTTTTTGGTTTGGGGGGGGGTTCCCGAAAACAAGACGCACCCACATACTCTGTTCCCAAACCTGGCTGATGAGTTGTTTGCTTGATCTGATTCATCGACTGGATATTTTCTCGTTTGCCGGGGACCCGGGATGAGTTGGGAACCGAAGCGTGTTGGAGGCGCAAAGCGTGTAGGTTTCACCCAGTTTCGCAGATGATGTTGACCCCGGATTAATCAACCCCTGTTTCGTAATGTAGGGGTGTTCCCCTTCAAAAGTGATGAATCCCCTTTAAAACCAGGCCCCCCCCCTTTCTAAATGAACAGGGGTTTATTCATCCAGGGGTCACAGATAGTTTCTGGAAAGGTGCCTTGTGCTAATTCTGCATCGCTCTTACACCACCACCATTTGAACTTTAGGGGGACTAGATAAATGGAATGGGGTCCCGGACCCCACCCCTGCTCCACTGTAAGGTATGGGCAACCCCTTTCTGGAAGAAGACTCCGTTCTGCCGATGTGCCGTTGGTGTCAGCATCAGCGCGTGCCAGAAGACCGCGTTCACCGTTTCTGGCGGTGCCCGTTCTTCGAGCATCTTCGCCCGGGGTTTCGTGACCTTGGAAGGACCTGCGTGTTGTGCTTGCGCACGTTTGGTGAGAGCTGCCAAGCTTGTGACATCAGTGCCTTACAAGCCGTGCCAAGTTCTTGCGCTCGAAAAGCACGCCATGCGGTGACCGCATCACTTTTGATCCAGTGACCCTGGCGCTTGGCATGAGTCCGACGATGACAATGCGGGCGTTACAAAGCCCGGCACAACCAGAAGGGCTTCTGCAAGCGTCGGGGGGGCGTCCATGGCCCAACTCGTTTGCCCAAAGCCAGGGGTTTCCATGAGATGCACTAGGTCCCCCAGCTAGGTGCCCTTCTCTCCCCTTTCTTTTTTAGTTGGGAGGGTTCGGGACCCAACTAAAATAGACAAACCAGAACAAAGTGAGTACCAACTTATTCTAAGCTCTCTACTGGAGGACCTAGTGCTGCAAGCATCGGATGTTCGCCGAAGCGCCGGAAAAGAAGGCTCGTTGATTTGGGATTTCCTGCAAATAACCCGACTCCACACAGGTGCTTACAGGGGTGATGTTTAAGCCACCTGTCCGTCAACCCCATGACCCGTATTTCCCCCGCAGATCAAAGGACACGAAGCTCTTTTCCAGACCGGCAATGGATTCTTGGGCGCAAGTCCCAGCTTGGCCGGAGCCTTGGACCCATTCGCCCACCTGTTCTTGCGAGAAACCCTGAGAAGCAGGTGTCCTTTTTCGGTCAGTGTGGTGGAGGTTCGAATCATTCAGTGCAATCTACCCCCTACTCCAAAACCCAACTTTTTCCGGGGTAGCATGTCGACCCTCTACTCAAAAAGGAGGTTTTTACCATGGAAAACCAGGTTCTCCAAAAAATACCCTGAAAAAAGCGGGTATTTTGAGTAGGGGGTATGTTTCCAAGGTTGCCAAGGTCCCCCAGCTCTTGAGTTCAATCGGAATCGGATTCTTTTGGGGCCGGAGGATGCTTCTGTTGTGCTCCGAAAGACCTGAAATGACCTCCTGAAGATAAGACTAGGAGAAGCCTGAGACGAGGCCCAAGGCTTTTTGTTTGCCTTAAAGAAGTTTCTGATGAAGGCCATCGACCTTCCCCTCAAACCAAACTGACCCCAATCAACAACTGACCCCAATCAACTCCCTGGACTCTCAAAGTTCCCTTAAAGAGAGTCATCCCATCAGGTTCATTTTGGGGCATCCCATTTTGGGTGGTTGGAAGGTTTTCTTGGTTTCTGCTGACACAGAACTATGGGCTATTGGTTCCCAACACACTCTTTCATGGAACGGGGACTCTTTTGGTACAAGGGGGGTAGATACAAGGGGGGTGGGTAGTGGAGAGAAGTCTAGGGTTCCTTAGAGTTCCTCAAGGTGCCTTAGACTTCCTTAGGGTTCCTTAGGGTCCCTTAGGGTTCCTTAGGGTTCCTTAGGGTCCCTTGGGGTCCTTAGGGTTCCTCCGGGTTTTTTAGGGAACCCCGAGGCCCTGGAGTTACCGCTCCCCCACAACCGGGACTCCACACTCTCCGCACTCTCTCGTCTCTCGCCAGTCCTCAACTTCGGGAACTGCGGTGCCACGGCGAGCAGAACGGCCCGGGCGTGCGCCGATCGATCGATGGATCGATGGATCGATGGACCCCCAGAAGAGTTGCGAGGCGGTGAGGGGCCGCTCAGATGGTGGTTGTTCGGAAACATTAGACACATTTTTGCTGATTGTGGTTTGGTGGTTGAAATCCGACCACTTGACTGCTGAAAATCGAATCTTTGCCCCCCTTCCAACCATCAACCAAGCTCGCCCTCTCTCCCAGCTCGCCAGGGCCTACAAAAGCACCTTTGATCCTTCCAGGTACCCTTTTTACAGGCGCCATGTGGCAGGAAGGGAGTTGGTGGTTTGGATTGGATCGGGAACTGGATACTTTGAACCCCAGGACCTGTTGAAACCACCAAAGGGAAGACACGCCAAAGAGGTCCAAACCAGCAAACCGAATCACCCACTAGGGCTACAGTGACTTGGGGGCACCGATGGCGGGTGTGGGTTTTCTAGGTCGCTTAAAAGACACGTGTGTGTGTGTGTGTGTGTTCTCTTAGATTATATGGTTTTGCTTTTTTTCACAATGCTGCTGGGACACATGGATGCGGAAGGCACCAACCTGTTGGCAGAGTTGTCCTCGCTTCCTTTTCCCTTATTCCTTTCCAAATAGGGATGTGTGAACACCCGGGACGAGCATTAGGAAGAGTCTATCTCGTTTTGACACACAGGTGTTGACTTCCGTTTGGTTTCCCTTCCACACAACAGGGCTCCGGATACGTCCAACCAAAAACCAAGCCCCCGCCAAAATGGAAGCTCATTGATAACGGCCTGTCCAAAAGGTTGTTCAAAACCAATCTTTGACGGGACATATTCAGCGAGTGACAAGGGCGCCCTTTGCAAAGGTTGCCCTTCTTGGATGTTCGGCAAGGTTAGCAAATGAATAGCCATCTACCCCGCTCTTGCTGACAATGGGGGCAATTATCTCTACTGAATGGGGGACTTTAAAGTGGTTATCACCGAGTGGTTTGACCACTGAAAGGGTAGCAATCGGCAAAGGGCGCCAGGACACCCAAGCAAACCGACCGAATGGGTGCGATTTGACGAAGAAAAAAAGAAAGAAAACAAAAACAGAACCCTGCGGATCATTCACATGGTGCCATGCTTCTCCTTTGTTGACGAGGGTCCCCCCATAAATCCATTACCTGAAGAAAGGTGCCCTTTCTTCCGCACAGATGGGTCTGACCATACGAATCATATAGGACATGTCTGTTGGCCTTTTCTTTTCTTTTCTTTTTTAAGCAGGGGTCCCGCGTTTGTATTTGTTTAGCTTCTTGGACAGTACCGTATCTGCTACGTATAGATTCATTTTCTCACCTTCACTCTTTCGGGACGGACCGACCGAGCTGCCGAAATGCGTTCGCATTCGCGAGGTACGGGGCCAGCGTGGCCTTCAAGCAGTCGCTGGCCTCGGCGGCGGACGTGGTGACGCTGATGCTGGGCACCAACGACGCCCACAAGGCGCGGGGCGTGGTGGAGGGGCGTGGGTTGGGGAAGCGGGGCCGTGGGGAGGGGGGGGGGGTTTGCGCGTAGGCTGTGGGGAAGTGGGGCTGTTTCCCAGTTGCCCAGCGACGCGCTTTTTTTCTCTCCTTTTTTTTGGGAAGGGGTTCCCTTTAAAGTCAACCAACCAAAAAAATGATGCCCTTTTTTTCATCTGGGGTGGGGAGGGAGGGGGGGTGTTGGGGGTGGAGGTGGACTCGCTCGAGGGGTATAGCGTGTGGTGGAGGGGCCCGGGAAAATGTCTTGCGTTGGTGGGATCACTGGGGGTTTCTAATCTTTGGGAGGCCCTTTTTGTTGTATGCTTCAGGCCTTAAACCTCCGGTGACTGCATCGGCCGTGAGTCCTGGGCTTTTTGTGGAAGGCATCGGATTCGGCCCCCAAGATCCGGTTGTGAATGGACGAAATCCATGTTGCACCGTTCAGAAACCCTGGAAGGATTCAATTTCCCAACGTAAATACCAACGAACTTTGTGGTTTCAACGTTATGGTTTCCAAGTGGATGAGTTTCGCAACCATCCACATTTGGATTGGTGAATGGGGATATGAACCTCTTTTGAAACCAGCTGGGAAAGGTACCCCCATCGTCCAAGCCGCCAACTTTAAAGGAAAACCCAGTGGGAACATTCACTTTGGCTGTGTCTTCATTTGGAACCCCAAATGGTGAGTGCAAATGGCATGGTTGTGGGTAGTCCAAGCTCACTTGTTGGGAAGTAGGGGCTTTGGCTCTCACTTTCTGTGAGTTGCCGAGAGAGCATACCACATAATACAGTTGTCACAGGAATGGCCCCGAAGGATCATTGTCCTTTTTTCAGAAAGGCCATCTAACGCTGTTAATGCTTGTTGCGCTTGAACCATTGTCACAAGTGGTTGACAGCAGGGGCTTGTTGACAATGGTTGTGACATATAACGGTTATGAGTGTTGATGCTTGGAGAGCTTTGTTGTTCAACACACTTGGTAAGTTAGAACCATTGTTGCAAGTGGTTGACTTTGTTGACCAGGGCTACGCTTTTTGAGGCTCGGTACCCTTTCAGGAGCTTCTTGAAGGTAAGTCGAATAGACACCACTGATTGCGTTAGTTGCCAGGATTGTTTGTGTCTAACCAGCTGGGACATTTCATGGTTGGCACAGCTTCAGAATTGGTGGGACAGGATGTCCACCCAAAGAGTCCTTAAGATCTACACCGAGGAACCAGGAGCCGAGGTTCGTACAGTGGTTTCAGAGGCTGATGTGTTGAGTTGAGCTGCGCAGCATGAGGCTTTTGCCGGAAAAGGGGAGGGAGGCTCAGGCAAAAAGGGAGCCCAATGTCCTTTCCTCCTGCTTGCCAAAAACCGCCTTGCAATGGCCAGAGAAACCACAGCGCACTTTGCTTGTGAATCGATTTAGAGTTTTCGTTGTGACGGTTGTCAGTGAGGGTTAATTGGATTGAATCATCATTTGTTGGGGGGGGGCTATGGCGGTGTTGTACGTAGCACATTTCAAGATGTTTCTGAAGCTTAGGGCGTTTTGGATGGGTCAAAATTAACCAGGAGGGGTTACGCAGGTTTTAGTCCTTGGTTCCATTTACCAGGGCTCCATTTTGGGTACTTCTTTTTGACCCACAGCCAAATTAAATGAGGATGTGGCAAAAAGCAGGGTTTCCTCCATTTCCCCCTTTGGAACCTCCAAAAGTGGCAGTTTCGATAGCCAAACGAGAAGAAAGACATCTTGAGCATAGGCGTCCTTTTTGGTGGATTTGGTTGAAAAATAGGTTTGGCGATTCCTGGTTTACTTGGTGGTTCAATCAACTACCAGGGCCATCTATTTTCAACCGAAAAGGATATCTTTCTAGGGTAACTTCCCCCTTCCTTCCAGGGATCCTTTTTCTAGAAAACCACCAAAAAAAAACTGGGGAAATGGTGATCGGTTGTTGAAACGAACGATGGCTGAGAAGAATGGAATTGGAATCAAACCCTGGAATCTTGAGCTTGTGGAGGTCTACTGGAGCGAGCGGGGCTTTGTGGAGAGCGTCACCAGCTTGGTTTGGAAGCCCAGAACTGGATTCGAGCGATTCGTCGATTCGCCTTGAAGCCATGGAAGTCTTGTAACTGTATACTGTTCCCAAGCCCATAGCACACAACTTACCTTTGCTAAGCTATACTTCATGATTTGGAAGGCTTTTGTTCCCCCTTTTGCACCGGCCAATTGCCAACAATTTGGGGCTAGCTGGCCAGAGAAAGAGGGCTTCTGAAGAGGCATGGTGGATACCCCTTGCCAGATTTAGGACTCCTTCCAGGCCCCCCCCCACAATGGCTGTCCAGCGACCTCCAAATGGCTGGTTTCTTGAAGGTTATTTTGAGACACGCCTTCTGCGGTTCTTAAGATGTTTGGAGTTTGGAGGTTCGACATATTCTCCCACTAAAGGTTTAACCTTTGGCAAGGGATGAACAACTAAGAACAGCGGTATGACACATCGACGCTATAGGACAAGGCTTTGTAGACTGCCTCGAGTGGGAACATTTGTTGCCCCCCCCCCCCCAGATGTGGTATGCCAGAGTCCCAAAATGGCTTTGGCAGAGGTGTGGCGTATTTTTTTCGGGGAGTAGCCCCCAAACCACCTCCTTTCAGGCTGGTGAAATATTATAATTCACCCAGAAGTATGCCAGACTGGATGCCTATGCCAGACTCCCCCGTGCGACCTCGAGTCGTGTCGCCGAGGTGAAGCAGATCCAGCACTCGGATCGCCCGCCGCTGATCTTGCTGGGGGCCCGGGGTCCCAGATGCAGCATTGCTCCCGCGGGCTGGCGGAAAGCCACAAGGAACCGCACGACCTTTTGTAGGCCCCAGTTAGCCTAACCATCACTGTTACCAAGTTTAGAGGATCCCTTTCATGGCTGTTGTTGGGAAGCAGTTTTGCGCAAATTGTGGTTTTAGTGGTTGAAATCCAACCACTTAACTGCTTAAAATTTGATTTTTTGCTCCCCTTCCAACGTCAACCAAGCTTTGGTAAGGATACCGTTTTTGGATGCATCCTTTAACTTCCATGTGCTTAACATGGTTTCAGGCTCCCCTGGTGGCTTTAAAGGGAATCGATTTCACTACTGGACATATGATATATTTTTCCAGGGAGCGAAAACGCAAATGGAAGTTGGGGTTCCCTATGTTGGGAAACATTCATATGGCGGCGGGTTTTTCTACCCTTTGTGGGGTGGTTTGCCTTTGATTCCTGTTAAAGCAACCACCAAAAGGTATCCTCAAAAAAAGACAATCTCCTCTGGGTGTGTTGTGTGTGTGTGTTTTTTGAGGGTACTCCCATTTTTTTCGGGGTACCTTCCCCCTTCTTTCCAGGGATCCTTCTTTCTAGAAAACCTCCGGAAGCCCAGGGGAAACGGATCCGATTTTTGGAAAGAACGATGGTTGAAAAGAATGGAGTTGGAATCAATCCCCAGAGTTTTGATGGATTTAAGGGTGGCCTCAAAAAAGACCATCCCATATGGGTGTGTGTGTGTGTTTTTCGAGAGGGCACTCCTGTTTTGATGGATTTCAACACGGGAGCCCAAAGGGAGCCGCCGCTCTACACCGCGTGCCGTTCTCGGGGGGCTTTGAGGTTCCTCCGCCGCTCTACCACCGCGGGCATGCCATGTCCAGCATGCTCAAGCAGCTCGCCTGGAATGGGTGCCTTCTCCATACCAAGCATGTGGAAAAGATGGACCTCTGCAGCGAAAATACAAAATAGAAAGAGGATCCTCAACAAATGGTCGTATGGAATTGATGTAGCAAGGAGCTCATGGCGGTTTTCCCGTTTTGCCTTTAAGTTCTCATCAATTTACACATGGCCCTCAACACCCATATGTTGTTTGACAAAGGTCGCTGGATTTGTTTTTTTCTCGCTTGAACAGTTGCAATGGTTTCCGGCGGTTTCCGGTGGTTTCCTGGATCCTGCCACTTGAGTTTCAAAGCTGGGAAGCGGACTTCGGGGAAGCAAGCGGGGAAACGGAATGTACGCGGGCCACAAGGTTGAACCCGAAGGGATACGGGCGCCTTTCCCCCCCCCCCCCCCCCCGTTTTTTTTTTCTTTTCCGCTGGCTCGGTGTTTTGGGGTGATTGGGGGGAAAAAGAGGCCAATCACAACTGACTGCTCCGGGCCTGTTGGTCGAAACCCCGCAGCTTGGGAATTTGGAAGCCCCTTCCCGGGGCTCGGTTTTGAGCCCATTCGGCGTTTTTTTTGGGGGGTCGCTGGATTTCTTCCAGAACTGAACTCGTGTCCATTGAAACGATCGCCGGCATTTCCAAAAGTAGAGTTCTGGTGAAAGCCCTGCTTGAGGGTACCCCCCCCCTCCTTCTGTGGGTTTTCAGGCGGAACCCCCCCGAAGCCGTTTTGGGCTAAAGTCTCCCACGCCCAACAAAAAAGGAGCTCAGGGATCCATGGGCTCACCTTCCCCGATTTGGCCAGGCAGCAGGTGGTGAATCGCGAGCTTCCGAGGCGCGGGTGGCGCGACGTATTGCTATCCAACCCCAAGCCTGGATAGGGTAATCGTGCTCTTCCATTTGCCGAACTTTTTTGTTCACTTTCCCCTGTTGGTGTTAAAGGGAATCTATTTCACTACTGGAGTTGATCCTTTATTCTTTCCAGTGGGCTAGATGCAGGGAATGAGAGTTGGAATCAGCCCACCATCTAGCTGGTGGTTTCCTTTCAGGGAATCCATAGCTAGCCTTACCTTTCTTGCTGCATGCAGGGAATGAGAAGTGGAATGACCCCGACTTAAACCATCCAACTAGTGGTTTCCTTTAAGGGGACCAAAGCCTGGGTTCATTCCCTCATTCCCTACTGCGCACCATCTGGTTTGGTCACATCAATCACACCATAAAGCCTTACCCATATGCTGTTGACTTCCGTTTGCCCTGTTGGTTTTGAATGGAATCGACTTCACTGTCTCTCAGCAAAACCCCCTGTTTTGGTTTTTGCGATCGTTGGGTGGTCCGCCACCAAAGATGGGAAAACCCGCTCTGCCGGGCGCAGGGTTCTCCCCACGGGGTTTGGGGGACTTGTCTCCAGGTGGTAGCGGTCGCCGTCTCGGCCCGAGAGGCTCATCCCGCAGCTCGCCGAGGAGCTGAAGGTGGCCTACTTCGACGCCTTCTCCGCGCTGGGAGGAGCGAGCCTTGCGCGCCGTCAAGAGACGAGCGTCGAGCCTAGGGCCCCCAGCTAGGTGCCCGACCTCTCACCGTTTCTGTTTTTGGTTGGGAGGGTTCCCCTACTAAAATAGACAACAGAAAAGAGTCGGTACCAACTTATTCTAACCTCTCTACTGGAGGACCTCGGAGCGGGAGCTTGGGGGGGTGGGGTGGAGGGGTGGACGTTTTGGGGCGCCGAACTTCTGGGGGGAGAAAACGGGCCGTCGTTTTGTTGGTTGCTGGAGGGAAAAGGGAAGGTAAAGGACCGTGGGACCCCACAAAAAGCTGGTTCTCGACTTTTGGTCTGCCTTACCAACTTAAGAGCAACCTTAAGCAACGCATGCCAATGGTATATTTTCCCGCGCACCCATGCTGGAAAAGAACCCCAGAAACGTGCCATGAAACTTAGCCAACCAAAGCAACAAAATCTTCAAGCAGCCATGTGGCAACACTTAAGATTGAAGCTAAAAATTACCTGGTACGTGAGGAAACCCTTTAGATGGGCGACAGCGGTTTGAGTTGGGCGAGGTTGGGGGGGGGGGCGACAGAGGAGCGTCCATTCACCTTTGTTTCTGGCTCTATGGGTTGCTTTCTGCCTCAAAAGAAGCTTATGTTCAATCTTTGGCTGGAACACACCGCATGAGCCAGTCAAAACCCTGGAAGATGTAGGTTAGAAGATAGTCACTATAAATACTTCCATCTGGTTAAGAACATTTTTTCATAATTTTCCCCTGTTGGTTTTAATTTTAAAGGGAATGTATCACTAGTGGAAATATTTTTATATTTCTTCCAGCGGACTTAAGCAAATGGAGGAATAGGTGCGGATATCCGCCCTTCTAGACCTTTACCGTGGGTTTTGAACATTTTGGGAAGACCATCTTTGTACCAGGTTTTGAGCGTAACGCGCATCTTTCCCAGGCTGCCCAACAGATTCCCTCTTCAAAAGCTGGACTTTCCGGAAGACTTGCCTCTTAAAAACACAAACCTTTTCTCAACTTTTCGGGGTAACATGGGCATGTCTGTAAAAGATGAGAACTTCCCCAGGGCTTGGAGTTTTAAGGGGTAAGATTAATGCTTTCCAATTTTCGCAACCACAGTCGGCCTTGAGTTCTGTGCACCTGGCCACTGGGTGTGTGAACAGACTCCCTCTTCAAAAGCTGGACTTTCTCCGGAAAATGGCCGGGGTGTCCTTCCCTTCCTTCCCCCGGGCGATGATCTCATCGGCGCCCCAGTAGGTGCCAGGCTGCAGCGCCCGGACGCCATGCTGGCGGATGGTGTGCACCTGAATCAGGCAGGCGCAGCCGCTGATTGTTTTTTTCCAGTTTCTAAAAAATAATAAGAAGAAGAATAATAATAAGAATAATAATAAGAATAATAATAAGAATAATAATAAGAATAATAATAAGAATAATAATAAGAATAATAAAAACCCTGTTGGTTTTAAAGGGAATCGATTTCACTGGGCATAGTTTCTCATTCTTTCCAGGGCGGTCCGAAGCAAAAGGTTTGGCCATGATCCGATCTTTAAGGCGCGGACGGCGATATTGGGATTCTTCGGGAACTTAGAGATCTGGGTATGGGTCAAAATTGAACCACCAGGAATTGGACCGCAGGTTTTAGTTTGTGGTTCCATTTACCGGGGGTCACTTTTGGGTACCTGTTTTTGACCCACACCCAACTGGTCTGCCGCAGCCAGCCATGCGCCGACGTTTTTTTTTTTGACGCCGGTCGGGTGAGAAGTAGGTGTCGATGTGGCCTACAAGAGTTTCAAGTCAGAGATAGGGGTTTCCTCAAAATATTGCGGATGGATGAAATCCTGCACCACTTGGAAACCACGGTTGAAACCTTTGTTTGTTTGTTGAAACCTTTGTTGGACGGCACCACTTTGAAACCATGGGACGTTGTTTTTACGTTGGGGAGTCTCATCAGAAGCCGGGCTTTCTGCACGGTGGTGCCTAAGAATGGATTTTGCAACCCATCCACAGCATGACTCAAAGTAGACTCGACAAAACAAGGGGGAGCTAAAAGGTCAGATCCCGTCGATTTCGTCCATCCGCAGTAGGGACCTTTCAAGAAGCGTTTGGAATGAAAGGCCAGATGGAAAGCTGCGCTCACAGGGCGTCAGGTGCTCCAGGGTTGCGAAAGGGTCGATCTTGGCCATCGGCAGCGCCGCGGCTTGGCGCTTCCGAAAAGAAGGTTGGGGCCACACTGTGGATGCACGAAATTTTGCACCACCTAAGAAACCCTGGAATGCTGAATCCCCTGAAAATACCCGTAAACAATGGTTTCGCATGGTTTCCAAGTGGTGCAGGATTTCGTCCATCCAAAGTAGTGTGGTTGGACCAAACCCTGCACCACTTTAAGACCATGGAAAACAAGGCTTGTTGGTATTTGCAGGGGAATCGAATCAAAAACCAGGGTTTCTGAACGGTGCGAAGTGGATTTCGCAAACCTTCCCCTTTGGGATGGTTGAAAGATCATTTTTGTTTTTGCATGGTTTGCCCTCTTCTTTCTTTCTTTTTTTTTGGGGGGGGGAAGGGAGTTCCTTTTGGTAGGTGTTGGTTGGAAGGGGAAATCTGGGGAATCCTAAGAAAGGAAGCCAAAACTAGGAGGTTCCGATCCCCAAGTTTTGTTTTGTCCTTGTGAGATCAGGGGAGCAATGTATAAAGGGTGGCGTCCTCTTAGATGGGACCCGCCCTTCTCATAAGGTGGGGATGAGTCGATGCAACTTCTGTGCAAACAGTATGAAGCACGATTGATACTCGAAGTATACGTCGTTTCCGAGCTTATCGATCCGGGGGTATGTAATTGGGCACCATGAAGGCCCTTGGGGATTCAACTCAATCGAATTCCTTCGACGCAGATCGCGAGAAGCTTCCTCCATTCTTTTTAAACCAGGGTTGTGGGATCAAGGGGTTTATCCCCACTTCTGTGATACAAGGGAATCCCCGTTTCTATGATCAAATCAGTCTTTGGGAAGCCGTTGCTATTGTATCATAGAAGTGGTCATTCCCCACAGCCCTGTTTTAAAGGGAACCTCCAACAGTGGGGATCGGTTCAATGGAAACCACCCCAACTCAAGCGATCCGCGGGTATGGCAACGGGTTTGCACTGTTCACATGTGGCGCAAGATGTTCCGGTCAAGCCCAGTTCAGGGTTCCATGCTTTGACAGGGCTCCCTAAAAGATACATTTTGCCCATTTGAAACATGGCTTTTTCCGCCGAGATAAAGGGAAACCACAATTTACAAGGCAATGTTCAGGTGTTTTTCATGTAAGGATCCCTGTTTGACTGACAAGGCATGCTGAAACTCAGGGGTAGCCCTCTTCGGCTTCGAAGTGGGATGCAACCTGATTCCAAGCACGCGGTGTTTTCCACCTAATTCGAAGTGGATCGTCCAGCTGTTGGCTGAAACCCAGTGGTGGGCCTACACTGTTGGAGACTCCCTGAGTCCAAGCAAACTGGAGAGTCCAAAGTGTCCTCAAATACGTGTTTACGTGTTTTTCACCTGAGGGGTGTCACCTGAGGGGTGGCACCTGAGGGGGGCTGAGTAAGGTCCTGAGTAAGGTCCTCAAATGACATGTCTACGTGTTTTTTTCACCTTTGTGATAAAATCCCCTCCTTTTGCTGCCAGGTGGGGCGGCAAATCCTGGGTCAGGTGGTGGCCGATGCGGCCGGGCCCTGAAGCAAGCTTCAAAAACCCGGGGCTGGTGCGAGAGATGCAGGGAATGAGACATGGAATGACCCCGATTCAAAGCAACTGGTGGTTGCCTTTCAGGGAATCCCTCAGTTCATTCCCACACTCCCTGCTTATCGCGCCAGCAAGAAAAAGGCCGGTAGAGCTGTTCGCCAATCGGGTTCATCTTAAGTCCATCACCACGTAAGTCACAAGTAATCGCAAGTAAAAGCACCTCGAATTATGGGAGATACGGGGGCGCATGACAAGTGCATGATCAAACATGTGCAAACGTGGTTCAAAGCACCTGACCTTTGATTGAAAGAGATCCAAAACGATGTGACTTCGGGAGCTGCCATTTAGGGCCGGGCCGTCACTGGCTCGGTTTCTCTTGCCGGCTTTCCAAGCGAAAACAGCAACCGGCGTTTTTATGTCTTGTGGGGAGAATGGCCCGCAGAGTTTGGATTTGGCTGTGGCTCAAAAAACTGGTACCAAAATGGCACCTTCGCAAATGAAAACAAAGACTAAAACCTGCGTAATCAATTTTGAGCCACACTCATTTGGTCACGCTGGGTTTCGCCCGCAAACTTGTTTCGGAGATCTGATTTCTAGCTGTCGTGTGGATGGCCCAGTCGCAGCAGTTGGCAGGGATGAAGCCCTTTCAAACACTCCCCTTCTCAATGCACCAGGTGATGTTTTTGTTTCCCCCTTTTTTTTGCGAGGAGCCGGCCTACCACAGAATAACCAGTACAACAAGGGACAACTACTACCAGCACCCCCCCAACCATTGCTTTGACAGGACTTGCGAGATTTTGGACATTGAAAAATAATCGCTGTGGGGTACTGGTATATTTCAGCGGTTCAACCATCCTTCTTCTCCAGAATTTGCTCCCCTTTTTGCTTTTGTTTTTTTGGCTTTTTTGGGGTTCCCTTTGTTTTCCACTCACCAGGCAAAGGTCTATTTTTTTGCTGGGTTCCGATTTTTCCAGCCAAGCTGTCGGAAAGCGGCCTCCTTAACCGGGGAGCGGTTCAGCTACCAGGAAGGACATGGTAATTAGCCTGGCCCTTCCCTTCAAAGAAACCCCACTGCTTCCATCTGCTTAAGACTTGTCCTTTTCCAGTTTCGGTTTTAAAATCACTACTACACATATGTCCTCGTTTTTTCCAGGGAAACAAATCAAATCAAAGAGAAACCGTTGCTTCCATTTCCTTAAAACAAGATACCATATTTCCCTTTCTTGGTTCAAATATTTTCTCCTTTGGCTGTGGCTCAAAATTGGGTTGCGCAGGTTTTGGTCCATGTTTCCACTTACCAGGCTTCCATTCTGGGTACCGGTTTTTTGAGCCACCGCCATTTTTTTCGCAGGGGGCGAAAAAAGCAAAAGGAAAACCATCGCTTCGGCCAAGCGAGGTGCTGGTCCACAAAGGACTGGTCGTGCAGGACCTGCAAACCGAAACCGAAGAGGTTGGACCGACGGGTTTTATCGGGTGTCCTTTCAACAATCCACTGGTTTCTGTCGGTGTGTGTTTTTTCGTAGAACAAAACAGGTGTCCTTCTTTTTTCTCCTTTTGGTGTGCGTGCGTGCGTGCGTGCGTGCGTGCGTGCGTGCGTGCGTGCGTGCGTGCGTGCGTGCGTGGGTGGGTGGGTGGGTGGGTGGGTGGGTGGGTGGGTGGGTGGGTGGGTGGGTGGGTGGGTGGGTGGGTGGGTGGGTGTGTGTGTGTGTGTGTGTGTGCGTGGGTGGGTGGGTGGGTGGGTGTGTGTGTGTGTGTGTGTGCGTGTGTGTGTGTTGGTGGGTGGGTGGGTGCGTGGGTGGGTGGGTGGGTGGGTGGGTGGGTGGGTCGGTGTGTGTGTGTGTGTGTGTGTGTGTGTGCGTGGGTGGGTGGGTGGGTGGGTGTGTGTGTGTGTGTGGGTGGGTGGGTGGGTGGGTGGGTGTGTGTGTGTGTGTGTTCCTTTCAAAACAAAAGCAGTTGTCGTTTGTGTGTTGTTTGTTTGTTTGTTTGTTTGTCTGTCTGTCTGTCTGTCTGTCTGTCTGTCTGTCTGTCTGTTTGGTTGTTTGTTTGTTTGATTGTTTGCTTCTTTGCTTGTTTGCTTGTTTGCTTGTTTGTTTGTTGGATTTCTTTCTTTTCTTGGGGATTCCTTCTGGTTTGGCACACCTCAAAAAGGGCCCCTGTAGAACAAAATCCACGATCGGCACCAGTTGAGAGTGGTGTGTCAGCCAAGATTTGCTGGGTTGCATCCATCCGACTGTGGATGGACGGGATGATTCGATTCCCCTATAAATACTAACCAACGTTATGCTTTGAATTTCATCTTTTCCAATTAGCGCGTTTTGAAACCATGGACACCATCCGCAACCATCCACAGCAACCATCCACAGTAAGTTTTATTGGAAACCACCCACGGTAACCAACGTTATGCTTCCAATTGCTTACCTCTTAAAAAACACAACTTTTCAACTTTTTGGGTAACATGGGCTATATGTCTGTAAAAGATTAGCTTCCCCAGGGCTTGGAGTTTTAAGGGGTAAGATTAATGCTCTTCCAATTTTCGCAACCACCGTCGGCGTTGAGTTCTGTGCACCTGGCCACTTTTTTTTTCTTCTCGAGAGAGAGAGGCCCAGTTCCCCGAACTTACTTGCGCCATGGGCCGGCCCAGAAAAGTGGATGCGGGTTTGTCCTAATATATATATATATATAATATAATATAATATATATATATATATATGACCCAACAAAATCAAGGGGACAACACCATACATATATATATATATATAATATGTACAGTGTTGTTACCTTTGATTTTGTTGGGTCATTCTTACCTTGCAGCATTTTCAAAGCAGACCCTCCCTAGTCTTTTCCATGCATATCCCATGGAAGGGTTAGATGGATAGGCTCCTCCCTCTTCCGGTCAGACGCCAGTTTTTTCAGACTTTCCTCCATTTCCCTTTTTGGGAATCTCCAAAAGTGGCAGTTTGGAGGGACACCGCCAGTAAACTCCTCAACCTTTTGGGGAAATCCAGTGACGCCACACCCCTGGAAGAGTCAGACGGGTTTCCTTTCACCTGCCACCTGGGGGGGTGACTTTGATAGTCCTGCAATGGGCGTGTCTTTTTTTGAGGGACCCCCTAGAAAAGGTGGCGTTCCTTTAGGTTTCCCTTTAAACCAAGCCCGAAACACGGGTCCCCTCAAAAATTGACACATCCAAATGGTTCCACTTTCCCTTTGACTCCACCCCGCTCTTTTTTTTTGACACCGTTGCAACCGTTTCGAGGTTCCTTTGAAAAGCCAAATGACGGGATCTCGAGAGTTGGGCCTAAGACAGGCGACTCAATGACTCAAGGCAGAGGTTTCCTTTTTTAATGTCCACTGTAGCTAAAATCACAGTCTTTTGGTTCTGTTGAACCCCCCTTCCCCCAAAAAAGCACACAAAAGAGACACCAAAAGGGCGCGGCCCCGTGTTTTGTTTCCTCCTTTTTTTTTTTTTTTTGCCGCGCCCCGCAACGAAGTTCCAGGACTCCCCGCGGTCTTCCAACAGCTCCGACTCCCCGCGGCTGGGGGACTCGGGGGCTCGGGGGCCGATCGGATCCGAGAGATGGGTTCGGTTTCTGAGGGAACGCAACCCGTTTTTTTTTTTTTTTTTTTTTTTTTTTTTAACAAGAAGGAGAGCGGGAAAACACGCGGGGGGGGGGGGGGGGGGGCTCTAGGCAAACCGACACAAAGGGAGTTGTTTTTTTCTCCGAGATCCAGAGAGCTTTTGCTTTTTCAAGACACCCAAATGTTTTGTGTTTGTTGGTTTGAGTTGGGGAAAAGCCCGGGTTCAGTGGTTTAGGGTTAGGTAGTTAGCCTAGTTGAACCATTGCCTTCCTCACGCCCCGAGTTCCTGGACTTGGTTGTGTCTTTTGGAGGGTACCCCCCTCTTGGAAAACCGAAGCTATCTTGGGGTGTTCGTGTAAAAACGAAAAAAAGAAGAAAAAACAACTCATACCTTTGGGTGGCTGTGGTCACGCCCTGGGCTGGGCTAGAGCAATCTGCCACAGACAGGAGGTGCTTGTTGGAAGATCCATGTGGCGGACGGAAACCGCTTGATCTTTCGCCAAGTCACTCAGGAAGTGAGCCTTTGGTCATTTCCAGTGAGTGTTCTTTGGCGGTGACGTTCAAGGGGTTGGTTTTGGGGGGAAGTTTTCTTCGACCAATGCCAACCCTCCCATTTCTGCAGGCCGACACACTCGCCACACTCGCTGGAGTCCACGTGTTACCATGCAAAGTCCCAGCGTCCCCAGGCTTTGGTTCCACCTCCCTGGCAGTGATACCGTTGCGCGAACTCTGGCCCACCAAAGAAACCCTAGCCCTGTTTCAACCAAGGATTCAACATGGCGCGAAATGGATTTCGTCCACCAAAAAAAGTATGTCAGGCTAGGTCACATTATGTTATGTCACCCAATCTACCCTCCCTCGCACTAACAGTGCGTTTCAACCCAGTTTTACCCTCCCACCTAATTGATGCGGAACCTGACGTTCGGGTCCCGTTCCTTTCAAAAGGAAAATGGTCCACACCCAGGACCGATTCTTCGAGCGTCCAACGGTGCCGGTGGTTAATTGGTGGGAGGAAACATGGAGCCTCAGGCACATCGTCATCTCAGGTCTTTCTGGCCGGAATTGCTGAATTTGTGAGCCAGTCGAGAGGATGGCCGCTTCCCCGCAAGCCACGCGGGAGAAGCAATTAATTCGACCGATTTGCCCCAAAGCCTGGGCGACTTGTGGAAAAGCAAAGCTTCACTGTTCTTGGCATGTTTTTTGGTTTTTTAGTTTTTTGGTTCTGTTCATTTTTTCTGGGGGTCTGCAAAACAAAAGGTTTTTCGCTACCATACCAAGAATAGAGATGAAAACATCAGTGACCTTTCATTTGAAGGGACTTGGCCATTTTGAGGTCCGCACTTTCCACCCTGGAGTCGCAACCTTTTGCAAAGGTTTGGGTGCGACTTGGCCTCTTGCCTCTTTTTTGGCGCCAAGCCGCTCGATCAGAAACTTGCCTTGCACTCTTGGGTTTGGTTTTTTTGGCTCTGAATCCTGTGAAAAACCCTGGAAGATTGCTTTGAAGTTGTGTAGAACTCCCAGATGGGGGTGAAAGGATTTCATGTCCACCAAGCACGTTGGAGGTGGCTCCCAATGTCCATAGCGCGATGACGTGGATTGCTTCAGTGTAGGTTTTTGTCTTGGCTTGCAGAGCCATGTTTTTTAGAGCGAGTTCGGGCTGTCAGGAGAAACATCAGGACCCCTACCCTCTTATGAACCAGCTACAGGGAATTCAGAGATTCCTGTAGGTTTCCACAATTCCCAACACAAAGGGTTCTAACAAAGTTTTTCCAGCACCTCTCTTGAGGATTGAGTCAATTGAGGACTGCACACATTTGGGTTCCTGATTTCGCCATCCCAAGTCACGCAGGCTTCGGGGCCCGAGTTCGTCGGTTTCTCTGGTTTCAAATGCAGGCTGGGGAACTGGTGCTGGAATCCGATCCGTGTCCGCGAATTGGTTGCGACACCAACAACCAGGGGAACGCACATCCTCAAAAAGTTTGGGCGTGAGCAGCGGTCATGTAAAGCTCCACATGTGTTTTGTTCCATCCCAAACTTTCAGATGTTCCGCAACGGTCATGTACTCTACATCTGTCTTGTTCCATCCCAAATCCCAAGCTGTGCCCAAATTTGGGGTTTGGGTTCCTCTGGAAAGGCTAATGCAGTGACTTTTGAAATGCTGCCGAGCGGCAGGGAGGAATGGGACGCCTCGGAGTGGTGCCTCTTGCCTCTCGGGGTGAGGCGGGGCCTTTACAAGGAGAAGGCTTCGCGGAAAGAAGAGGTTGGGGTTGGTTGGTTGGTTGGTTGGTTGGTTGGTTGGTTGGTTGGTTGGTTGGTTGGTTGGTTGGTTGGTTGGTTGGTTGGTTGGTTGGTTGGTTGGTTGGTTGGTTGGTTGGTTGGTTGGTTGGTTGGTTGGTTGGTTGGTTGGTTGGTTGGTTGGTTGGTTGGTTGGTTGGTTGGTTGGTTGGTTGGTTGGTTGGTTGGTTGGTTGGTTGGTTGGTTGGTTGGTTGGTTGGTTGGTTGGTTGGTTGGTTGGTTGGTTGGTTGGTTGGTTGGTTGGTTGGTTGGTTGGTTGGTTGGTTGGTTGGTTGGTTGGTTGGTTGGTTGGTTGGTTGGTTGGTTGGTTGGTTGGTTGGTTGGTTGGTTGGTTGGTTGGTTGGTTGGTTGGTTGGTTGGTTGGTTGGTTGGTTGGTTGGTTGGTTGGTTGGTTGGTTGGTTGGTTGGTTGGTTGGTTGGTTGGTTGGTTGGTTGGTTGGTTGGTTGGTTGGTTGGTTGGTTGGTTGGTTGGTTGGTTGGTTGGTTGGTTGGTTGGGCTTTAGGATGGGCAAAGCTGCAAATGAAACAGGGAAACCATCTGGCCTCATTTACGGTCGTTGGCCTTGGGCGTCAAAGGCCCTCATTTGGGCTGGGGAAAGATTTGGGGGTTGATCAAAAGGTCCTTTGCATGGGATGACCATTGGTTGGAAAACAGCCAAAACGATGATTTTTTTCAACCACTAAATGGGAAAAGTGACCCTGGTCAACTCGGCGGCCGGGAATAGTGGTGAGCCACCATGTCCATGCAGATCGGCGCGAGCTGACCCAAATGCCAAGAGGTACCGCCCGGGGCGCTTCCGATGCGCCATGGACGGGCTCTAGGGCGCGCAGTTGTGCCAAAGGAAAGGATCGGACCACCAGTTGCGTGTCAAAATCGGGGGAACCCCCCCCCAAAGGACAATAAAGGAAGAATCGAACAAAACGATATCCAACCAAAAAAGCTCCTTAAAAAAGTCAGACAGCAACACTTGTGTGAGAGAAAACCGCTTTGGAGCAACTGCTCACGCCCTCAATACGTCGCCGGGGGTAAAACGCGCGCGAAGCGACGGTGTGAACGACTCGTTTCGGGAATCCACCCACAGCTTTAGTCAGGCCACCTTTGAGGTTGGTGGTTTGGATTGGGAGCTGGGGATTTGAAGCCCTGGTGTTTGTAGGGGAAAATTGGACACCCTCCAATCCAAACCACCAAACCACCAAACCACCAATCCAAACCCCCACATGAGGGGAAGCTGAAGCTCGGGAACCCAAGGTGCTAAGAGTGTAGACCTGTCTCACCGTGGAGCCATGAAACCTGGCTGTTACTTGCTGGTCCCCTGGCCCCTGATACCCGCAGCTGAGCCACCGACCTCGCTGATCCATGCTGATCCATGCTGATCCATGCTGATCCATGCTGATCCATGCTGATCCGTGTGCGCGGGCGACATCGGCTCAAGCACATGGCGGGCTTCGTCTAAATTTGTCACCGTCCCTATGAGAGTTTTGAGGGTCCAGGCCGGTGAGCGGTGAGCGACGTTCCGCCCGCCGTCGGTTCATGGCTTGCCTCAGAACCGCCGAGGGGTTTGACTTGAGTTTTCTTCGTGGCTCATTCCCAACACCCGGAAGGTCATTGTTTCCCTATCGCACCAGCAAGTTTGGGAGAGCTTTTGAAGGAAACCTAGAGCACCAAGTTCCTCTGGCTTTCCCAGTAGTACCCTTTGCCCCACTTTTTGGGGGTTTTGGGTTCCCCTACTAAAATCGGCAAACCAGGAAAAAAAACAAAAAACGGCACCAACTTATTCTAGCCTCCAAATCTGGAGCACCTAGTCCTGGATCACTCTCTCTTCACAATTTCCAACCCCGGGAAGCGGCTTTGGAGCAGGAGTCGGACCTGTCCGGCGTGTCCGGAAGTGACACGGGTCCCGACGCGGCGACGTGTTCCATCCAAAAACGGGCCACCACCTGTTGAGATGCTTTCAAGAGGCGACCTGGAAGGTTTACGCCTTCTTCGGACTTGATTTTTTTTTGGTTGAGTCCGTGGATTTCCCGAATTGGACCCACGGAACGCTAAGCACGTTTTGCAGAGGGGTCAAAAGAAACGAAGGAAGAATCCATTTGTCTTGGATGGCTCTGGTTTCATTTGACTTCTATTACTTGCTCACTGCCATCCATTTGGGCATGTCCTTTGCTTTTAGGGACCCCCCAAAACTTGCTGGAAACCTTGTGGTTTCTTTTCAATACCAAGCCAAAAAGGTACCTCACAAAAAGAGAGACCCAGAAATTCCACAAGGAGTGCCCAGGCCATTTGGGGCCTCTTGTCGTGGCTGGCCTGCGAAGCCTTTTCCGATGGATCCCACCCTCAATCCATGTCAATGTTTCGTTTAGATGGTTTGTTTGTGCTTCATGTTGTGTTTTTGTTTGTTTTGTTTGTGTGTGTGTGTGTGTGTGTGTGTTTGTTTGTGTGTGCGTGAGGAGGGGGGCCTGAGCATATTGTTGTACTTGTTGCTCCTTCTTTGTTTTTTTTGGCGGGTGACCCCTTTTCGTGCTGACAACCGAGCCTCTTGCGAACCCCAAATACGCTGCCCGCGGCGTGCCAAACCATGGGCGCCCAAATTATCATGCTTTCATTTTCGGTTGCTTCAAGTGTTTTGCTGCTGCCTTCGCTTTAAAGTGGGTGGATTACGCGCTCCTACCAAAGGACACCTAGCCTATTTTTGGGGCCTAGCTGCTACAACCAAAGGAAACAACCCAAGTTCTGGGCGCATTCAGGGAGCCTAGCCATTTTTCGGGCGCCGTAAGAGACACCTCACGCGGCTGGTTCCAGGTCTGAGGTAGGTCGGCACGCGCCAGGCGACGACTTTGCAGGCGAATCGTTGCGCGAGCTGATCGAGTTGGGGATTTGGAGCAAAACGAGTCGGGCGCAGGTCCCGTCATCTTTTATTATTGTTATTATTATTATTGTTATTAAACAGGCATTTTGCAACCATTTGAAACATGGGTGCTGTGCATGGGATGACCAGAATCTCCCAAATGCGACCTCCTCTCTGGTTGGTCCAAGTTTCATGCGAGGAAAACCAACCATTTTGGGGGATCGCTCCCAAAAGCACACCTAACAAGACCCAGGAATATGGACACGGCCCTCTTATTCGGTGAGGTATGAGCAGCTGCATCCAGATCACAGAGGGTATGGTGCCGGGCATCAATCGCCTCGTGCCGCACCTAAGAACACCAGAAACCGGGCTTGCCCGGTTGTTTAAGAAGTCTTATGTTTCCCTGTCGGTGTCAAAAGGAATCTGCTGAGTTGGAATGACCGTTGTAAAACATCAACAACTGGCGGTTTCCTTTAAGGGGACCAAAGTCTGGGTTCATTCCCTCATTCCCTACTTATCGCACCAGCAAGTCTATCACTACTGGAGGTATCAACGGAGGTATATGTCTTTTTTCGAGGCTTTTATAAGAAGAAGATGGAATAGTTAGAGGGAGTATGGTTGAAGAATTCGTTGGGAATAGTATGGAATAGTTACAGGGACCCCCCCTTTTGTGAGTCGCAACGTCTGCCGGAAAAAGGCAACTTGGTGCTGGGCCACACGTTGAAATCGGCAGGTCTTTTCCAGGGTGCCCGTTTTGCCACGAGAAGCCAGAAGGAAGCCAGGCGGTTTGAAGTTTGAAGGGGGCCTCTTTGAGAAATGCCCTCGATGAGCCGCACCTCTGCCCAGCGAGTGATACCGTTTGTTGGTATTTGCGGGGGATGATGACAATTCCAGGGTTTCTTAGGTGACGTGTATTCCGTCCATCCACAGTATCAAGAAGCGGCGGGGGGGGGGGTCGCCCGGACAATCCTGACACCCAAAGG